>JAUEPT010000034.1:0-458826 GCA_030435635.1 Armillaria borealis | reverse complement strand
GCACCACGTCCACGGGTACAGATGGCCCGTCCTCGTCTCCGACTTGAGACCCCTTCCCCAGTCCGGGCTTATGTCCCGCCCCACCTACGACACCCACGCCCCGCCCCAGCAGGAAGGTCCCCGCCAGATGACTCGTCCAGCGACGCCGGTTCCCTGGACAGGTCTCGCCGAGCTCTTCGAGCAGCGAGACCGAGACGATCAGGTGCCCTCGCCCGGGAGCGAGAGCAGCCATTATCAGACTCCTCGACTGTTGTCGAGGTCCCTGTCTCCGACCTCCCCGACCCCGGACACGAAACGATCCCCTCAACGAATTCGGAGGGGATTACGACTTGGCCAAGTCTGGCCGACATCGACCGAGAGCTACTCGGTCCAGAACGAGTTGCCGCGTGGGAGATACGACGACGAGACATCGAACTCCGCACCAACCCCCAGCTCATACCCCGACCCACAATGGATCGGTACCTCGCCCGCCAGCGAAACCATCGTCTGGCCCAGGAACCGCTCTCCCCTGAGGCCTTCGAGGCCCGCATTCTCGCCAACCGAGAACGCACGATACACGCGCCCGAGCCGGCCACCGAGTCACTGGCCTACGGCCACGAACAGTCGAGGAGCACTTGCCCTCGCAATCGCCCTCCTCCCTCTCGCTAGGCAGTTGGGAGACGACCCGACCTGGACAGTCCCCACCAGGTTTGAAGACGAGTCCGGGGGACTGTTCGTGGTTACCACCGACCCCGGGCAGAAGTGGCCTTCATCCCCACCCCCCGTCCCCGACTCCCCCCGCGCAACGCCTTCGGCCGGCCAATGGCTCCTCGAGCACCCGGCAACCCCCGACCCCCCGCACCTACCGGCCCAAGGACGACGTTTCTCCTGCAGGAGGGACGCCAACAACGACGTCCCATCGACGTCAACAAGGATGGCACTCACCACCCGAAGGCCGACGCCGAGAGAGAGAAGGCGCTGAAGGTCCGCGAGAACAGAGCGAGGCAAGGAGCTCGAAGAGTACGAGCCGCCCAAGAAGCATCAGGCTTTCGACAAGTCTGGGGCTTCCACGTACCCTCCCCGACGCGAGACACGACGACCACGGGAAGAAACCCGCCGCGGACGACCCCCATCCCCAACCCCCAGCGACCACTCCACGAACGGAGCGACCGCTACTCCATCCCGCGCCTCCCCCTGGCAAAGGGAGGAAATCCCTCAGCCACAACGGTAGGCACCGCACCCCAGACGCCGCCTACCTCGGGATCAACCCAATGATCCAGACCCCCAAGTCGTTCAAGGGGGCCCACGACGATAGAACGGTTCATCGGCGACTGCCTCGCCTACTTCGAGGCTTTCGCCTCTACTTCCTCCACGACTCCCATACGTCACCTTCGCCGCCTCCCTCTTCGCAGCGCGCCAAGGACTGGTGGGTCTACAAGCGACCCGAGTTCTGGGCCGCCAACACCTACCCGCGCGATTTCGGTACCCACTGGGCCGAATTCGTCGCTCATCGAAGAACGCTTCCGGACCCGCCTCGAAGCATCCACGAACGAAGATGTTCGAGCTGAGGATGGGCAAGCTCCCCGCTACCCAGTACTTCTACGAGCTCGAGAGAGAGGCCAAGTTGGCCAACAGAAGGAACGACGAGACCGAACGCGGAGTACTCGTCAAGGCCGTACGCATCGGACTCCCCGATTCATACACGAAAATCATCGCGGATTTCGGGCGCGACATTCCCGAAACATACCCAGAGTGGAAGGCGCGCGCCTGCGCAATGTACGACGAGCGGCAGAAGAAGTGGGCCTTCGACCAAGGCGCCGGGGTTAGTCGCGAGCAGCGACCTCCCCAGAAGGGCAACACTACCGCCCCCAGCAGCTACGCAAAAGCAGCAGGGGGCGCGACAAGTTCGTCGACGAACAAACCGTCGAGCAGTGGAGCCGGCCGCGATTCCAGCGGCAAATGGACGACGCACGGAGGGCAAGGGATCCCGATGGAGATCGGCGAGATAAGGGCGAGAGGGCTGTGCTTCAGATGCGGTAAGCATGGACACTTAGGTCGGGACTGCCCCGACAAGAAGATTCACCGAGATATCCGGTCGCTACAAGTTAGTGAACCGGTGACGGAGAGCAAGGTCGAGGAGGTGAAGGAGGAGGTAAAAGCAGCGGCGGTCTAGGGTCCGATTCCCCTAGTACGCCAAGGACTTACATACTGGTGCGCGCTCGTGTTCCGCTGGACGGTCTCATTCTTCTTTCGTAGGTACTTCATCAATCCTACTTGTATTATCACGCATTCGAATATACCCGATACGATTTTCCCCGCTTTTAACGTCTCCCGCACGACTAGCGCCCCAGTTTTAGAATCACCTAACAGATACGCCTTACTACAGGTAGAAGGCAACGACACTGACGACAACGACACGAACTTGGCCTCAATCGCCTCTCCAAGCGAGGACGGGGACGCGGCCACAAAACCCCACGACGCCTCCGACATTGAGGCTAACCACCGCTCGAGTAGCCCACGCGCCGAAAGGCAACAGGCAAAAGAGTCAGGCGATAAGCTGCCCACCATAGTAGCACCCATCGACAATGCGAGCTTGCCCCGCATGACGGATGGGCCGATAGGACGACCGTCGAACGCGATTGAAGGGAGAATTCCCTTGTCGCGGGACGCCAAGAAGACACGATCCATAACTCCGATGAGTGCGAGGGCTGTTGTTCGCCCCGGGATGGGGATAAAAAGGCAGGCAGCTGTTAAGACTGACGAATCAGGGGCTGAAACTGGTAATCCCGCGTTCGCGGTTCAAGCTCGCCCCTCCGTTCCCGATCGACTCTTCGACATAGGGGACGGTCGTCTGATACACTCTGACCGGGACCGTAGCATCCCGCCCCTGAAGGAACAGGGAAGGGCGAAGGTGCCATCTTTGCCGCAGGAGGAAGCTGCTAGCGCCCAGGCGGTAAAAAGGGGGCCCCAGGTAACTATCATCGAAGTTCCCGACGAAGACGACGACACGGCGTTCCAGATCTGGCTCGCCAAAGAAAGCGCCCCGACTATCGTCAAAGCGCCAACGACGACACCGACGACCGAATCCCGAGCCCCTCCCACAGATGAGGGTCGGTGGTTCAAGCCTTTCGAGGTAGACTGGACGCTCCGCGCCATCCGCGAAGCACGAAACGACAACGCCGCCCGTGCCTGCACTCTTCGTGTGGACGCACAAGGACCGCACCCCCGAACTCACCCCCGAACTCCTCGCCGCTCTACGCCTCGGAGGAGAGACAGCCCGGGAGCAGCTTTACCAGCTCCGCGAACCGCCTCTCTACATTCGGAGGGCACGATCCAGCGAAAGGGACTTCACGATCGACGTCCAGCTGAACCCCTGTACAGGGACGAAGACTCTCCTAACGAGAGGGTTGTTGGACAGCGGCTGTACTTCCAGCGCCATCAACCGACGATACGTCAAGGAACACCAACTTGACACCCGAAAGGTAGCCACGCCAGTACGCGTCTACAACTGCCGACGGAACCCGCAACGCGGCGGGCGACATCACCGAGTATGTGGAGTGCCGCATGAAGATTGGTGATCACAGCGAACGCATCGACTTCGCGGTCACGGACTTGGGGTCCAGAGACTCTGTACTCAGACACGACTGGTTGAAACGTCACAACCCGACGGTCAACTGGAAGACGGGAACAATTCTGTTCGGACGCTGTCAATGCGTCAAGAATCCCTTCCCCCTTCCCGACGCAGATCCCGACGACCCCTGGGATGAAGCTCGAAGACGGCGATCGTAATTCTCGCCGTCAACATGGACGAAGAATACGAGATCCGCGCCGTTCATCACGCCAACGACCTCGCCGCCGCCGCTAACGCGGAGAAACCCCAGAAGACCTTCGAGGAGATGGTACCACCCGACTACCGCTCCTTCCGCGACTTGTTCTCAAAGAGAACTTCGACGAACTTCCCGAATGAAAACCATGGGATCATGCGATCGAACTAATCCCAAATGCCAAGTCGACGCTCGACTGCAAGGTATATCCCTTGAACCGAAACGAACAGGAACAGCTCGACAAGTTCCTCGACGAGAACCTGGAGTCTGGTTGCATTCGCGATTCCAAATCTCCCTTCGCCTTCACCGTTCTTCTTCGTCAAGAAGAAGGACGGTTCTTTGCGTCCCGTTCAGGACTATCGCAAGCTGAACGAGATGACGATCAAGAACCGATACCCGCTCCCACTCATCTCGGAGCTCATCGACAAGCTTCAGGAGCCAAGTACTTCTCGAAGCTCGACGTTCGTTGGGGATACAACAACGTCAGGATCAAGGAGGGGATGACGAGGAAAGGCCGCCTTCCGCACGAATCGGGGCTTGTTCGAGCCCACCGTATGTTCTTCGGGCTCACCAACTTCGCCCGCAACCTTCCAATGGATGATGAACGACATCTTCAAGGATCTCATCTCCGAAGGGAAGGTAACGATATACCTCGACGACATCCTGATCTTCACGAAGGATCTCGACGAACACCGACGCATCGTACGACGAGTACTTCAACGCCTGCGCGAGAACAAGTTGTTCCTCAAAGCAGAGAAGTGCGAGTTCGAGGTCCTCGAGACGGAGTATCTCGGAGTCATCATCAGCGAAGGATCGGTCCGCATGGACCCAGTCAAGCTCGCCGGCATTGCGGAATGGCCGACACCGACGAAGAAAAAGGAACTTCAGTCGTTCCTAGGGTTCACCAACTTCTATCGCAAGTTCATCAAGAACTACTCGAAGGTGGTACGCGCTCTGACCCAACTCACGGGCAAGGCAGAATGGACTTGGGGCGCCGCGCAGAATCAGGCGTTCCAACAGTTGAAGAAGCAGATGGCTGAGGACGTCATCCTCGCCATCCCGAACAAGGACGGACGCTTCAGAGTAGAAGCAGACGCGAGCAACGGAGCCGTCGGCGCCGTACTCAGCCAAGAACAGGACGGCAAATGGAGGCCCGTAGCTTTCATGTCCAAGGCGCTGACGCAGACCGAGCGCAACTACGAAATCTACGATAAGGAGTTGCTAGCGATCATGCTCGCGCTCAGCGAATGGCGCCACTACCTCATGGGCGCAGCCCAGGATGTGGAGATCTGGACAGATCATCAGAACCTTCAGTACTTCCGCAAGCCGCAGAAGCTGAACCGACGACAAGCGCGCTGGGTAACAGAGTTGGCCGAATACCACTTTGTACTCAAGCACAAACCCGGCACCGCCAACGTCAAGGCGGATCTTCTCAGTCGCCGCGTCGATCACAACCAAGGCGAAGACGACAACGGCGACATCATAGTATTGTCACCCAAACATTTCCGGGCAATGATCATGCCAACGACGGCCGACGCCAACTCCCGAGTCATGGAGATAACACGTCAGAAGGAACTTTGGGACAAGGGCATCGCCACGTCCCTTGAACACAAATGCAGGATCACAGAGAAGGACGGGATCTTGTACTACCAAGACCGTATCTACGTACCGCAACATTGGGCTGTTCGAGGCGAAATCATCGCTCGCAGCCACGATCACATCACCGCCGGACATCCCGGAGTCGCCAAGACCAGTGAACTCATACTCCGTGAGTACTGGTGGCCGAAGCTGAAGAAAGACGTCGAGGCGTACATTGCCGGATGCGAAACTTGTCAATGGACCAAGTCTAGCAACCAAGCCAAGGCAGCGCCTCTCCATCCAAACGCAATCCCCACGGAGCCATGGACTCACATCTCCGTCGACATGATCACCGGACTCCCTGAGTCCAACGGATACGACGCGCTACTAGTCGTAGTAGACCGATTCTCCAAGGGCGTCATCTTCGTCCCTTGCAACAAGGATCTCTCCGCCGAGGGATGGGCTCGCATTCTCCGCGACCACGTATATGCACGACACGGCATGCCTAAGGTCGTCATCTCCGATCGAGGACCACAGTTCGTCTCTAAATTCATGACGGAACTATACCGGATGCTCGACATCAAGCAGAACGCTAGTACCGCGTTCCACCCGCAGACCGATGGACAGACAGAACGAGTCAACCAGGAAGTTGAGAAGTATCTTCGGATCTTCATCAATCATCAACAAGACGACTGGGCCGACTGGCTCCCCATAGCAGAGTTCGCGCACAACAATCGCGTACACTCCGCCACCGGTAAAAGCCCATTCATGGTTATGTACGGCCGAAATCCCTGAATCCTACCCGACTCCCCGCGTACTCCCAACTCGGAAGTGCCCGCCGCTACCGACTTCTCCGACGCTATGGCTAAAATCCATAAAGAGACCGAAGAAGCGTTAGAAGCCGCCGCAGGGCGGATGAAGAAACAAGCTGACAAGCACAGAAGGAGTGCTATCGACTACCAACCCGGAGATCGCGTATGGCTCGACTCTACGAATCTCCACCTCCCGCGACCTAAGAAGAAACTCGACGACAAACGAGTTGGTCCCTTCGAGATCATCGACAAAGCCGGCGCTTCCGTGTACAAGCTACGACTCCCGCCGCACTGGAAGATCCATCCGCGCTTCAACGAGAAGCTCCTCACCCCATACACGCCTCCGGCATTCCCCAATCAGGAACAGCCTCCACCGCCTCCTCCGGATCTCATCGAAAACGAAGAACAGTACGAGATCGAGGAAATCCTCGACTCCAAGTCGTCCAAAGTTCGAGGACGACGAGGACAGCCATCGAAGACGGTGATCCACTATTTTATCAAGTGGGTCGGTTGGACACGGGAGCACAACTCTTGGGTCCACGAGATAGACATGGGCAACGCAAAGGAAGCGATTGCCGACTACGAGAAGAAGGCCAAGCGAAAGCAAGGCCAAGTCATATGAGAAATCGTAACGAAACCTCGCTCTCCCCTCGCAATGGTGCTCGATCACGAGTATACACCTGACGGAGACGTACGATACCTCGCTCAACGCAAAGACGGGACTCAGAAATGGGTTCTAAATCCCGACGTCACCCTCTGGGAGAAATACCTAGAGGAGTATTGGAACTCACAATACGACTCGCAACTCGACGTTCCTCCCGAATTGTACTACGAGCGTTAGGCAGTCGGGACGTCTGCCTTAACGAGAGGGTAATGTTACGATTTTTCCATTTTCCTTATCTTATCTCTCGAGCGCCTATCTAATCATATCTTATCTTCGGCGCTCATCGCTTATCTACGGATACCGGACCGGACCGCGTCATGGTCACCACGTTTATATCGGACGACCTCAGTTCCTTTACTACGGCTCGCGATACTCGCTCGCTTAGCACGACTTCTCTTACATTTGACGAACCGTTACCTTGCGGTAACCACGGACATTGATCTATTCTTAGTATACGACGTTTAGTATTTAAGTAGCATAGTTCTCGACTGTATATCCTTAGTCTCGAACTAAAGTTTATCTTACTTTGCCAATACCGCGATTAGCACCAATTGACTAAGCGCTAATACGAGTGATTGACCGAACACGAGTCAGCTCTATTACGCCTTACGTTAATAAGGTCACGTGTCAGGCAGAGCCTAACAGTTTTCTTGCTTATCATCGATTGGGGGAGAATCGGCATCGAATCTGACTGATACAGGGTCCCCACCTGCCAACGAGGTGAGGCCGCTCACCAATGGACCATCGTTCGTGGATTCTGATATGCGTATAGGTCACTGGTGTCGCGGGTTGTTGGGACAATGTGCAGGAACCGAGTCTGTCTCGTCGTGTATGTCTTCGCTTTGGTACTCGAACTGCTCGCAACATCGCTTACGCACTTTTGTTGCGTCTCTAGCCCACAAGCCCTGTGTCTCATCCTGAACGTCAACCAGCGTCGAGCGCCTCTCAACCGGTACATTCCTCGTTTAACACTTGCTTACCCTTTTCCTAACGAATACGTGTCTGCAGGCAGGAACCAACGTGACGTCGAGGTTTGGTATGGACAGATTCGACCAGGATGAGCAGCTGGTACCCAGTAGTATCAAATTGAAAACAAATGGAGAAATTGATGTGAGACATCCTTCTGACGCTTCGTTTGCTGTGCTCATACATGCCAGACTCTTGTTCTGTTCAAACAAGGTATCAGTTCTGCCTGTGAGCTTGCAGATGGAGACGATGGGAATGCGCTGGTCAAGCTACAAGATATCGTGGCAAAGATGAATAAACCTCTTCAGACAGCCGCGCGTGCTGTTGCCGGAGACGAGCTATGGTCGAAGCTGGTCTTCCTCAATATTAGGAAAACAAAAGCTAGGATTTTACATGGCTGCAAGATAGCTAATCGTACCAAAATATGTGACTGGGATTTGATACCGACCAAGGGCGATCGTGAAGTAAAATTTAATTGCATTTCCCCCACGAGCATTTTACTGATGTATGTATCTAGTGCGATAGATGTCCCGATTCATACCCGTGCGAGTATACGTCGGTTAGCAATACGGTGAAATGCCGTGAGTGCAGGATCAATGGCAAGGGATGTTCATGGGCGGGACTGGCTGATCCCGCAATCGACGATGCTGTCTTCGGACCCAAGACTGATACCACTCGACTGAGTCCGGAAGCTGACCCAAATACTCATACGGCAACATTACAACGCGCCACTTCCCAGTCCGGAAGCTGTACCACGCGATCCAGACCTGCATTGGTGATTGAGGAAACTCGAACCATTGAGAACGACAAGGTACCGACAGCGAAAGTGCAGGCAAGTCCTCGTCCGTCCAAGCGCTTGCCAGTCGTACTGTTGCTGACAGTGGACGAATTCGCGACTAAGACTGGTCGTGACATCGGTTTGGTTGCTGCCACAAAGACAACGAAACAGAACAAGATTGAAAGCATGCCCTCCTCCGGTCTAATGACCTGCTCCAAAACAACGAAGGAGCAAGTGTCGCAGATTAGCCAGAAAGGGGCTGGCGATGGGTCAGCGTCTGCGAACGCTAGGAAGCGCGCTAGAGAAAACAGTACGATGGATCGCAAGATGGAGCCCAACTCAGAAGGAGGCGGTGATAAGAGTCACAAGTCTAATCCCTTTACGCTACCCCGCAAGTGTCCTTGAAACTGGGGCCCCAACTTTTCAATGGGAACGACTTCACGTCTCAAACAATCACATGGTGTGGCTGACAGCGCAAGGTCCTCGGCACCGAAGATACCACCTGTGCTGTGACCATCTTTTAAACGTGGTGATTCTCAAGATCCCAGGGCCCCGAGACCTAATGCTCCGACCCTATCAATGCGTAGCTTTGGATCGAGCCCTAAGCTTTCTGCAACCGGTACTTTTGGAGGAGGGCCTGGATACCTTCAGACCAATATGCCCAGCTTACTCGCTCCCATGTCGGCTTCGCAGACGATTAATATTGCCGGTCCTCCGTTGAACACACCGGCCGTGCTTGGTATGTTCCACCGTCGGGAGAAGGCTTTAGAGAATGCAAGGGCATCTGTCCAGGCGATGAATCCAGAGGAGCTCGTTGAACAAGCCGCGAAGATATTGGTTGATTATGCGGACTTGACGTTGACGATGGATTCCATCAACCAGAAATGGGAGCAGGCGATTCAAATGCAACGAGAAATCATTGAGGCCGTTCTAAAGCGCTTTAACTCCTTTCAAACAGATCTCCTCGACGACATTGCTTCTGTAAAAAGGAAATGGGTGGGAGAGACGGATGATTAGATCCATGGTCAACGTATTCGTTTGTGGAAATGGTACACAGGCACCGGGCTGTTTTATCTTTCTTTTTTGAGTGCACTAATGTCATTGACCAGGTCGAAGGGGTGGACTGAGACGGTCTCAGTTGTACTGATGTACGATACGTTTATCTTGCACTTGTCGGTATATTTTTGTCCACATATATTATACATACATTGGGTCGAATCCGTATTGAACATTATATGTGGAGTACATTACATTTGGGGACAATCTTGTCTGGCGCATTGTTTGCGAACTGGTGGAATCACTCGTGGCAGTCATGCCGACAGTTGGTTCGTATGGTATATGTATTTTCTTCATCATCACTACAAGCTGATACACTATGAGCTTTGGGGGTGCCGCCCTGAGTCTCGTGATGCTCATTGTCATCGCAAATATTTGTAATCATCACATTGTTTCTTCCTGCCCACCAAGATTATCGACAATGAGAATCGCGCCATCTAAGCTGTCAATACTTATCTACCTCTTCTGTCTCTTTCTCGCGATAAGGCTCAGACTAAAATCGTGTCTGGCTTCGCCTGCTATATCGACCGTCACCTATCATCATGCACTATCAGGCCCTCTGTGCCAAGAGGAGGTTTACTCACTTGGATATGCTGCCCACACGCCAGAAATGAATCAACGCTGTCGTACAGATACCAGTATTCCCTTTATTCATGATAACGTGCTCTCTGGCTCTCCATATAGCTGTCGGTCACCAAACAGTGCGAACAACGACTCTGTCTCCTATGCTGAGGCTTCTGACCAGGTCTACATGACTACTTCTGCCCCCCCTCGAAACGGCAAGTGCCCCACATGCTCCATGTTGCAACACCCCAGCTGCAGAAGAAATGAAGAGCCACCCGTGACGATTGTATTTCGGAGCGATGTCAATTCATTTATTTTCGCCAACTCCAATGGGAATCATTGGATCTCTGCATTCAAAGAGCCTCCAATGCATTGGAGGGGAATCACCTCCGTGCTCTACATCAACTCTCCTCCTGCCACGAGAGTAGCCAGAAACTGGTATACAAACGCCGCAATTAATGTTAAGGCAGGCGCCATTGCGCGTATTTTTAAATGGGTGGCTTCATCCTGCTTTCGCTTGCGAAGTAATGTGAAAATATTGGTGATGCGTGTTTCGTTCGCATCGACGACCTGTATCATCTTGATTGATTCAGATGTAGAGAAAATATGCCAGCAATCATACAACGGTCTGACATGACATTTGTTCCGCCGACATGACTACGCTGTTTTGTTGGGGTCAAACAACACGATTGTTCTCGGCTTTAATTGCCATAGCATTTGTCATCTGAAAAATATAGTGCTGCACAGACTGTCTGCCAACTTGACCAAAGGCCTTCGACGATGGCGCATTTATTGCTCTCCAGTTTCGCGCCTCGTCTATTATTCTCCGTGGAACAAAGTTCGCTACCAGCGAGTCGACGTTATACAGCACGAACGGGGTCAACCTCAATGACTTCCTTTGGGTTTCCGGGGTGGTTATAAGTTGAAAGAGATTGAGTATATGGATATAAAACCATATATTGTGAATGAGTGGACCGAAGGTGACCTTGTGGATCGAACTTTAAAGTTTTCTGCGTATGTTAAATCAGAGGCTAGTGCACCTTACAATGACCAGGACTTTGTTAAGGCCTGTATTCCCATTGATATACTGGGCAAATTATTGGCATGGACAACATGTATACACATTGCCAATCAACACAATATCGTGCTGAACAAAAAACAAGTCACCATTAAATCTATTAGGGATGCTTATGCAAGACATGTATATGCTGATTGCAATGTATTCCATACAGTGTTCGCAGTTGTCTGCACAGCTCCCAGAAAGCAATGGCCAAAACACAAGAAGACTGAAGTCACTGCAAGTTTGGTACACAAACACATGGGACAACAACGGGCAGACATTCCCTTTCCTCCAATTCCACCTTCATCCCAATTCTCTAGAGACATGATTAAACGTTGTTGTGATTGGTTCGACCCAAGCAAGATTGAAGAAGATGGTTGTGCCATGTGCGGTCAATTAGCATTGAAACGCTCATTGACACGTTTGAAAAGCTTAAAGAACCATTTCAATGTATTGGATGTGCCCAATGTGACCAGAGTAGAGAGACGTAAGGAACATGAGAAAATTCACTCGTATAAGGGTCCTGTTTTAGACCACAGTGCAAGTGGCATATGTGAAGAATGCAGATCCACACTGCATAAAAACAAGCTTCCTCCAAATGCTTTAGCCTGAGGGCTATGGTTAGGTGAGATTCCTCCAGTGCTCAAGAAACTATCATTCATGGAAAAAATGCTTATAGCCCGAGTGCGTCATACATGTGCTTTTATTCGTATTTCAACAGGTATGAAGAAGATGAAAGCAAATGTGATTGCGTTTGAGAACCCCACTCCCAAGATTTACGATGTGCTCCCCCCCCCAATAGAAGACATGCAGGAAGTAATGGCCATCTTATTTACTGGACCTGCAAAACCTACTCTAGATGATTTCAAACGTACACCAGTACTGGTTCGACGTAATGAAGTGTATGAGGCTCTGGAATGGCTTAAACTCAATCATGCAGATTATCATGATATTGGCATCTCACGTGAAAACCTGTCCCATTATCCAGAAGACATGCCACCAGTTTCTGTTGAATACAAAGAGAGGTATACCAATAAGACACCGGAAGGTATAAGTGTTCATAATAATGAAGAAGAAGATGGCATTGAGGATGGAGATTGTCCCTTTATAGTCCATGGTTTAACTGGAGACAAGCTAGAGACTTTGACAACGACTGCTCTCAAAGGGCTTGGAGTACTGCATTTAAATTCCAATGGAAAGGTGTTAGCTGTGGGTCAAAGTGACCAAGCTGAAAGTATATGGAAGAATCCACAGCTCTATCCAAAGATGTTCCCATGGCTTTTTCCATATGGTAAAGGTGGTATAGGCACCACAGCATTCTCTGATGATAAACACAAGAAGCTTCTAATGATGTATCATGATAAACAATTTCAATGTGATGCAACCTTTTCATTTGTGGCTTTCAGTCATCACCAAGTCAAGGCATCTACCTCAGGCACTTTTTTGCTTGCTGATAAACAAAAATTTAATGGTATCGCTCATAGACTCATGAATGTGAACCAGTCTGTTCTCTCAGATTTAGCTACCCGCTTGGCTAAAGGTGAAACTATCGTCCCAAGCACTGTTGCTGAAAAATATTGTTATCAAATCATCAAAGATTTAGACCATGTTGCAGGAAGAGTCCATGGTACTACTACATCTAAACGATACATGAATAATGAGATTTGGTCTTTAATTGCAGACAAAGGTGCCCCATCTTGGTATGTAACCATCTCACCAATAGACAACAAACATCCATTGTGTCTGTATTTTGCAGGTGAAGACAAAGAATTTACATCAATTCCGATCCTTGATTATAAAGAGAAGCAAAGACTGATTGTGAACAATCCAGCAGCAGCTGCAAGATTTTTCAATTTTTTAGTTGAAATGTTTATTAAAGAGATTCTAGGATGCAAACCTAATAAAAGATCATGTGGATTTTATGGTGATACAAGTGCTTATTATGGTACTGTTGAACAGCAAGGAAGACTGACTTTACATTTGCACATGCTTATCTGGATTAAAGGTGTTTTAAGTCCACAGGAAGTTCGTGATAGAATCCTAGATGACAAGGGCAACTTTAAGAAGCGCATTATTGATTGGTTAGAGGGCTGTCATACTGGAGACTTTTTCGCAGATTGTCAAGAAGATGTATGGATGAATGTAAATGAGTCAGAAAAGCAGAGTGATTATACTGACCCCACATTGACACTTCCAATGTCACCTCCACCTTCATGTAGTGGTTCACACTCAGATTGCCCAAAATATGGTGATATAAAGATGTGGGAAGACTCTTTCAAGTCTACTGTAGATGATTTACTTGTTCGTTCAAATATACATGATTGTGAAAAGTACAAAAAGAGAGATGGCTCTTATAGCAAGAAGAAAACATACACAGGATGTAAAGACAACAAATATAAGAAATGCAAGGCTCGCTTTCCTCGTAAACTGTATGAATCTACAAAGATTGATGATGAGACAGGTTCACTGAACATGAAGAAGCGAGAACCATGGATCAATACAATTACACCAGAGCTTACTTACATTATGAGATGTAACACTGATGTTACTAACTTGTCTTCTGGTACAGCAATTAAAGCTGTGGTCTTATATATTTCCAACTACATCACAAAGACATCATTGAGAACACATGTAGTTTTTGAGGTAATAAGAGATATATTTGCTAAGAGTGTAGACATTGTTGAATCTCATTTGCCTGAGAAAGAAAAGGCACGGCATCTAATGGGTAAGATTGTGAACTTGCTTGCAGTGAAATTAGAGTTGGGGGCACCAATGCTTTCAATGTACCTTTTAGGGCATCCTGACCACTATACTGACCATGAGTTTGTGCCTTTTTATTGGAAGTCATTCATTCATGAGGCATGACGATACTGGTCACAGGAAGGTCATGATCAAGAAGAGCAGGACAAGGTACTGCTTGTACGGCAGCATGGTGAATTAAAAGGGTACTCCCCTGTTATGGATTATACTCATTGTTCTGAGACATTGAATGATATGAACTTGTATGCTTGGGCCCACCAATGTAAATGTGTAGCATTAGCTAAACGAAAGAACAGTGCACCAACAGATAAGGTTGAGAGTGATAATGAGCTGAATGACAATGACATTGGTGATGTCAAAGTAAAACCACCTATGCTGAAGCCTATGCCAAAGAATGGGCATGCATTCATGGACAATCATCTGTTCAAATTGACTCATTTTCTTCACGTCAATAAATATAATGAAAATGTTATTCCAAACTTCATAGGTGGTATATTACCACAAAGGGATAGTGGTGATCGTGAGTTCTACTGTTCTGCTATGTTAGCACTTTTCAAGCCCTGGAGAAATGGTAGTGACTTGAAAACTGAGTCAGAAAGTTGGCATGAAGATTTTACTAGACATCATTTCTCTACTAGAGAGATGCAGCTAATGGACAATTTCAATCTGAGATATGAATGCTTAGATGAACGGGATGACTTTCATGCTCAAATGAGAAAGAATGATGGATCTGGGATGATATTTCCAAGCTGGGATAACCATGTTGCAGAGGCCATGGGTGATAACTACTTTCCTGACATAAAGTTAAAGAATTTAGATGAGGAGGAAACAATGGAACAAGCATTGGCTTCCCAAGGCCATACTGATATAAACATACTACGACAAATGAAAGAAATGCGTGACATTCTGCGTGGTGCACATTGGACATGTGAATCCACAGATGTTCCTCCAATTGCTTCCTTTCCACGTCCTGATCGAATGCTTAGTGGTGTTCAATGGGAAACAGAGATTCAGTCCAAGAAAAATGAGTTGTTAGAGCATCGAATGCGCTCTCTACCTGCATCTGGTCAGACCCCTGGAAATCAAAGAAGACATTTCAAGCCAAATGAGGTTAAAGTTGTAGACAAACACTATTTAGAGCGACGTTATCATTCTGAAGAGTTCAAGTCTTCTTTAGATTCATCATCCTATAAGTTCAGTCTTAACAAAGAACAGGATCGGGCATTTAGAATAGTGGCCAATCATGCTGTCAGTCCATACAGTGACCAGTTGAATTTGTATATTGGAGGCATGGGTGGCACTGAAAAATCTCAGGTGCTTAAGGCATTGATGAACTTTTTCAATGACAGAGATGAAACTCATTGAATAATTATAGTAGCACCTACTGGCTCAGCAGCAGCACTGTTGGGAGGGTCAACCTACCACTCAGCCTTTGGCATTAATGACTGTGTAGATACCCAAAATGATGGTTCTAGTGTTTTGTCTCGTCTGTCGGGGGTTGATTATGTATTCTTTGATGAGGTTTCTATGCTTTCCGCAGGTGACCTTGAGAAGATCAGCGTAAGACTTAAAGAAGTGCTTGGAGTGCCTGAAAAACCATTCAGGGGAATGAATATGATTTTCACTGGGGACTTTGCTCAGCTACCACCGATACGTGGGGAGGGAGCATCACTGTATGGTCGCCACATTGGCCAGAAGACAACAATGAAGACTGCGCAAGACCAGGCACTTGGGAAGTCACTGTGGCATCAGGTTACGAATGTCGTGATCTTAAGGCAAAACATGCGACAAAGAGAACAGTCCACCGAAGATGGTTATTTACGAACAGCGTTGGAAAATTTAAGATACAATGCTTGTACTCAAAAGGATCTACAATTTCTGGATAGCAGGGTGACATCAATGATGAAAGGCAGGACTTCGGTTACTGAGAAGGGATTTCGTAATGTATCAGTAATCACATCGTGGAATGTACACAAAGATGAGACTAACCGTCTGGGCAGCATTCGTTTCGCAAATGAGACTGGCCAACAGCTAACAGACTTTTACTCTGAGGACAGTCTGCGACGGATTGCTAATAAGCACCCCAACGACATATCTGAAGATCAGTGGCACCGAAGAAAGTTAATACACCTTAAAGAAATTTCAGATGAGTTTCAATGAGCCTTTTGGGATCAGCCTCCCACTAGCACCGATTTGAAGATACCAGGCAAACTAAGTCTGTGCATAGGTCTACCTGTCATGATAAGGCGTAACGCGGCCACTGAATTAGGAATTACGAAAGGACAGGAAGGCACTGTATATGCTTGGCAGTCATGTAAGGGGAGCAAGGGCCAGCAAGTGCTCGATACTCTCTTCGTAACCCTTGTAAATCCACCATCTCCCGTGCAGTTTGAAGGGCTACCACTGAATGTGGTGCCCTTAGGTCCCACGAAGAACAGAGTATGCGTTAACCTGCCAAACAATAGACGTACAATGATAACACGAGAACAGGTCGAAGTGTTGCCGAATTTTGCGATGACAGATTACGCCTCACAAGGCAAAACACGTCCGTTCAATGTTGTTGACTTACACAAGTGTAAGACACACCAATCGTTGTACACTTGGCTATCGCGAAGTGCTAGTGCGGCTGGTACAATAATCTTACAAGGTTTATCTGAGGGCTTGAAGTATAAAATCACAAAGGGTGCCAGTGGGGCTTTGCGACAAGAATTTCATGAACTGGAACTATTGGATGAGATTACAGGATTAAGATTTGAGGGGACATTACCATCGAACATAACTGGGCTCACCAGGAACGAATTAATCATGGCTTACCGGAAGTATAGAGGCGAAACATATGTTCCCCAACATATGCATGTTGCTCTGAGGTGGAACAAAGTCGCTCCCTGGCTTGCACCTGAACCCATTCCAGACATTCCCTCGACAAAACGAGCAGACCATCATAAAGATCTTAAGCGTAAGACTCTCCATGATGAAGCACTGTCTATTAGACGAGGAACTGTCAAAAGGAACAGATTATTAAATGATTCGAACACCGTGAATAGTGTTGCGCCCGTCGGCTTGATTTGGCAGAACAATAGCTGTGCTTACGACTGTGTATTGACCGTACTGTGTCAAATCTGGAAGGAAGATGTCAATCTGTGGTCTAATATGTTTGCAGAAGTCAATACTGACTGGTTGGGCAGACTTAGTAACATGCTGAGAAGATATACTGCCGGTCTGACTTCATTCGAGAATGTGAGAGATGAACTTCGACAAAAATATGCGATCCTAGATCCCGTCCACATGCGGTACGGATCATTTACATATGTAAGTAAAGTGTTGCAGCCTTTATTTCTCAACGATCGCCCAGTAAGAAGTTCAATTATCGTGTGTAGTAGGTCCAAATGTGGCCTTGAATGACCTCTAAGTTTACTGAGTATCAACGACGGTATCTTAGAAGAAACAATGTCGTTCTATTCAATCAGAGACTGGGTATCTCATGACTCTTGGGAAAGACAAGGCTCTAGGTGCTCTGCTTGTGGAGCCGTTACACACAGGAGATACAACTGGAACATGCTGCCGAACCTCCTAGCATTCAGCCTATCAGGCACTCAGCATGAACTGCGGGAGATTGACACTGAATTCACTTTAGCGGATGTCCACACCGTCAGAAAGACATACAAGCTGAGAGGTATAATCTATCACAGTGGCAATCACTTTACAGCATGAATATTCCTGCATGGCGTCTGCTGGAGGTACGATGGCGCTCAACGGGGTGGAGAGATGGAGAAAGAGGTCACGTTTGATTGGTCGGATTGGTCCATTGTCGCAATCATATATGGCCTGGCATTGTAGTCAGTCCCATCATTGTTGCAAATCTGAATGGAAGCAGTCGTTTACCTTTTTTTTTTTTTTCATGTACTCTAAATAGCTCAAATAGCTCGACTGTGCGACCATCTGACGCCTCGTGTTAGAATTGGAGATCGCACTTTATGATGGACTAATGCCTTATAAACTAAGTTTTTGAGTCTACGGATCGTTTGTTTTGAAAGTCGCACGCACGGTGACATGATTAGGACCAAGTTTCTATATTGTTGCTTTGACACTGCAAGACTGCATCGGGCCGTGACAAGTTGCAAGCGCAACGTTCGCGGAAGTCTGTGACAAAGGATCACGTCATGGTTCGATGCTTACAGAACTCCAGTGGTCTCCTCTCTCGTCCCTCCACGTTCCACATCTATCTTGTTGTCTTTACTTTATTGATGGCATATTTTCAAGAAATTGCCTCTTCTCTTGTGACAGTTCACACTCTCTTGCCAGTCTATCAAAAGTGATTACAGACGGCGGTACATGACGCCGAAAGTCATCTGATCGGTACCTGGTTAATCTGCTCCACAACTTGTCCACAACCACCATAATGTCTGCAGTACGCTCGCTTCTAAACAATTACAAGTTGTTGGTAAATTGATCTTTGTTGGTACTCATAGGTCCTGTCCGCTACGACGAAATCTGCTACCGTCGCAGCAGTATACATACCCCCTATCAACAAGGTCCCGGTGGAGATACTCACCAAGTTTTTCGTCGCCACCTCAGAAGAACACGACTTCAAAGTGCGAGTAGGAAAAAGATCTGACGCCGCATTTGCGTATGGAGATGTATGTCGCCTATGGCACCAGGTTATAACCACCGCTTGTCCCCAGGTCTGGTCTAGACTGGAAATCATTCCTTCCCCTACGAGGGGCAGAAACGAATGCGACGGATGGTGCGCGATGGTAGAGCTAGTGTTGAACAGGTCTCGGAGGCACAATTTACACATTTTCTTCACATCTACTGAGGAACATGAGGGTCGAGCTGGAAGCATCGCAACTTTCGTTCGGTTCCTCAAAGAGGGCTACCGATGGTGAAGTAGTCAGCTAGCCATCGGCCCCCTCCACCTTCTCTCTTAACACTTCTTCGTGATAGATGCCCCCGTCTTGTCTCCTTCAAGGTCGATGTTACAGAACCTGACTCCTTGCATGTCCTTCACATGAATGCTTGCGAGTTCTCCAACGGTTTACGGCATGCTGTATTCACTGGCCTTGGAGCTGGCACTATATTACGGATGCCGTTCGACACGCTTTACGACCTCACCGATGTATGTGAGACTGTTGAACCCCCCTGTATATCATGCGCTCCTGGAAAGTCTTCACTCCACTAGCGAACTTTCATCGTTGAATATACAATACGACCAGGAGATGTCAATGACTGTCGATGCGAACACGGCTACCATTTTCCTTCCAGCCCTGACCTCGTTCACAACCTGCAACAGGGTTTTGATGATGGCTTTAGCACTACCGGTGGTGGAAGGAGTCTTCATAAAGCGCGGTCTTCTACACGATACCGAAGAGGATGGACCTCTGGACCGCCTCAGCATTCTGCCTCACCTGCTTATGTTGCTACAAAACTCGCAGTGCCAACATACATTGCAAGACATGGAACTTCATGACATTAGCCTGACCAGCGAGCTCACCGCTATCTTGCAACAAGCACCAAACTTGGACACTTTAATGTTCGAGATGACTGAGTGGACCTCAACCGATAACGATGTGTTGATATCCTTGATTGGAGGGTTGAGGATTAGGTCAGAGGAGGAAGACGCAGAATACACATTGCTCCCGTCTCTCTCTTTGCTTTCCATCTCCATAGAAGGCACAAGCATTCCAACGTCCTTGTCGTTCATAGGCGAAGGTTTGGTGGAGACCTTGGAGTCACGTATACCAAAAGAGCCCCCCCCAAATTTTCCGTGTGCGTATGGATCAGTACGTTATCCAGGCCTTTCATAACACTCCCTACCTTATCCCAACGGCTAATCGTGCGATTGCGCAACGCTAAATGAGTGGGTAGCGAATTCACATTACAGTTCTTCCCTTAGAGAATATAATATTGCAAATCCGGTTTGAAACTGACGCCATTGCGAAACTCATGGACCGGAATTTTCGGGTATCCAACGCCTTCACATTCACTTGCGATCGTGAGTTGATTGCAGTGATTGCGGAATGTCCCGACCAAATCAAATGCATACCCAAGTCCAGAATTTCACTATCAATCCCTGTTTGCTCGTCCCCAACGTCAGAGTTGCACTCACGACCGTCGATGATGCCTTCCAACAAGGTACGATCATACGTTCTTCTAACCCTACGTTACTCAGCTGACATCTTCCAGACCTCTTCGATCCCTCTCACGAGTAGCAGTGGGAGTCCTCCAGAAAACCAACCAGTCGCTGTACATGCACTTACACTCTCATGAACTTATATCTCAATATAACAGTGCAACGATATGGCAAGGTCTCCTGTGATGAATATTCCTGCAGAGCTTATTGCCAGAATAGCCCGGGCTACCAAAGATGCAATCGAAGAGCCCTTAAAAGTCGGCGACACTACAGAGAGTCCTTATACCATGGCTCAGGTCTGTCGCAGCTGGTGGGATATTGTCAAGGACGGTTGCCCAGATGTTTGGGCCAATTTTTCTGTGCACATTCCTCCTGCGGGAACCGTAGGGAGTAAAGCTTGGGACCACCTGGTAAAGACAGCTCTACAGTGGTCTGGGACGCGGCCGCTAGTGTTCGAATTTGTGGCTGCAGAAGATGTCGCGATATCCCTATGTGGTGCCACAGCATTCCGCTATTTGCTGGAGGAAGGATACAGGTGGAAGTCACCGGTGTTGAATCTCAGTCCACAGCTTTTACAAATGCTCGATGTTCTGCATTTTGATTGCCCTGTCATCTTGTCGAGTTCGGTGACCATGTTACAAACTGACACCAACAGACTTGATACCCTTCCAACCTTTGCTTATGCCGAGAATGCTCGTTCCTTATCGTTCACTGGTCTCGACTCCAAAACCCAAATTTACCTCCCTTCCCTCAATCTGGTATGGTTCACAGATATCCGAACACAAATCAGATCGACAGTACACGACACTTTGCTCGTTTCATTACAGGTCGCCACGCGCCTCAGTAAAGTGGAAATGCTTTACACCCACATCATGGATATGTCGCCTGGGCTACTGCCCCAAGTTTCTTGGTCGTTGGTGACTTACTTTCGGGCCACCCATCGCCGTACATTGGGGGCGGTGGTGTTGCCTTCCTTGCAAGCTTTGGTCGTTGAACTGGGCCGCATTAGCTGGTCTGACCTCCACGGTGCCGACCTTCACACCGACACCATGCCTACGATATGCAGCTTGATCGATCGTTCCCGGTGCGATGTTTCTCTAGAAAGGGTCGAGCTGTCCAATGTTCCCCTCACCAATCATCTAGTTGCCATGGCGCGAGTCACACATAACCTCAAATCGCTCCAGCTCGTCCACGTATTTTGGAAGAAATAATACGACAATGTTTTCACAGGTTTTCTTATGTTGCTCTGGGAAAGCTGAACCTCATTCTCTGTGGGACAGTTGTGTCACCTTCACAAACTGGTCGAGTTGAAGGTGGTCATAGAGGATCGAGAGAGAAGACCATTGACTTTTGTAGGAGAGGAACTGGTCAACACCATGGAGGTGCGCATTCCCATTCACATAGAATCTGGACCAATCTTTGCATTCGACATCAGAGTTCTAACCCCAAAACCCCCTGCCCCCACCATAAACCATGATCTTCGACGGCGTCTGGCCGTTTGTCGTGCCAGAGGTTCCTCTTTGAGTATGCAAATCAGTTAGAGTCAGACGACTTCATTGATTTCGATACCAGATGGCCCTTGGCTGTACTAATAAGTGTTCCTGGACTTCATCTTATGTACAATTGACGCGATAATATGAGAGCGTATGCTTGACTCGATGAAATTTTGGTTCGGTTGCTGTCGTAAACCTTAACACGTATTCAGTTGAGACTGTTTGGTTATGGAAAGGAGTATCAATATATGTATTTAGAGTCTGACATCAGTGACATGTGCAACCCTCAATTGTAGTAGAGATTCGAGTGCAACAAAAAAGCCCAAGAACAAAATAAAAAATTATTGATGACATAGACGGAGGAACAACAGTAGAAATACGACGACGACATGACCACAAAGTAAAAACAAGGTCGTGCTAGTCACATTACATGGTACTTGGTTGCGCCAAAAAGAAGTAAGTAAGGTCGGATTCATCAGGAGCTTGAACCACATACAGGAGTGATATGTTTGTCAGTTGTACCGCCAATAGTCAGGCACAAGCAGCACCCTTGTTCATGATACTGGCACAAACACGATCGCAATTCCGAGGTCAAGGGAACGAAGGTTACTTGTTGGATACTGTCTTCCATGTTGATGCACAGGTCGAAACGCCCATCTGGATCCTCTGGTCGCCTGAGTTCCATCATATCCACCAGGCCTTCATTATAGAAGGAGATGGAGAACGGCTGCGGATGATGACCGATTGTAAGATGTAACTGAGATAGGTGGGGTGTGCAAGTCAACCCTCCATCCTTGTCATAATGTGCTAACTTCACTGTCAGCAACCGTCGGATTATCATATCTGTTTCGGGTGTCCACAGATCACATTCTAGTATGACCTGGTCCAGACAAGGGGACAGGTCGAAGATAGATAGGATGTCACCGGTCAAGGGAACATTGCGGATCTCTAGACCCCAGAGTGTGTGGCTTGTATTGGAACGAACCAGCATGCGCTTAGCTGCCGTGAGGGTCAGAGGATTGACATGCTCGGATATGGTACTCAACGATAGCAAGGCGAGCTTAGGAAGGGTCATGGCATCGAAGATATCGATGGACCCAGAGGAGAACTGAAGTGACTTCGGACAATAAAGCATGGCTTCGCCTGCCGTAAACCACCCTGAGGATGTCACCATACCACATCACCACGCTAGATAGTTTTTTGGCGAAAGGTAATAGGGCAATCCAGGTATCAAGGATATTCGCTTCAATAGATGACCGGTGTTCCTCGAATTCCGTCAGGGACGATGTATCCAGAAAAACGACTGCCCCCCGTGGCAGACCCGATATTGAAACCAGCTCCAACACAGGCGCAAATTCCAACGCACGCACATTGTCAGAATAAAGATTGCCGGACTGCGATAGATTGATGCTGAAGGCTCGGAGCAGAGGACAGGAATTGCGTATCCCATCCAGCAGGGCCAGATGATGGTAGTCAATCCACAAAGACGCAGATTGCCATCGAGCAGCTTCATGGATAAGCAAGCGAAATATTTCCTGGCTCGCCACAGCTTGGACCCCCACATCGATTGTAGGCGAACGGAACTGGATAAGGAGCGGGCGGATTCCGGACCTCTTTAACACACAGGACACAAAGTTCTTTAACCTGCTTACTTCCAGATCGGATTTGCTGCGGTCTCTCAAATCTAAATCAAGGGCCCTCCATAAATCTGGACAGCCTGTCTGTATGATATCCCTCCACCCTCTACACACCGACGCGATGATATGCACAATCGATTCTCGATCTCCCACCTTCAATGGACCATCCTTGGTACACAAGAATATTTTCGTCGTAAGCTCAACCGGGATTCTACTGATTGGGGGTCCAATGAGTGGAACATCGCTCTGCAATACAAAGTCATACCATGTTCAATTGTCATTATTTGGGTGTGTGGACTTACCATTGCTGACATAGTTGACATGATGATTTTCGAGGTTATATGGAAGGAAATCGCTAGGCCGATACAATTCTGTAGGCAAGATGTCGACCGGGATCCTAGGGCAAGGGGGGTGGGCAGTAGAGATGAAGGATTGGTTGGACTGATTCTCTGCTTGAAGTCATCTCTTCAACCTGCTGAACGATCGATCCGGAAAAGCCGCTTGGCCGGTTAACATCACGTGTGACGACGTTTCACGGAAGTTTTCGCTGCACCCTCCAACAACTCGATTTCATCACTCACATCCCTGGATTGCTGCCCCCAGACACGATGTATGGATTCCGCACACTGTATCGTGGACAGGTACGCACATGGTCTCTCACCTGTTGTCAGTCTGGCTCAGCGACAGATGTCAGGTTTTCTTGCCAGATGTTCAACATTTCAGGGATTACGAGAGTCGCTTGCATGGAACGTTGACCCAAGATTTCAATGTGGGCACCGAAGACCGTGACTACCAAGACTCGAGCGATGATGTGCTGAACGAAGCCTGATGGAACGACGACTCCTATTCGAATGGAATTTTGGGTCTTGACATCACCTGGAGTCGGCTACTGCAGATGTCCGAAGTTCGCCAGAGCGGTGACTTGTTCTACGATACACAGTATGTGGCACTACAAAGGGATTTGGTATATTGGAGACTATGTGAGTTTTTACCGACCCAACACCTTATCGTGTTCACTCGACATAGGGAATGAGCGCAACCAATTGAAGACGGCCAATAATAACCTTCGTGTGGCTTTGACACCAGAAAACCTGCCCCTCCCACACTGTTTCCCTCTCAAAATAGAGGCGCTATTCATTGCAGCCTGTGTGGGATCCCCCGGCGCCCTGGCAAATATTCGCTCTGTCTGCCGCACCTGGAATCACGAGGTCATGTACAACCACATGTTCTTTCACTCTCTTATTTTTCATAACAGTCGACTACGCCCTTGGGCGTGTCGTCGTGTCGAATATTGGCTGTGTTCATCCCTTATGTCGCTTGGTATATCCAACACGGTAACAAGCATCACCTTGAGTAACTGGACGATGGATAGTCGGTGCTGGTTTCTTCGCACTCTGGATAGTGTCACAGACGTAAAGATAATCAACTGCGGGGTTTGGCCTTGGCTTTATTGCTTACCAAGCACGGTTGTACATTTACTCGTCCGAGATACCGAAATCAGAGTATCCCCCGGATTATACAGACTGTGTGATGTCGGAAGCCAGATATCTACACTGATATTGGACCGGGTTGCAGTGCCGTTCATGGTGAGGCCTGTTCTGACTTCGCTCGTTTGTACTAATTGACCCTGAAGGTAATGGGTGGCGAGGGCCAAACCAGTTCTGCTACTACATGGAAAGCAGACCATGGTCTGATTGATGTGTTAATGCCACCAGTTCCTGCATACTCTTCCTGCCTAACAGAACTCTCAATCTACGACGACATGGGCAATAGCATAGATCGAATCATCGACAACTTGGTCAGACCTTTAGAGGATTTATTAAGTGACTCCGATATGGACCTCACTTGGCCAAGAAGATGGAATGGAACTGAAGTATCAAAGCTTCGCCTCACCTTCGGAGATATAGTCCATGTACGCCCTGATGCCTGGATTGCGTGGGGATTGACCGTACATGATTTGACTCTCGGTAGTGAGTGCTCCCAAATATGAATAGACGAACCATATATCTGACACAATATATAGCAACCGGAGATGAGGACAACGATCTTCTATGTATCGAAGGGTTTTTGAACCTGGAAGCGCTTCGCTTCGAGGTCGATTTGGTGTCTAAGTCTATACAGTGGGCTTTGCAGGTTACGCGTTCATGGACCTATGGCGACAAAGCGACTTTCGAACTCATCATTTATGAGGACCATGCTTTAACCAGTACAGGTGAATGTCGATGCACGCTCGATGTTTTCGATTGGGATAAATCATGCTGGGTGGCATGCGATAGCTGGCAGATATGGTGGGACTTCTTAACTGACTCGCTGTTAGAGGCATTCAGTCCAAGCCACACCAACCACGTCACAAGGTTCCATGGGGAGCTGATTATAACATTCATTACACCCGAGGATTTGATGGAGGCCCCATCCCCGAGCAGCCACTTGGAGTATGCACGTAGGCTTCTGAAGGCCTATGAGAAGAAGATGAAATGGTTAAAATTGGATCGTCCACTGACTGACATCCGATTGTTACCTTTGGAGAATTATTGAGGGTCGTTTGAACATGGCAGAATGTACAGATCTGTATTAACGTCGTCGAATACATGAAACACTTTTTTTGTTTGTGGATTTATGACAACATGTTACTGGTGTCAGCTTCACTCGGACTCGTATTTGCCGTGCTTGCAGCGGCCCTCTTGGCTAAGTGGAAGGAGTGGGAAGTCATTGTCTGGAACTCTCAACTGAACCGAAGTACTAATTCTACGATTTGCGTGGTCTGATGTTATGTACTGATACTATTATCCATAGGGGTGACTGTAGCGTGGTTGTATATGGACCGTGAGACTCGATCTGCATTTTGTCTTGTATGGCAGCTCCTCTGGGACACCGTCAAGAGGATCACTCACCATGAAGTAAGATTCAAGGCTTTGCATGGTGATGGTATCGCCACGATTCTTGTTGATGGAAGTCATCCACAAATCATGGGATGTGGAGATGATCTTGTCCAGCGAAATCTAGAGATTCTTGAATCCCACAGGTTATTTTCTGATGAGGATCCAGCCAGCATCATCACTCAAATCATGAGAATATGCCTGGTTCATCTTGATAGGTATGTAACATCTCATTTTGCTGTAAAGGATTGTATCAAAACTGATGGATGCCGATCAGGAATTTCGACAAATTGGCTCATCACTTGACAAGAGAAGAAAAAGAGATGGTGTGTAGCATTCGACACCTTGAAGATCCGAACAAGGTTCTGGAGTACTGGGACTGGTGCGAGAGCAATGTAAACCCGCATATTCATGGTAAGTTATTAAAGCATTCATCTATTCTACGTACATAGTCCCTAACTCTTTGAATAGACTGGAGTGCCAATAAGAAAGGCCAACCATATTTTGTTGCTCTCATTAATGAGCATCATACTAAAATCCCGGAAGAGGACTGGTATCTTAGCCCAAGCAATACCAATATGAACGAAAGCGCACATCCCTACACTAATTTGCGAACGGGAACTCATCTCACTCTTGCAGACAGGATTGAATCGTAAGAATCATAAATTTTACTACAAGTCTTCGTGTTCTTGATCATTTCCTCTAGGGCTCGAATTGTTGATGCTGGATCCATTAATGACATGAAACGATGTGAACGTGAGCATGACCTTGGCAAGCAAAACAAGAATACCGTCATTCAACGACACAACAAAAATCTACGATGTCATTTTAACGCTGGTCACCAGACACAGGAGATTAATCAAGATATCACCATTCTTTCTCAGGCAGATGAGGCAGTTGCCTCTGCAACTTCAGATCACAAAGCTGCTATTGCTGAGCTCTCTCGACTCAAGGACCTCAAGAAACAGCTTCAGCTTCCTCGAGGCACCCAAATGGAGTACGACACTGCCATCAAAGAAGCTGATACCTGTCGTGCAGAAGCCTATCAGGCTCTCCAAAAAGCCCAGGATCATAGCCGAAATCTTAGAAGCTCAGTCTCCATTCCTCGCGGTCTTCGAACCAAGCTTTCAAGTGGACAGGCACTGCCAGGGAAGTCAGCTCTTGCAGATACAGCGTATGATACCATCTTGGACGACTCCACGGGCTTCAACACACCTTCCAATGACATAGATACCACCCCAGACAACAACAACTTCCAGCCCTTTACCGATGTCACCAATGTGAACGAACGCGACCAGCAGTCTGTTAATTCAGATGCCTTCGAACCTACCCCAGACGATGTCAATGGCCCTGATAGAATCAGGCCAGCTATTTCTTTGACATCGTGTTCTGATGGTTACGAATGCTCTGGCGAGATACCCGATGCGACGGAAATTCTTCGTACCACATCAATACTGCCATGGATGGACCCAGGTGAGCATGGACCACTGGACTATCTTGATTCATGGTATTTGCGAAATGGAGGGAGTACAATGCTTTAGGACTTTGAACTGTTTATCATTCTTGGGATTTAGTAGACGAAATGAACATTTATTCAGTGAATATCATACATGGGAGGGGAAGAATGCGCTCTGCACATTGGTGGCAGCAATGCTCACTGACTTAGCATTGAAAAAGTGATCATGCCGGCGCACCGGACCGCAATGTGAGGGCAGGACTTGCACCCTAGTAACAGAAATGTCGGGCTTAGAGACAAAAATGGGAGTAGTAGCATCCAGTACGACTCGTCCCATTTCGGTGGCACTAGGTGGGACTGGTGTTGGACTGGTGGAACTTGGTTCCCCCGGTCCGAGTCCAATCGTACAGATTTGGACCACACCCTAAGTTCACCTCCTCCAGAGTCTGGCGCCGAGCTCATAGTAGTACGGTATGTCGTGGTCCTATACTTGCTATCAACAATCTGATTCCAAGGTATAATGGTACAGCAAGACAGCGCGTGGCCCGACATAAGAGGTGAGAAGGCAACAACGCAAGGAATTTGTTTACCCATCATGGATATAACTCAGGAGGTCAAAATGACTCCATTTCTTGCGAATCTATGACATGTCTTGAATTGTGCAGCATTTACTTTATAACGCAGGACCTTTACTGTGAAAGGCGACAGTGATGGTACGGGAAATGTTGTAGCATTGTCACGGTCTTTGATCGCTATTCATGCGCCACAAGCACTATGAAAGCAATGTCATTGAGGGAGGAACGTTAAGAATCTGCTCGCAAGAAAAAAGCACAGTATTCATCCAAATTCGTTCTTAGCTGGGCTTACATCTCCGGTAAACTACTGTGGCAGATGACGGACAGATCTGTTCCTCGAAGGATGGTATATCAACCAATGCATGCCTTGGGCTTAGCCCAAGGCTAATTATTTGTTAGACTAGGATAGGCTTGCGAGCTGAAACTTGAGCCTTTCCAACCCATAACACTATTGCTACACTCTAAGCTAGCCCAGCCCAGCCTAAAATGCAATTGACTAAGCTAGGCTTAAGGTTTACTAACAAAGTACTGGCCAGCCATTCTAATGAACATAGCCTAGCCTAGCCTATGTGTGAATGACTATGCTAGGCTTCCTGATCTAACCCAGCCAGCGCCTAGCATGTTAAGCCAAGCCAAGCCAAGCCAAGTCAACAAATGTGTACAGCTTAGAAATATTCCAAGTTAAGCCTAGCTTTCATAATCTTAATATCCAGTATGCTCAACAAATCAATTAGTATTTGCACTGAAACTGGTACCTGCCGACGGTAGAGTGTCTATAAATACATGATATACAACTAGAAAGAATGAAATCAGTAATCTTGAAAGATAATAAGCTGATAATGACATACGAATCCACTATTTACCCTTGTACTTTCCAGCAGCCAACTTATAATTATTCGGGTTTTCTCCTTTCCCAGTACGAACACTGCGCCGAGGGCCGGAAGAAGCATCGGGTGCCATCTCAGAGGTGGTCATTGGTGGTCGGCTCCGGCTCTTCTTGGACTTTGGTGGGGAAGAGATGTCGGTGTTGACATTATCAGCCTCGACAATATCTGCTTTGCGCTTACATCCCCCTTTCCCATTAGATTTCTTCTTCTCAGCCTTCTTGCGTTCATCCTCCTCCGCCTTGTCGTGTGCGTCCTTCTCAGCTTGGTTGTGAGTGTCCTGGTCAGCTTTCTCCCAGTGCATCTTGCTCCGCCTTGTCGCGCGCATCCTGGCCAGCTTGTCGCCATCCCCCGAAAGTTCTTGTGATGGCTTCTGGCCTTCGTTCGGGGCCGTCTCCTTGTCGGCTAAGAAATCTTAGTATGAGGACAATGACCTGGCCCTTCAATGTGAAATACAGCTTACCGTCAAAACCTCGAGCGGCCCATGTACACACATTGGTACGATACTCTTCGTTTTGGAGAGCGTTGTCGGGAATCGCACTCCAAGTCTTTGATTTAGAGTGAATTTTGATCCTGCAGGTAGTCAGTAAATGAAAGCACCAGTCGGAAAATAACACATGCTTTGTGCTGAACAACGCCTTGCTCATCTTCATACACACAGTGAGCTACCCAAGCCACCTTGCCAAATTGGTTATGGCGGAAGCCAATCAATCGCGACAGAGCAGCTTCTGTGGCTTCTGGAAGGTACGGCTGAAGCCTGTCCGAGATATGTTAACAAACCGGCCAGCAGTGGAAGAATCGGTACTCACTTATAGACCTCGGTGACAGTGGGACCAGTGGCAATGGATGTGTTGACGTCCTCGGCCTTTTTCGTGTACCGATCCAGTTCGGACGCGCTGGCAGCCTCCCACATGTCGCTGATGACCTCTCGGTACAAATCCAGGTCATTTGGTATGTTACGTTCAGCCGCATGCCTAGTCCTCTCATCACTGATCTGCTCTGCGTTGGCAATGCGAAACTGTTCTTTAGCATTGGTGCGGTGAGGGGGAGGAGGTTGAGTGTGAATATCAATGGCGGCATTCTTGTCGAAAGTCTTGTAGTGGTTCTCCAGATACTTCTTCACTTTCTACACTGTTATTAGCACCTCGATTTCATACAGGATGACTCAGACCTACCTTAAGCACCGACGCCAGTGTTGGGCTCATTAGCATGAGTCCAGAAGTGCTCGATAAATGGATGGAGAATGTGGTTGGTCACGAAATCCTTGCCTGGACCTTGAACACGCGCTACGTTGGGCTTTTTGGCCTTGGCGTCGTCAACGGCTTGAATGTAGCCAGCGAAAAAATTGTCTTTCAGCCACTTGCCATGTTCAGCGTTCAGCATCGGACAATCGGGGCGAGGAGAAGCAGCAGTCATGGTCATCGAAGTGGGCATCTGTGAATTGGACATGGGAGCAGGAGGGAAAGTGTGGTTGGGGTAAGTCACGAAAGTGGCAGAGGGTAGAGGGTGAGGGGAGCAATGGCTGTCAGGCGCATGTTAGATTAGATTTTCCAATATTCGAGGTGAAATATTACCATCATTGCATGGCCTCTCAGTGTCTTTGTATTGTCCGCTGGTTTCCTTGTCAAACAATGCAACCCTCTCCCCAACCGGGTTCTCTTCCAAGTTCGGCACCAAATAAAACAATGTAATAAACAAAAAACAGAAACAGAAAGACGTAGTGCGACAAAGGAAATTGAATAATTATTACACGCGTATTCAAGTTACCAAAGTGGTGACCCAGTCCTCCCAATCTTTTGGGTGTGGCACGTCATCCCCTTTGATGGCGATGCATTCTCCGTAATGGGTGTAGATCTCGTCCTCCCAAGAGCAACGGTTCCATTTGTTCTTCCGCACGATATATCGCTCAAAAGTGCCGATTTTTTCCACTCCTCGTTCCCCCAAACAGGCACGATGTGATTGTAGTTGCAGTCCGCTGCCAACCGGCACCGGAAGAAAGGTGTGAATCAGCTCAACTGTGCCCTGCACCAACGAAAGAAATTAGATAGACCCAAGGTACTGTAAAAGAATGGAACCAACCTTGATCCACCAGATTACGTGCACCTTCCGCATAGATTCTTGAACTTGAGATGAGGTATTCAGGGCTGGACTGACTGGAGGATCATCCAGCACAATGACCTCATTATCATCAGCAGATGAACCCGGCATCAATCCGTCCTCTCCATCACTGGATTCTCCAACATCGAAATCCAAAGGAGGAAGCGGAGGAAACGGGTGGATGTGACGGCGAGAGGCAATAGGTGATGAAAATGGCGGGGATGAGGACAGCAGGTTCAGTGAAGTGTTGGGGCGTTTATTCCTGCTAGACGTTGACGGGCCTAACGGAGAGGACAGCGTGGGAATGGGAAAGCGAGATCGACCAGAAGTGATTGGAGTGGACGTCGCCTTCGAAGATGGGTTGCCCTTGGATGCCGATGATTCAGCCAGGCTGGTGGACTTCGCACGATGGATGACCTTTGTATATTCCATGGCATATAATTTATCTTGTAAATCCAGATGAGCCTTGAGTATGTCCAAGGAAATTCATGGTGAGAGAAAGCCTTGCCACCGACCCTTGCCATGAACACACTGGAAACGTATTAGCAACACGACGTGATAAAGGGGGAACTCTTATGCGTTGCTGCCAACAAGCAAAGTTACTTGCATGACGATCATCCAAGGATGAGACTTCGGCGGATTTTGCAGGTGTAAATGCTCACAAATCCAAGGCAAGTGCCCCCTGCACTACATGGGCGACTCTGAGCAGGAGGCTTGGGTCGAGCCAATTGCAGGGCGATGGCTTGGATGGCCGCTTCGTTGGCATCGCGTTGGTCCTTCTTCCGGTAGTCAGACTTCTGGAGTCCTGACACCGTCGATGGTCGTGTGCAGGGTCTTGGGGGTACTAGTGGTGGGGACTTTAGGCATGTAAGGAGTTACAGAAAAAAAAGAAACGCACAAGGGTAACGGAAACCAGGATTTTATACTTCCAAACAATGCAAAGACTTCCCGGCCACATGATCAATGTAAACCCAAATTTAGCAAGCCTCCCAACCGGCGAGACATTGAACCTGTATCGTTCCAGAGTTAATTTATTGAACAATAAAGCAAAGATGTAATACCTGAACTTAAACAACCCTTCCCTGCCCTGCGCCCGTCGTACACTTGTGAAGAGTAGGCATCGACGAAACGTCAAACACCATTGTGCTGACCTCTGCAGGTCAAGTGTGCGAGGGTAGAGATTGATGAGAAAACAGGGAGCAACCCGGCCCACCCTGCGCCAATCCTATACTTGCGATGAGAAGGCATCGATGAAGCATCAGACACCATTGCGCTGACCTCTGCAGGTCAAGCGCGAGAGGGCCTGAACCGGGACGATGATCTTGACATGGATGAGGGCGGCGGCATCTTGAAGGAGTTGGACGAAGGGCAGAGGTCTGGGCGTGCCTGTCGTCGATGAAATTCCCAATCAAGTCAAAGAACCCATGTCGTTACCCATCCCCGAGGTGCCCTCAAACGGCGGCTATTCAATCAACCGCAATGGGGAAAATGGGGATGGGCAGAGTGTAGACTGATTCATGCCAAATATTGGTGTCGAGTCTGTCCAAGCGAAACCGGGACATGTGCATCGAAAGACCTTGGAACGGAGAAATCAGGGAAATTCCAAACGAGACTCCAAAGGAAACATACCTGTACACCACGCCGACCCCACGTACAACCACAAATTCCTCCCCTCCAAAGTCTTCCGCCGTGCATCACTGTCCACGATCCAAAGTTGTTTGTTCTATCACTTCAGAAGGCTGCCTCGAGGCCAATTATCATCGTTATCAGGGCGAGGAACAAAACGTTTAGGCATTCGGCATCGTTGCATATGTTTTGCTCGTTGGAGAATGTCCATTTGACCGCGAAGGATTGGACTCTCCATTTGCTGATGCATAGCATACCTGTAACGCCAGCATGATAGGGTACGGTTCCGAATGAAGGGCTCTTGGCGTCAGTCTCGCGTCTGCCCTTGGCTCAACCGATCCCGGAAGCGGGGGTTGCGGCACATCCATTGGACTAGTCGATAGTCCATCCATCATCATCAGCATACTTTCCAACAGCTTCCGTCTCTGGTTCTTCAACCATCCCCACCGTTCTTCCAAATGCGCCGAGAACAAAGGAGCGTCGGAAGACCCTGTCGTACCATGAATACCATCCAGAGTATAGGTCCAGGTATGTCACTGCACCTAAGTTCCATGACCTCGCTGCCCCAAGTTGTCTCGTCAAGTCTTCAATACGGTCCTCGAGGTCCTTCTTGCTCGTTTCGGCGCCAGCTAGAGCTTCCCGCGTCTTGGAGAGATCTTCAGCCTACTGGATATCAGATGGAGTCGGCGACCGTTGCGATTTCACCTTTGACATCGTCGAGCTCAGTGGAAGACGTAGACTGGGTCGTAGAAAGTCTTGATATCTCGGTTTTCAACTTGGTCTGAGAAGAGAATGACGCTGAGCCACAAGATCAGCCATGAATTCTAGTCACTATAAGTCACTCACCACGCTGAATGTATCGGATAAGACAGAATATGGAAATGCCGGGGTTTGTTGAAACCCAGATATGGTGCCATGTGTGACGCCTGGACTTGCCGGTGGCACGCAGCCACGGTCCGCTCCTGACTCGACGCGTTCCCATTGGCTTTGACCTGCACGGGTCTGCCAGTTCTGCTTGATGTTTCGTCGGCAGTTCTCCATCAGCTTTCCTCTCCTAACCGCTTTACCCTGGTTTTGACCTGCACGGGTCTGCCTTCCTGTTTGACGTTTCATTGGCAGTCACTATCTGCTTTTAACTGTGTTCATCTTTTCCTGCATTCATCTTTAAGTGAACCGTATTGACCCAACAATGTTATGTAGCACGTGATCCGGTAAAACGTTTCCGGATATCCGGCACTGCCACGCATGTTCCTTTTTCGTTCAAGTCCCCACGCCCCACATTTTCAGTAGCGCATCTGTTCTTTCACAATTGAGGTGCTCACTATTTTACTATAGCTCTTTGAATTATGCAGGAACACTCATATTTCAGACATTTGGACACGGAATCAAAGTTTGCAGCCTTTTCTGAGCAGTAATCATGAAGTAGCGGCATGTAGAATCTCTAGAACACCATATAAATGTCAGGAAAGTATGCTCAAAATATCATAGATTTGAGCAGGAGGTGGAAAGATCTTAAACTTGTAGAGACTATCAAAACATCGGCAAAATATCAATCCTCATTTGATGACATTATTAAGTTGGTGGCACAATGAACATACATTTATAAGAGCACAATATATCTAGTTATAATAAACTAGTAAATAAGCACCTCAACTGTAGAAGAAGCAAATACACGCTACGAAAATGTAGGACGTGGGGACTTGAACGTTGCTTGAACGAAAAGTGAACATGCGTGGCAGTGCCGGATATCCAGAAACGTTTTACCGGATCACGTGCTACGTAACATTGTTGGGTCAATACGGTTCACTTCATCTTTACCTGCTCCCCTCTGTTACCTGCCGAACCTTGCTCGCTAGCCCGGTCGTGGTCTCTTTTTGTGCTGACAGAGCTCTGTCTTCACTAATATTGGTTGCTTCTTGTTCTTACCACTCATATTCATGCTGACATTACCTTTTCTCCCAGCCACTAAAATATGGCCTCAAGATGAACATCAAAACATCCGATGTTACGCCTGAAAATCTGCGGATGAAGTACCGCTATCTTCTCCACAAGGCGGCCCCCTCTGAACGTATGTTTGTATACATGCTTGATATTCAACCGCTCAGTATCCAATCTTGCACCTTATTATAGCACGCACCTTCATTGATGGTCGATTCGGTACTATAGCCCCCGCAAGCGATCATTTTATCGTTATGCCAAATGCATCCAAACTGTGGTATCCGCCTGTGGGTCTGAGGTGGGAGGTCTTTATGCATACAGACTACCGATATGGAATGGACGATCCCCTCCTTTGGCCTCTGCCCTACTGCCCGACACATCCACATTTGGCATGCCTTCGCAGATGTTCCCCTCAAGATGTCCTCTCCAAAGAACTAGTTCGTGCATCATTCATCGAGGATGACTCTACTTGTTTGGTCTGAAATGTTGGAAGGATGGCTGGGCAAGATTTCTTGCTGCTGCAGGGATCATGCCATGCAATCATCAAAGCAGCCAAGATCGCTGCGAGTCAACAGTCAAGCAATGTAGGAAGAAGTATCGCACTGCATATTGATATGTTGAACTTGCTTCTGCGGCGCCTAGAAAGGCTTCCCATGGTTTTTGAGCGCGCCTGTTTGACTGTTGCGGAGACACAAAGGGTCGCCCGTTTACTGCAAGCCCTTACAGATTATGTGGTTCTATACAAACCAATGCTTGATGGAAATATTGAGCGAGACAGAGCGTCCTCCAATGCATATGCCCATCTAATGGGAGCGTTTGCCAGTGACACCACCACACTGCAGCGTTTATTTCGAGCAGGTATTCTGGTCTGGTTTTTCAGGCCCCTTTCTGAAGCTCGTAGCTACTGCGTCAACGCGCTAGCCGATATGGAATGCGAGGAAATACACCTCGCTCTCGATCCAGCACGTCTCAAGCTCCCACCTGTTTTTACTGGTGTAGCCAATCAAACAGAAAAATACCGAGCTATGGAACGCTTCACCCGTGATCATATGCATTGGGCAGATCCCTTCAGCCTGCCTGTGCCTATTATATTTGCTTGGCCCAATCCACTACTGCCTGTCGGCACCCAAAGGGACGTGAGATTTACACCTGGTATGTACGTCACATGGCGATTATACTTGTGCTGATTTTTCTTGTTAGTACCTGGCTGCTCACGTCGAGGCCATACCCAGCGCTTACAACCAGACACCAATAGGTTGCTCGACATACAGCATTTGCTCCTTCCATCAACTCTTCCAGCCTGGTGGGAAGGACTCCTCAAAGTCAACGCCGACAAATCACAATGCCATTCTTCCGTACGGCCAGAGAACGCTGGTCTCAATGGCTACCTCTTTTCTCGGCCGGACCTTTTCATCGCCATTGAGAATGATGAGAAGAGACATTGCTGCATTGAGGCGTGGTTAAAACTGAGGACACCTTTGATCGCCCGACTGACTTCGCCTTCATATCTTCCCCCTACCTTACTCACGCTGGGATATGTATTCGAAACAGACAAGAGTGATACCAAGTGTTCGAAGCGTCAGGAAAAAGTCCTACACTTGATGCAGGGCTGTTATGGAGAGTTTGAACTGCGGGAACCGATCACAGAGCAGAGGCCAATTTGGAGGGGAAAGCCCTACTCTTTGCATGATGTCGAGCAGCTGCAGGAGATTTTATGGGAGCTCTCCGAGTTGGGTTTTCGTTTTGAGCTCCTCGCTTTGGATAGACGTGCAAGCTCCATTCCTCGTGACAACATCATCCACCAGCGTGATTTGGGTGGCTGTTTTCCTGATGGTGAAAATCACCCTGGAACCATTGATATCGGCAGTGCGAACCATGGCCTTGCTCACTCGTTCTGGATGGACAGAGCGCCATATGTCTTCTCCTTGAAGAAGGTTATGCAAAGTTGGATGGGTGAGGTACCGGTCTTTGTGAGCACCACGAAATCGATGGGATATTCAGAGGAGGACTTCCTGTTGCTCGAAAGGCAGATAGCGGGACATTATGCTGACACATTCTTTCAATACTTTGGCCGGAGTCTAGTGCTACCTCGTTGTCTAGCTCACACTCCTTGTGATGACTATGAGCCTGAATTGCATAAGAGAATTGAAAGTCGACGGGCAGGGGTCTACCTTGATGTCTCCGCATGGGAGCACACTGAGTTATAATTCCTTTGAAACTAAATTTAGACTTTCTTGTATTGCTTTTCTATCATACTCCGCTTGTCCACACACATTTTGTATGTCACGACTATGTACTTTTTTTTGGGGTGAATGAATTTGTGCCATAACACGTGCTCAACAAGCAGCGCCAAATACAGTGGCTCTGCTTGTGTACTCTGTCCTCTCTTCCGCTCTTGTACTGTATACGACCTGATCTGAACGGATCAGTTGGTATCCATTTGACGCTTCGTCGATGGTACACCTGTTTTGTATTCTCGGGAGACTGCTTTGTCGCAGGTCGATGTGCATCTGGTGGTTGCAACTTGGTGCGCTCTCATCTCAGGATGGGATGGTATTGCAGTATTGTGCGGTTGTGAGTTGCTCTGTCTTTTGTGTTCAGTAAGTCCATTGTTTTGTGGTTATTAGATGGTCATACTCAAGGTCTTTCTTTGTATCGTCGCAGCTTTGTACAATATACCATCATCTTTCAGTCCCTTGCGCCTCTCAGACATTCTCTTGCTTCAATATTTTGTTTTATTTTTGATCAATTGTTATCCTTTGCTTTTGGGAACAATCAGCCATGCGCGAGCCTTAGCTGCAATCAATGCCACCCAAGAATGAACACTTTGGCCACCATCCAATCCTCATCTCAGTACCGCCACAAGTTGCAAGTTCACAACCATCCAATTGCTTGTCCCCCACATTTACAATGAAAAAGCTCTTATCCATAGAGCAGCTGACAAGACGAAAGCCGGTCTCTGTCGTTCGCTTCCCGGACACTTCGTTTTCCTTCGACCCGTCGACCATTGCTGCTGTCACGAATGCTGACATTGATTGCAATGACGACTCTGTGATTCCCAAGGCAGACCATGGGGTGGAGGCTGCTCCTGAAAAGCCTCAACCACAAGTGAGTCGGTTGTTTGGATAGTATAATGGGTGCTAATGCAAGCATTTCTAGGGAGCCAGTGAAAAAATGAAACCCTTCATTCCATTATTTCCTTATATCCAGTCAAGATACATAGCTGCCAACTACGACCGACATGCCACTGAACCCTGTATCTGCGAAACGAAAGCCCTCGCTGAATATCGGTGCACCAGTTGCTATCTACGACCGCCATGCTGCGCTCAATGTATGATCAAATCCCATCGTCATCTTCCTTTTCACTGCGTGGAGAAGTGGAACGGCCGTTACTTTCAAAAGATCACTTTGCGTGGCCTCGGTTACGTGTTCTATCTGGGACATAATGGACATCCGTGTCCAAACCAGCTTTCAACAGCATTTCGGAGGATGATTATTGTCGACATCAATGGATATCATGAGGTCGATATAATGTTCTGCTACTGCCGTGACCAGGAAACGAATGAAGCCAAACAGCTGCTTCACCACCTCCTCTTTCCGGCAACTTTGGTGCATCCAGAGACTGCGTTTACCACCGAAGTCCTTGATCAGTTCGACATACATAACTGCACTTCCACCAAATCAGCAGAGGCATTTTGCAGTGCTCTGCAGAAACTGACAAACGCTGGCCAGCCTGGCAAAGTTTCGGTGAGGTGTCTTCTATGTAGCTTAATGTTATGCTAATCAACCCGTTTAGGATTCATATCGCACGTTCATGCAAGCATCACACATACATCGACACTTACAAGCTGTGCGTCGCAGTGGCCAGGCTCATGGGATCAATAACTATATCACACATCGACAGAAGAGTTGTATCGCTGTACATTGTCCTGCATGTCCCGAGCCTGGCTGGAATCTTGACCTTGAGGTGTTGAGGAATGCGATGGAGAGTGAGAAGTGAGCTTTGATTAATATCTCTCTTACAGCCACTAAATATTACACAGGCATAAGTATACATTGTTCCTTGACTGCGATGGGACCTTTAATGTACCACGAATCAACAAACCTGATGATCCCCATGAAGAGGCGTTGAATGCAGGTCGCGCCTATGTTGTAGAGGAGCATGAGTACCAGAGGTACCTTTCTCGAGTTGAGAACAACCCACCAGATGTATGTTTCTTCTATAATGTTATTGTAAAGATACTGAAATTTCAGTAGAAGTGTGACTGTGCAAAACTGCGGGCACTCAAGTTTGAACATTTGATGAAATTTGTCAATCTCGTTGTCATGGGCATTGTCGGTGTGCAGTGTGTACGCCATGTAATGTTCAAGCCTGACGCTATAGTGGATATGTATGCAGGGGAAAGGTATGTCAATAAGTTCTTATTCTGATACATGTGATTAAGGACGATTGCACTAGGCTATATTATGCAGACCGTTGTGTCTTCGGTGTCCTGACCAATCAGGAGATGCAGCAGTGGATACGCCTTAGCTATGATCTGATTTGTCAGTACCTTCCAAATCTCCTTACACGTATTACTGGCCAACGCTTTCCTGGCCTGGTTGAGGATGTCCTCGCAAGGTTCCGTGAACTGGAAGGGAATATCAGCCAAGTTCATATCCTTCCCCACATTGGGCAATGCAAGGCTCTATTCTCCTTCAATCACACTCCAGGTTGTGGGAGAAGTTGCAGAGACAATGTGGAGTTGCCCTGGGCCAAAACGAAGCGTGCTGGTGGGAGCTTGAAGCAGATGAATCATGGCCTTCGCCATGATGTGCTAGACTTTCTTCTCAATGACTGGAATTGGAGTAAAGTCGTCGGTCTAGGTGGGTTAAAGTTTTAGATCACTATTACTGTTGATTGATGGGTATCATTCCAGCATGGCATCTAAGAGTCAAATATCCCAAGGCCATTCGGATGAAGGAGAAGCTCCAACGTGCATTTCAAGCACTTACAGCAACACATACCTCAGCACTCATTGAGCAGTGGGAAGCAGAGTACTGTAAACCTATGCCTACATGAGAAACCAAGCCTCTTATCGATCGATTTCAATGCAATTTCAATGACATCAGTAAGCACATATACTTCTTCAGTTGACCTTTTTAATGGATGTACATGGACTCGCTAGATTGCCTAACCATGCAAAGCATGGTGACTGATCTCCTTGAGAAGGAGAAAACAGCCCTCTTGAGTGATGAACCCATCGCCGGAATGAGCGACAGTGTCACTGAAGCAATCATGGAGGGCGTTCACCTCGATCATGAACAGTGAGTCCTTCTTTCTTTTATGTAAAATTCTCCTGACATTAGTGTACCAGGCAACATCTCATTCTTCTGGAGAAAAGAGAACCAGATCCCAAGTACCGAACTGAGACTGAGGACAACAGAATTCAAGCTACTCGGCGAGCACTGTACAATGATACCATAGATTGGCTCGAGATCATTATTCAATTCTTTCCTGGTCTGAAGGCTGCGATGGCAGCTGTAGATGTTGCACATCCCGAGAATGCCAAGCTCCCACTCCCCAGTCGACTAACATCGAATCAGCGCGTGCGATACAGCGTCGATGGCCTGATCTCAATCGAGTACTCTTTGAGAGTCGGTCAAGCCCACGACATCCTAGCCGAAATCCGTGAGCTCATCATTGGCCAAAGCCACAACACATGCATTGTCCGTACAGAGTTCCATGGTCAAACAATGCGTACATGTGCACACGATTTCATCACTCACTTTCAGTTGGACAAACTAGACTGTATGCGCCGATATAATCACATTAGGAAGCGCTTGATCACCCTTGGCATGTCTCCAGCAGATTCAGATCTGCGTGAGCTCAAGGAGGTGCATCTTGCCGCCAAAAATGCAGTTCAAAGTCGTGACCTGGGTGATTCAGTGAAGCCTGATTCTTGGCTGTGGGGTGCTTTAAAGCCCGAAGACCTGTCAGAGTCTGCAGAGGAGGAGTGGGTGACTGAGAGTGCATTTATATCTTCTCTTGTATTTTCCTTTCGCTGACAACATATTTAGTCAGGCATGTGAAATGGATGCGGGATCATGCAGATCTAGACCGATGGAAGTTGAGATGTTGGAAGAGGAGAGACATCGTGTTGAAGTGTCCCACCATCGAACAGCTGATGCATGGATACAGATTGCACATGACAGTGATGTTGAGTCTGGTGCCTCCGCATATGCATATAAGGTGGCAGATGTCTACACCAAATTAGCTGATCAATGTGTGCGGGAGTGGGACAAGGCATTGAAGAAAGTGAAAGAGAACCACATGGAGGATGCTTGCCAGCAGCTGGCAGAAGACAAAGCTGCTTGACAGGAGGAGGAAGAAGCCATGACCAAGGATGACCAAACTGTATCAGGAGATAGCCGAAAACGCAAACGGGTTCTATCACCACCACCACCGACAGAAGCGTCTTCAATGCGAGGTCAGAGCAGTCATGGTCAGCGCGGTCGTGGTCACTCAAATAGTGGTCATTGAGGCAACCAAAAGCAAAAACAGCGGTGATCACATTGGATTAGATTGCTGCTGATAAGTGTTGGGCAGGCTTAGGCTTAGGTTAGGCTAGGATTGTTTGACATTTGGAAGTTGGGTGGTAATAGGCTAGGCTAGGCTTACATAGTGACAAGGCTTTGGAATACTACACAGCTCGGATAGGATAGGATAGGATTGGCTTATGGCTAGACTAGATTAGAGTTATGACAGTACTATCAGTAATGTAGGAATGATTTGATTTATAAGCTTGTACAGTAGACTAATCCTAGCCTAGCCTTATGGTTTTTGTGCTTAAGGCTTAGTTTAGCAAATGCGGTCTCTGGGTATATTCATCGAACTTGTCGTCAAAAACGACATGATACAGATACAGAATGTCTAGTAGCAAGAAGACGTGTAAGCTCATTTGCAAAGGGAATCAATGAATTATCGTACCTGCATGCGAGTGTACTGGTCGCTTCACCCGATAGTCCACAAAGATATATCGAGTCATATCTCCGTCCTCAAATCATCGCGCATAGTTTTTGAGTCGCGAAATACGACTCCCGTCCCTTGTAAGCTCAATGCCCTGCTTTTTGTGCACCAAGAGAAAACCAATCCGGCTCTGAGTATCGCGATTTGGATGGCTCCGAAAGTCTGTGACAAAACGACAGCATCATCAGTCAAAGCTGATGCAGCTCTGTTCAACTGTGTTTGATGCCGACTCTTAGGCAGGTACCAAGCGAACCGGGGGATTGCGAAGCAAGGAGGGACGCAAAGAGCTGCAACTTCACAGACAAGGTCAAGACGACTCTCGAAAGATGCCTCGAGCTCGTAAGGAATAAGGCGATACAAACCAACATTGAAGAGAAATGGAAAGTGAAATTAACACGGTGTTGGAGAAGTTTCGAGGTGCGGTGAACAGGGATGACTGTAGTGCAGACATCGCCGTGATTCGGGTCATCGAGGAAGATCTGTCATCGTCCTGTACATCCAGGGTTCGCCTTCTGGTGTAGGACAGAGCGTTTTAGCAGCCAACAGGAAAGAAGTGGCAAAATTTAGGTGCATGACATCAGTGAGCAATGGTTGGGGGATTTAGAACTCGCGAGCTCCTCCGAGTTCAGGAGCGAACTTCTGTGGGCTTGGAGGCATGGTGCCAAAGCTTCAAGGTCGACAAGGAGATGTAGCGGCAACTTGGAGGCCTCACGCTGGCTGCAGCCTTGAATGTTCCAGAGTGACTCAGCTTGTCCCAATGAAGAGCCGATAAGGACGCTCGCTGATTCCAATGAACTTCATAGAAACCTTAAGGAGCTGTCAGTGAACAACCAAGTAATAGTAGAGCGTACTGACACGTACTAAGACAAACCAGTAGTAGGACATTTCCTTGAAATTTGAAAGGCCTATCTGGTTGAAAATGTCGTATGTGTCCCCAGCGGCACATAAAAGGCATACCCATGCACCTGAATCTGCGAATCAAACAGGGAGGGCGCTTTAAGAGAAAGGGGTACTATGAAGGGACTTTGAACTGACAATGCCCGATTATGCAGAGCATGAACTGTACTCTCCCGCTGCATATAGGCACCTCTGCATTGCCGCCGCCACACCAAGAACCATCTACATGCAACGTCACTCGGTGGTCGTGACTTGCTCTTGAAACGGTCCCTTAGAACTGAAGGTGACCTGGGTAGCCGTGCAGCGGTAGCGCTTCGGCTGTGCGCTAAACCTAGTCTGCACTCCCGGACAGTGGCTAATGACAACGACAGGTTGTCCCCAGAGAGGGAGCCAACAGTCTCGCTGTCCGAGTTACTCTTCCACGTGTCGAAAGAATCAGAGAGGCATGTCGAAGGCTCCGTGTAAATCGTATTCCAGAGAGGGCCCGCAGGGAGGTACGTGTCGAGGAGGTCCGTAATTTCCGGTGGTAGAGGCTGTTCCCATGGTCGAAATTTCAGACTCGGACTGTTTACCGTCGCACCTACGACCACCACTAGTGACCTCTGAACGTTTCCCACTACTGGCCGTCTCAGCGCTCCCATTATTCTGCGCTATTGATACTCGCGGCTTAGACGTGCACACTTTCTCTGTATTTGCTCCAGGAAATATCTCAAACAAACCAACTTTACAGTGCATCGAGTCCGTCATCTTTTTATCCTCATTTGATTGACGCATGGATGCAGACTCAATTTCCTGCGATCAGACAATCACATCGACTAGCTGCTCATACGGGCGGTCTGGGAGGTCACTGATATTCTACTGGCAACTATACATCCATGGCTGTATCTCCCTTCCATGAGCAAAGCACGATCTTGCCCCAATCTCCTCAAACTTACTATCTACCCATGGCTCCGCATGCAGTATTTAAAGGGCGGGGAAGAGGAGGAGGAGCAAGAAGACTCAGTGCTACCTCGCAGTTGGACCCACCAGCGGTGACTGGTGTGCAGGGAACGAAAGAACAGGCACCTACTCTGATGCCACCTCTATTGGAATCGCTCTTCCCGGACCTGATCAAGCGTTGTCCAGCACCCCCTGAGAGTAGCCCATGGAATCAGACCGTATCGTGCACTCCATAACAGCTTCACCAAGCTTCAGACACCACAGATCGCCATTAACCTTTGTTGTCGTGTTCTTCTGTACATGCTTTGCAACGTCACATTGCTCTCCGTCCCTGTCTCCACTTGGCCGTGCAAGACTACCAGTTGGCATCGACGACATCCCCGGCTAACGTTCGGCACTGCCAGATCCATGTTCTCTTTGGAGATTCTCATCACTATATCAGTGAACCCTGGGGCGGGCCACCATTGCGGACTATCTTTATAGCGACTATTTCCATCCGTCTTTCCACTCTCCATCACTCTTCTGCATCGACTCCATTGCACACCCTGGGCATGGGGCACTGGTGTCCGTGAGCTTGCTCGTTTGCATGGACGGCGTCATGTAATTCCAGCGAAGCCTTATCTTGTCAGCTCTCTATTGGCATATCGGCGACGCATGGCATTCGCTCTGTGAGCTAGGTTCGACTCCCAGCAAGAGGGATCGCAGCGTGCACCCTCCTAGCGATGGGAGGGCATGCGTGGCGAGACCTTTTGCTTGGAGGGATCACTTCCTTCCCGATTCAACCCTTGGACGTAAGTTTCTTTAAATGCCAATTCTAGTTCGGTTCATTTATCCGCCAGGGCAACCTTACAGATTCTCCTTCCTCTTGTAGATCCCAGGGCATCTTCGAATCGAGTATAGAGGTTCAGACTTCTGGCAAATGTAAACTGCTTGCAGGCACCTTGCCGAGGCCATTGATGGAGAGCAGAAGAGAGAAAACTGGGAAGCGAGAAACGCCCGGATAACAGAAAAATTGGAGTAACACGGGTTTGCGGAAGCTGCAAGACACAACACTGAAACGTTGGTTCATCCAAACAACTTTGTAATGAAAACCATCATGTCGCCATTAGTCTGCGAAAGGAGAGCTGAATCCAGATTTTCTGAAAAGCGTGAACTTTCGAATTCCAGCGAAAACCTCGATTAGCTCGCTGAAACGGAGCATGAGCACGAGCACCGGTAAGCTTGAGTTCCTGAAATTGTCAAGATTTTTAACAATGCGTAGACAGGCGAAAATAACGCATCACCAGGAAGTCGCCGGACACCAACGACCATTGACCAAGTCTGATAATGCTATAATGCGATGGGGATGGGGTCCTTGACTCTGTGGGGCCAGAAAAGGAGGCTGCATGCGCGTTCACAGGTACAATTTATCAGTGTCACGTTCATGCAGTATCATCTCGAGTCCTGCCCCTCGAGTCACTGTGTCATATGGCAAGGAAAGAACCTCGCTCTTGCTCGAAATGCAAATTTGAATGTGCGTACGTTTTCTCCTGTGAGTCTTTCGACGGTATTGACGAGGTTCATGCAATGTAGCTGTACAGCAGAGGATGACCTACTATAATATGAGCGCTGGCAGCTGAGGACTCAGGAAACGGCGTGCCAGAGATTGAAACAAAAGCAACGACGGATGCCCGGGTTTATCCGGTCCGCACCTCTCCCACGAACCATTGACTCCTCTCTGATACTCATACCCAGTGGTCGGAGGCTCTTTTACAAGGCATGGCTATATCATTATGCCATAAAAAATCCCAATGCCCCAGGTAGAAGCATTCCTGACAAGCTCAAGGGGTATGTCTTCCAGATTACTGAAGGAAACAACAAGTGCAAGGGGTGTGCTCCTTCCCTACTGTGTCTGTCTATTGTTGTCTGATGGCCACTCGTCGGATGGATGAGAAGAAGCAAAAGTCTGTCCATGGATGTTCAGTGGGCCTGGATAACGCTATGTTGAGTTTGGCCATCGTGAAGCAGGGAGGTGCTGGTGTGTGCACTTTTCCTTTCACCTTTCTACTTATACTGACGCGAAATCAGAAATCCCTGGCTGACCCTCCCCAAGTGCCTCGTTCCTAAGCCAACAACGAACATGCTCAACCTGTCCAAGGAGGATGGTGTTTGCAAATATGTTGTTCGTCGGGAAGAAGGAGAATGCGAACTCCTACACAAAGGCTCTCAAGATCCAGGGTCTTGTAACTCCCATCCGTCTCCAGTGCCGCCATCACCTTTGCCCTGTTAAGCGCAGAAAGTTAGAGTACCAGAAGGAGCAGAAGTCTGAGTGCGAGTGAATGTACTAATCATCTTTTCAGCGTTCTCAATACCTCTCATCGTCAACGCATCTCTGTAAAGACGGTCAAGGTCCCTGCCATTAAAATATCACACTGCAAGTTCGTCTTCTACCCCTTCTTATTTGTTTCCATGTGCTTACACACTATGCAGAGCAACCGCTGCTTAGTCTCCAGTGATTATGGTAATACCACTAGAGAAGTTGGCACTGCGATCCTGGGTGTGTTATCCATATACCTCGTGATGAATTATTACACGCATTGTCATCCAAGTCTAAGATATTTACTGGAAATGCACCTCCTCCATTTCTTCTTTGTTCAAGGAATACGAGCCCTCGGCTTCAGCAAGCGCTCAGCGTTGCAATGTTCAACAATGTTCAGTTGAACTTTTGAACTTCATGCAGTTTGTTTGTTTGTTAATGTTTGTATACTGATTTTGAAAAGGTTAGTGCTGAATGGTTTTGGAATCGGGCGGCTAAGGGAGCGCAAGTGAAGCATAAATGCATCCTACAATACAGACAAATACTATAAATCTGAAACATCCCATGTCCTGAATTCGCACTGCTTGCTTCCCCCGACCAGATTAGTAACCACCCTGGATCCGTCGGGAGTGACCAAGACCTCGCAATCTGCATAATTGTACCAGCGGTGAATCGTAGTAATCTGGCCGCTCACAAGGCATTGAACAACAAGATCACAGCATTCGCCACAAAGTCCATGTTCACATTGCCAACTTTGAATGTAGGCAATTCGCTTGCTATCAGGAAACCACGCCAAGTTTCTCGCGTCCATGAGGTCCATGATATCCTCACTCGATTCAGACGTGATTCCCAATATATATGTCTGGATGTTGAAGTACCTCCAATTAAACAGGGAGACGGCGACCTTTGAGCCATCGGGCGACATTTGGCAGCCAAAATCTTGTCCATACTGGAAATCAGGGCAATCTATGTTCCCGGTGGTCAACGTTATCATGGATGACAAAAGACTATGACCTGCCATATATGCGTTCACAACAAAGAGTACCTGTTGATGTTTCCCACTCTCGCAATAATATTTTGCCTGCAGCTCCCGTTAATCCTAGTAACCGAGATCCATCTTTCATGACGTTGAACGTATCGACCCCATTTGTCCCTCCATCAAGGGTCATCCATTTCCTGTAGCCAGTAGTGCCTGATTCAACTTTGAGCATCAAGCCTGAGCGCTTATCTGCGATGAGTAATCCATGTGCATACTGAAATACGGGACAATCCGACCCTCCAATTGCAGGTAACAGATAATTGTCGCAGTGAGAAGTCTGAGTATTGACGATAGTAATGAACGTGTATTTCGTGTTACTGTTGTCAGTTCTATGGTTGCAATTGTCGTCATCGTCAACATTAGATAGCATGGCATCTTGAGAGTCGCTATTGTGCCTTTCAATGGTTTCATATTGTGTACTATCGAAGGAATACTCAGGCCCGTCCCCGCGATGAGATTTCACAGTGAGCATAACAATCTGACCACTGGCATTAAATGATCCGTAGGAATTCCGGGCGTCATAGGAGGAGGGAAATAGCAAATCGAGGAAGCGTAGAAGTATCGACGGAGGTGATGGGTCCAGTATCCTCCCTGTGTCAACGTCGAACAGAACAGATCCTCCAGAGTAGAATGGTGGCACTCTTCTTCTGGACTTTCGGACTATGAACTCGGATTGAATATGTTGAGAGCCTTTGAACATATTCAATGAGGGAGTAGAGCATTCGCCAGTTCCACCAGTAAACCTGCCACAAGGTACAAGAGCTAGGAGGCGCTCCTTATTGAAAGGGGCATCAGCACCACTGCTTTGCCCCCAGTCTCTGCAAATAAAGTTTTTAGGAGGCAAGATGGACATTGCATAGGTGTACACATATGCAGGGTTGACTCGACGGTATTTCGTTGAAAATTGGTTGAAACGGTCCCAGAATGTGAAGGCATGGTAAACATATGTGCGAAGGCTTTGATCTGTAACCTCGGCCTAAAAAAGTAGCAATATTAATGAGGCCATCTTTATTCAGGATATAGAGCATGAAAGGCTTACGTTGATCATGGAAATCACCTCGAACAATGCTTCAACCGGAAGCGGAGATTCAAATGCATAGAGTATTTCGAGCCAGAACAAGAAGTAACGACTCTCGAACAAGGGACGGTACATATCAATCCCAAGCTCAATGAAGGCGTCGAGATGCCACTGTAGAACCTTCACAGCATAACTTTGAACATGGAGCGGTACAGCATGGTAGGACCAATCCAGTACTGTCGCTCTTAGACAGATGTCCATAGAACCAGGATGAGCAGAGGGCGGGGTCCAATTTTTGAAAAATGTTGTCAAGGACAACACACACCGCCGAGCAAGCTCCTTTTCATGCTCCTTGACATCTATGAACCATCCATCCCCGCATCTGCCATAATCCCAGAGAAAATCATCAAATGATTTGTGTATAAGCTCCAGGCTCCCGTCGGATCTCTCTTCTACTACACTTCCTAATTTGGCAACAATGAGTTGCACTTGAGGGTCTCCTGGCTGCAGAACAAGCTCAGGAAGCATAGGCACCATCATCTTGCCTTTCCGAACAATTAGGGCGCCTAATACTGCACGAATGCATCGTCGGATATCCTCCTTCGCTCCTGATACTTCTGACATGACAGTATCCAGCGTGGTTCGATATAGTATTGTCAGGGCATCCATTGTATCTGTTGGAATCATAGTTTCGAGTAATGCCTTGAGCCTCGGAAGACTGGGAAAATCGCACAAGAACGAACATACTGTGGCTGCCCATATGAACAGCCCGCTCGCCCGATCAGCTAGCTGAGTGGCAACCTCTTGCTCATTGTGCTTCTCCCAGGCACTTTTGTCTGTGATGCTGTCAAGCTTTGTCTGGATGAAGTGCTGTAGATCGTGTTTCATCTCGTATGAGGAGGTATCCAAAGGTAAGTGGTAAACGTGCTTGTGGTTCTTGAAAACACGAGAAATCTTGTCCTCAGGCCGACTAGAGACAATGAGGCGCATGTATGGCAATCTCGGTCCAAACCCATCTGCAAGCACCTCCAGCAAATCTTTCAACAGATCACTGCTTTCATCAAGGCCATCAACGATGACAACCAAAGGCCCTTCATCGTGCAATTCTGGAATCGTCTCCAATGGCTCCTGCAAGAGGAGTCGAAACTGGATGCGTAATTGGGATGGTGCTATTTCAACTGCTATACCAGATGCAGTCAGTGCTTCAGCGATGGCGTTACCTATGCGCTTATTGAACATGCCCAAAGAGTGGGCAATGGATGGAATAAGTTCAGATGAATTTGAATATGAGGTTCTGTCGTAACGAACAAAAGCAGCAAGGCGACTGTGGCTGCCCATATGGAAGCAGAGAAGGTTATGGAGGGTGCCGGCAAGTGAGCTTTTGCCCGTCCCCGCCAGACCGCTACACCAAAGGATGCGATCATCGCATTCCGCAATCCACGACACCAAGGTGTTGATCGTCTTGACGCGTGTACCGGGCATACATTCTGATTTGGGACCAAGTTTCTTTCCAGGCCTTATGTCCTGAAGCAATGCCTTCATAGCTACTCAGATTGAATTTAGAATACATTTGTGAGTCGATAAAAGAGACCTACTAAGTATATCAACTTTGTCTCTGATACCCAGTATTACGAGAAGCGTGTCCTTTGCTACACCTGAATCCAACTGCTCTCGTAATTTCGCAAAATCTTCAATGAGTTCTTCTACTTTCTGCGTCACTCTCGGTGAAAAGATATGCTCTGTCATTGGTCTTAGATACTACCCTTTCAAAAAGAAAAGATGGATGCACTAAGGTGGTTTTTTCCCATATACCTCTTGACAAGCATCGCACACTCGGCTGTGGTCTGGAACAGTGATTTGTAGATGGGCTCCAACTTGTTTTGCTTCCAGAGCAGACGGTCGTCGCTCGCTGCCTGGTAAGTCAAGACCATAGCCTTGTACAGTCGGAGTACCGATTTATCTAGTTCTGTCTGTTGCTTCAAGATCTATCTGGAAAAATGTGGTCAGCTAGTCGTCTTGTTCCAACAAGGAATCCTTACATCAACACCAGAGGAAACGATGCCCCATGCTATTGAGGCAGCAGGATGTAGCTGAGATGACCCAATTAGAACGTAGAAATTATTCCCAAGGAACCTGCTCACATCCATGACTGCATCAATCATGCTCTTCGCAGTACCAACCCCATTGATCAAATTGGAGACCCGTTCAGAGGGCTCCTTAGGCTTTGAGGTTTCCTCAACGGCTTTTTTTGCAATTGCATAACCATCTTCTACAGACGTTGGTCCGGGCTGCAGACCCGACAAATTTGAGGTGTCTTGATTTCTACGACCGAAGATCCTTAGGCTCCATCGGCGACCCTTGGGCGTCGAGATGCCAATGTTTTGGTCCTCACCTGCCGATTGTCTGATCTTGGCAGCAGGCTCTCGGAAGATTTTCAAAGAAAGACCGGGACATGAAGACTTGCTCTGTATGTCCACATTGATAGCTGCCATACAAAGTTTAGATGCTGACAGTGGAGAGTAGCAGTACTCACTATTATCTTTGCCTATGACAATCTCTCCGATTGATGCCTGATAAAATCCAAGACTTCGATCTCCCTCACAGCAGTATACATCGACTTCAAATGTCTTGCCTCCTTTAATGTTACTCCTGGATATGCCATGAGCCGTGACTCAAGTAGTATGTTAGTCTCCTTACAGATCAATGTCGATCGTCCACTTGGGTGTTGGGGTTGTCCCAGGTGCTTTCTCCACACAGGTTTTCAAGTGTTTTCCCGCAAAAATGTTGAGATAATATGACCGTTCATCCCATTCTGAGGGTAGGTTGTGTAGTTCGATAGCTAGGTTATAATGGCGCTCAGCGAAAAGATCACGAATGTGAAAGTAGACTCAGACTGTACCTTTGATCCGACAGAAGCGATATCTGCCATTATTTATGGGCAAAAACAAATCTTAGAATCGTGAAGGGGACTCACAGTTTGTCCATTTCAATGTTCATATACTTGACGATGAAGGTGTAGTGGCAGAGGAGCGTTGTATATATATACCATGCGGTGGATGCGTGTCTTACAGCATCATGGCTTTGGCTTGGGAATGCACAGGATTCCAACCGCTTCGATCCGAAAATGGCTGCCACTGCGTTCCTGCCGAGATAAGGAAACCACAGGTTATGACTCGATGCTCCGTAGCACAAAACGGAAACAATACAATGAAGGAACTGTACTACCGGGCAAGGATGTTTAACCTCTCAACCCGGACTCTACCGATCCCAGCTATCATTCTATATTTTTCTTCATGAGCATTAGACGCAGCAGTTCGAAGATACACCAGCAAGGCCCGTGTCTACGGACCTAGAAACTGTTGATTAGTGCTCAGTTAGATCTTAACTAGGGGCAACACTCACCAACTTAAGAGGTCACAAGCAAAGTCAAGTTGAGGGGCTCCATGCATATGCAGCGAGAAGTTCTTGAGAGGCTTAGGATGGGGTGTTACTCTTGACAATAGGGAATTTGCTTCCATGACACTGGCAGCATGCTCTGTCTGGAACTTGGGACCTATATCTGCCTCCTGTTGTTGGCTTTGCGTAACGTGAGCCAGCTACAGATGCCAGAGAATCTAGCTAATCATCTGGAGATCTTGCCGTCGCAAAGAATCTAAGGTCGTGTTCCTGCTTAGTATTAAACCAAGCTCTGGGATTTACAATGTAAACAGAGACAATGAAAGAATTCTTCGCCATTGAGAAGGCTCCATTACTATGCGGACAAGGTTTGATGAAGACAAACGAAGATAGAAGAGGACGTTATGCCACCGTGCTTAGGAGATCAGTTAGGCATCAATGTGAAAATAGTCTTAGTATTCGTTAAACTTTCATCTTGTTGCCGCATACTTCAAAGGCCCTACTTCGAAATGCGACATACCACATTCGATGTCGTCTCCATCGTGTTGAGGGTGACACTGAGATGTTTGCGGTCTTCACAGGCAAAGAGAATGGCTCTATTCCATATTGGAAGGCTGTGATATGTGTAAAAATCTAGGGCATCCCGGTGCTGTTGTTTCTTGCAGAAGCATCACATCGATGTCCACAACAGTAGTATGCGCTGACGGCATATTTAATTTGTAGGCAGACACTAGTTAGTTGGGGGCCTAGTTAGTTATGTAGTCATCCCACTGTTTCCACCTTTCAAGTACTTAAGTATCGGTGTCTGGATCAATTGTTAGCTTTTAGGTGTCAAACATGATTATAGGGATCTGTACTCACCTTTACCCGGAAAAGTGCCACAGCTGCAGAATTTGCTCCTTCGTCTTATCCCAGATGTATAACTAGGAAACAAGTCTCAAAGGGAAGGCTGTATACTGTTAAGCAAAGAGAGGAGTCCGAGTCCTTGACGACGGGGGCTAACATCCATTCTGGCTAGCTAAGGCCATTGATAAAGATCAGACGACAGTGAATTGGGGAGCAAGAAACACCTGACTGACATATAAAATGATGAAATGCGGATTCATGGAAGCCGTACAAAGTGCAGGGTACTACACTGGTCCCAGCGATGAGAGGACAGTCCTTGCATGCCGGGTGTTTCCAGGATAGTCAACCTCTTTTGAAGTCGTTCATTTCAAGCGACATCACTTTCGATATGCTAGGTGAGAGGTGAGCCCATTGAAATAGAGGACGAGCTTGGGTTCCTGCAATCGTGAAACACGTAGGCATCATTAAGTCCTCAGATCTCAGACATCAACGACAACTGACCATGTTCGAAGGTGGCGAGATGGGTTTTTCTTGCCTCTGCAGGTTGCAGGGTAGAAAGGGAGGCTACAAGCACAGTATGGTTATCAGGATAACGGTGTTCACAGTAAATTACCTCGAGTGCCATACAGCGTCAGAACAGAGGACACTCCTTGGAACAATATTTGAACATGTGCTTCTTCTGCGCCGGTCATCCTCTGGTTACACTGCATGAGTCTGGTTGAGAGCTGAGGAAACGGAATGCCAGCCAAAAGCAAGAACACATTGAAGGTCAGCGAAGGAAGGCCGGGTTTATCCGGTCCGCAACCTCTCACCGACTTACACATCCTCCTCCTCCTTCCTTGGACACTTGTAAAGACTGTAAATCAAGCAACAAGACCTCAATGTCTTGTTCCTGATGACCTGACAAGCTCATGGGATATGTCTTCCGGATTAGTGGAGGAAATGACACAGATTCTCGAGAATTGATGAACGGGGTGTGCTCCTCTACCGTTCATCTGCTGGCCGACAGCCACTCGCCGGGCAGGTGAGAGGAAGCGAAAGTCTGTCTGTGGATAAATATTGGATATGGATATCGCTGTGTTGAGTTTGGTCATCGTGAAGCAGGGAGGTACTGGTGTGTACACTGATCTTCGTTTTTTTGTTTAAAAATACTTCTAACGCTGATTTACAAATCCCCAACCTCACTGACACCATACTCCTCAAGTGCCTCGGTCCTAAGAAGACAACGGACGTGTTCACCTTGTCCAAGAAGGACGATGTCTGTGGGTGCCTTATCCGTCGAGAGGTCAAGAGCGGGAAGAAGAACGCGAAGTCTGACACCAAGGCTCCGAAGATCCAGCCTCTCGTTTCGTACATCTGCCGCTAGAACCCTTGTCATTTCTGGTCCATCAAGCGTACAAGATTGACATCAGAAGGCACAGAAGTCCGAGTATGAGTGAATATTCTGTTTCTGCCTCGCTGCGATTCTGGGTGCATCTACTATGCTCTGCTGTTATATGTATGCCCCATATATTGCAGCTGAGTTCAGCTTAAGATTCACCGGAACTTCTTTCAGCAAGTATTGTACGGCCGAACTCAAAGTGCGAGCCAAGATATATGTAAAAATCCTACAATACAGACGAATATTCTATAAATCCGAAACGTCCCATGTTCTGAACGACTCCTCATCCTGAGTAATCACCCTAGACCCACTGCCATCAGGAGTGATGGAGATATCATGAGGAATATGGCCATGCTCTAAGACCTGGCCGTCAGTGCCCGCGTACCAACGATGAATAGTAGTAATCTGGTTGCTCGCAAGGCGTTGAACAACAAGATCGCAACATTTGTCACAAAGTCCATGTTCACATTGCCAACTTCGAAAGTAGGCAATTCGCTTGCTATCAGGAAACCATGTCACACCTCTCACATCCTGGAGGTCCATGATATCCGCACTCGATCCAGATGTAATACCCAATATGTATGCCCTGGCTGGCCGCTCCGGCACTATCATGACAGCAACCTTTGAGCCGTCAGGTGAGATCAAGCAACGAAACACTGTGGAAGGCCCGTCATACCCAAAATCTATTCCTGATGGTCAATGTTGTCATGGATGACAATAACTATGACCTGCTGTGTGTGCGAGTGCAGCGTAGAGTACCTGTTGATGTTTCCCATTCTCGCAGTGATATCTTGTCTGCAGCTGCCGTCAATCCTAGTAGTAACCTAGATCCATCTTCTTCCCTGACAGTGAACGTATGAACCCCATTTGCCCCGTCAGCCAGGGTCACCCATTTCTTGCAAGCAGCAGTGCGTGGCTCAATGTTTAGCATCAAGCTCGAACGCTTATCAACGATGATTAATCCGCGTGCATATTGAACTACAGACGAATCCCCCCCAATGGCAGGCAACAAATAATTGTCACAGCAAGAGGTCTGAGTACTGACAATAGAGATGAACATGGACTGCTTGTTCCTGCGGCGGCTATCCCAATTGTCGTTGTCTTCAACATTTGAGATCACAGCATCTTGAAGGTCGCTGTCGTGCCTTTCAATGATTTCATGCCATGTACTATTGAAGGAGCACTTGGACCCGTCCCCATGCCACATGTCCCAACAAACAAGCCTAACAGCCTGAACACTGGTATCAATTGATAAGTGGGAAGTGGAGGTGTTATAGGAGGAGGGTAATAACAAATCAGGGAAGGGTAGAAGTATCGACGGAGGTGATGACGGCTCTGATATCCTGCGCGTGTCAACATCGAACAGGAAAGATCTTCGAGACAGGATCAGTTCTCCAATCACTTTGGACATTGGGTCATTGAACTCGACTTGAATATGTCGAGGGCCTTGAAACATAAGTGAACTGCCCAAGTATTTTAATCTGCTCCAAGGTATAAGAGCTAGGAGGCGCTCCTTATCGAAAGGGGCATTAACACCACTGCTTCGCCCCCAGTCTCTGCAAAGAAGGTTTGCAGAAGGCGAGATGGACATTGCATAGGTGTACACATATGCAGGGTTGACTTGACGGTATTTCGCTGAAAATTGGCTGAAACGGTCCCAGAATGTGAAGGCATGGTAAAAATATGTGTGGAGGCTTTGATCTGTAACTTCAGCCTAGAAAGAAGTAACAATCAGGCTGTGTTCATTCAGGATAGAGAACATGAGCAACTTACGTTGATGACGGAAATCACCTTGAGCAAAGTGTTATCCCGAAACAGAAAATCCAAGTTTCGGGAAGTAAGACCTTTAGCAGGACTGATTAAGAAGGCATAGAGTATTTCGAGCCAGAACAAGAAGTAACACTCGAATAAGAGACGGTAGGTATCAATCCCAAGCTCAAGCACGGCGTCGAGATGCCATTCTAGAACATTCACAGCGTAATCTCCAATGTGGGATGGCACAACACGGTAGTACTGATCCAGTATCGTCGCTCTTTGATAGATGTCCAAAGAACCTGGATTTGCACCGGGTGGGGTCCAATTTTTGAAAAATGTCGTCAAGGACAACAAGCATCGCCGAACAAGCTCCTGTTCATGCTCCCGGACATCTATGAACCATTCATCCCCACATCTGCCATGATCCTGGAGAAAATCACCGAATGATTTGTGTATAAGCTTCGGAAATCCAGATTTTGCAATCTGTGTAGTTTCAACAATGAACAGGCCATCCACGTACCCCTCTTGCACCACACCTCCTAATTTGGCAACAATGAGCTGCGCTGAAGGATCTCCTTCTTGCAGAACAAGCCCAGGAAGTATAGGTACAGTCATCTTTCCCTTGCTAACAATCAGGGTGCCTAACACTGCACAAATGCATCGTTGTATATTCTCCTTCGCCCCTGATACTTCTGACACAACGGTATCCAGCGTGGTTCGATATAGTATTGTCAGAGCATCCATCGCATCTGTTGGAATCATAGTTTTGAGTAACGCCTTGAGCCTCGGAAGACTGGGAAAATCACACAAGAAGGAACGGACTGTGGTCGCCCATATGAACAGCCCGCTCGCCCGCTCAACCAGCTGAGTGACAACGGTTTCCTTAGTGTACGTGACCCAGACAGTGTCATCTTTGATCTCGATAAACTTTTGCAGGATGAAATAGCGTATGTCATCGTTCACTATGGGTGAAGAGATATCCAAAGGGAAGTGACGAACGTGTTCGCATTTCTTGAAAACACGAGAAATTCTTTCCTCGGGCCGACTAAAGACAATGAGGCGCATGAATGGCAGCTTTGGCCCAAATCCATCAGCAAGCACCTCCAGCAAATCTTCCAGCGCATCGCTTTCATTAAGGCTATCAATGATGACAACCAATGGCCCTTCATCTTGTAATTCCGGAAGCGTCTCCAATGGCTCCTGTACGAGGAGTCGGAACTGGGCACGTGGTTCAGATGCTGGCATGCTGACTGCAGCAGGGGATGTATCCAAAGCTTTAGCGATGGCATCACCTATGCGCTGATCAAACATGCCTAAAAAATAGGCAATGGACGTTGATGTGCTCGGTAACGGCAAGTGGCAAAAGACTAGTGGGCGGAAATGAGCTCCAACCAACACTAAACCTCTCTACACTCTACACTATCACCAATGTATTGAATTCGGGTGTTTCGAGTACGATAGAAGCACTCTGCAGACTCGATAATCAAGGTAGGTTGTTCAAAAGACGTTTTATTCGTTACTAGTGAGTTTTACAAGCGTACTACTCGCACTAGTGGGGTGGGTAAGACACAATTGAATGAATGTGACTTGGTTTTGAGCTACTGTGCTCGCTGGGACTCCGACTGTTCGGACTATTGGCTCTCTTGGCCCTGTAATACTTCCTACAAGTGATCAACACTTGACTAGTTCGCACTCTAGCTTACTAGTGGCACTCTTGGCCTAAGAATAATACTTTAACTTCGAGAAACTGCAAGAACTAACTTCAGAGCACTCTTGGCCTTTGCAGGACACAATGGTAGACTCAAAGGGACTTCAATTCACTCAATACTATAGGTAACTTAGCGACTAGTAGCCGCTTCGTTCGAGGTTAAGCACAAAAGCCTTTAATTGGGGGCACTAGATACTACTAGTCACTCGCAATCGCAGGGATGGCGTCGCCTCCCATTGCGAGTGGCTATTCTACTACTTATATACTGTAAGGAAAGGTACAAAGCGACACAAACAGCTATACTAGTGGGGTATTTTCGGTATGGATTTCTTGGCTAGTCACAAAATACTGCGAAAAAGCACGCAATAGTCGGTCTAGAAACTGCTGCTGGTCGGCTAGTGAGCCACGGAGCTATGCTAGCGGTTTTACTTCGCATTCTTGACCCAGCAACGCGCCACTAGTGCCAAGGATAAACTACTAGCCACGCTTCCGTGTCCGTAAACGCAGTTGGCCGCGATCGAAAGCGCAGTCTGGCTAGCCTCGTGTCTGATCGTAACAGATCTGATCGCACTAGTCGGATCTAGATGCGAGGTTAATCCGTTGCTAATTCATTTCTAAGTCCTGCTTCGAGATTGCTGCGCAACTAGTTAACCTGACTTAGGCATTTATGCCCTGATCGGCCTGCTAGTGACTGAACTTCACGAGATCTGTGTATTCTGCTTCTTGTTTGGTGCGCTAGTCGCATTACTTGTCTACTAGTGGCCTTATATTAATTAGTCCGGCTAGTATTCAAGTCACTAGTATGGCCGGCTGGTAGATTTAACCCACTAGTGGTATCGCATCTAAGTCCTGGCTTCACTAGTCGCATACTGCTGTAACTATCAGCTCGAAGCCTCAGCTATAGTCCTTTTATTATCACTAGTACAGGATAGATATGCAATTGTATTGTTACAAATTCGCAAAATCTAGGTGTGAACGCGTAGACGGCATATCAACGTGATGAGTTCTGACGAGTTCCAGTACGAGGTCCTGTCGTAACAAATACAAGCAGCAAGGCGATGGCGGCTGCTCATATCAAATCCGAGAATATCAAAGAGAAGGTTATGCCAGAGGGTGCCGACAAGTGAGCTTATGCCCATCCCCACCAGACCGCTACACCAAAGGACGCGGTTGTCGCAGTCCGCAATCCATGACATCAAGTAGTTGATCGTTTCCACGCGGGTATCGGGCAGACACCTCGATGTAGGACAGTGCTTTCTGCTGGGCCTCAGCCCCTCTAGCAATGCCCCCATAGCTACTCGGACTGAGTTTAGAGTACATTTGTGAGTCAATTAAAGAGACATACCAACTATACCAGCCTCGGCTCTAACATCCTGAGTCACGATAAATGTGTCCTTTGCTACACCTGAATCCAGCTGCTGCCGTAAATTCGCAAAACCTTCAATGAATTCTTCCATTTTCTGTGTCACTCTTAGTGAAAGGATATGTTCTGTCATTGGTCTTAGATACTACCCTTTCGAAAAGAAAAGATGAATGCACTAAGGCGGTTTTTTCCTGTATATCTCTTGATGAGCATCCTGCACTCATTCGTGGTACGGAACAGCGATTCATAGATTGGCTCCAACTTGTTCTGCTTCCACAGCAGACGGTCGTCGCTCGCTGCCTTGTAAGTCAAGATCATAGCCTCGTACAGTCGGAGTACTGATTCATCTAGTTCTGTCTGCTGCTTCAAAATCTATCCGAAAAGGTGCGGTCAGCTAGTTGTCTTATTACAACAAGAAGTACTTACATCAATACCAGAAGACATGAAACCCCATGCTATTGAGGCAGCAGGATGTACCTGGAAATTCTCAATTAGAACGTAGAAATTGATTGCAAGGAACCTACTCACGCCCTTGACTGCATCAATCATACTCTTTACAGTATCGACCCTATCGATCAAATTGGAGACCCATTCAGAGGGCTCCTTAGGCATTGGGGTTTCCTCAATGACTTGTCCTGTCATTGTGTCATCATCTTCTACCGACATCGCAAGGAGTTGCGGACCCGGCAAGTCTGACATATCTTGATTTCCAGGAGCGTCAACGTTCGATGGGTGACTCTGGGGCGCGGTTGAGATGCCAACGTCTTGGTCTTCACCTGCCAATTGTGTGATCTCTGCGGGATCCTCCAGGAAGAGTTTCAAAGAAGTATTGGGACATGAAGACTTGCTCTGTATGTCCACGTCGATAGCTGCCATAGAAAGTTTAGGAACTGACAATGGAAGGTACCCGTACTCACTTTCTTTTTTGCCTATGACAATCTCTCCGATCGATGCCTCGTAGAACCCAAGACTTCGATCTTCTTTGCCCTGACAGCAGTGTACATCGACTTCAAATGTCTCACATTCTTCGACGTCACTCCTGGTTATGCCATGAGCAGTGACTCAGGAAGGAAGTTAGTCTCCTTACAGATCAAAATTGATCATCCACTTGGGTGTCGGGGTTGTCCCAGGCGCTTTCTTCTTCTTCTTCACCTTGAATTTAATAGTTTCTTTCGAGTGTTTTCCCGCAAAAATCTTGAGATAATATGACCGTTTATCTGATTCCGAGGGTAGGTTGAGTAGTTCGATAGCTGGATTATAACGGTGCTTAGTGAAAAGACGACGAACGTGAAAGTGGAAGTGACTGTACATTCGATCCGACGAAAGCGATATCTGCCACCATTTATGGGCAACATAAATCTAAGGATCGTGAAGGGGACTCACAGTTTGTCCATTTCAGTGCTCATATACTTGACGATGAAGGTGTAGTGGCAGAGAAGGCTTGTATATATACACCATGCGGTGGATGCGTGTCTTACAGCATCATGGCTTTGGCTTCTCTGCGAAGATGCTGTATGCTGTGACCACTGTCACCGCTGAGAAAAGAAAATCAGCATCATGACTCGAAGCCAGCTACCCCCGGTGGTCTGCTGTTAAGGGCAGCATCTTTCTAATTTTTCCACGAGCAACACGCACTACGATTTGGTGGTGCGAAGGCAGGCGCAACCCTATGAATTCGTAACTGATGATTAGCGCCAATGTAGATATCAACTAAGAATACACACTCGGTACCCATTCGAAGAGGTCACGAGTAAGGTTAAGTCACAGAGGCGCCGAGAAGCTCCATGTATAGACAGCGAAGAAGGCCTTCATTAGCTCCGAGCGCCAATCCATGGGTAGCTATAGGAGGATGAATTCTCTCCCACGTTCAGCATGTTCGGCCTGCCTCACAAGCGCCCACTGTTATTGAGTTTTTGTGAGTAACTTGAGCATGCCACAGCTGCTGGGTCATCTAGCTTAATGATTCAAATAACCCACCAAAAGAGCTTGATATCATGTTACCGCTCAAGATGAGACAGACACTGATCAAGGGATTCGGTTTCATGGTGTAAACAGAACAATTACAAGAAAGGAAGACGTTGGATGTTTGATTACTACATGGACAAGGTGATATGAAGTTTTATGCCGCCATGCTTGGAAGAAGTTGGTCATCTCTGCAAAATGAGATCTCAGTTCCATCTCGCATATTTTGAGGTCAAAGTGATGCTACATACCTCATAAGAGAAGAGAAAGATATTGTCATCATGTTGAATATGGCACTAAGACATTTCAGGATCTTGAATGATTGTCAGGTATTATGTGTCGAACATGGTCGAAGTGAATTGTACTCACCTTCGCCGTATCACTTTCCTGCCCAGCTGCAGAATTTTCTCCGTCATTTTAATCAACAAGTTTAACAGAAAAAGTTGGACGCGGGTGAAGCAAAGATTGGAGTGGATTCTTCGGTGCTGAGGGTCACCTTATCCCATTCCACGGACATCTTGCAAAGGAACGCGGGTTTGTGGAAGCCATGCAATGCATGACACTGCCAGTCTCAATGACCCTGTGACGAAGACAGTCCTAGCAGTCGATAGTTGTATCCCACCACCGGTCTGACAAAGAAGAGCAGAATGTAGGTTTGTCTAAAAGATCTTGAACTTCTTTCGGAGTCGTCAACATGAACCTGGCAAGCAACGTGCTCGCTGAAATGGAGTGCGAGCAGCGGTGAGCTTAGGTTCCCGCAATTGCCAAGATTCCAAATAATGAGTCACCATCAAATTCCTGAACATCAACAACGACTGAGCAGCGATGAGGATGGGTGTTATGGCGGGGTGAGAGTATTGCACCTACAGGGACAGCTACGAACACGTCAAGAACACAGCATAGTTATCAAAATGATGGTGTTCATACGAGATTATCTCCAGCCTCGTACGATGCAGAACGGAAAGAACATGGTACTCGCTCGAAAAATAATTTGAACGCGTCGGATTTTCTTCTGCAGGTGTTTGGACAGTATGGAACGGCCTTCATGCATTGTAGCGAGTACATCAGGTGTTGATTGTACTGGCTCGCCATAGGAGGCTGAGGAAATTGGATGCCAGTGAAAGCATACATAACGTTGATAGGCCCACATTGATCAAGGTCAGTGACAAGGAGGTCCGGGTTTATCCAGTCCGTATGCCCGACTCGCCTCCTCCAACTCTTTCTGTGCATGTGTTCTGATACTCAGAGGTCCGGCCGGACATTTTCAATTCCAGTGTGCCTATATATCTGTAGCAAACCCGATGCATTCCGTTGAAGCGTTCTGTACACTGATGTTATGCCACTGATGCTGCATCCATTCTATGTACTTCGCTTTCGGGCTTCAGTCTCCCTAACTAAACTTCACTAGTGCAGTTGCATTTCCACGACCTTCCTCGGTATGCATTAGCTGATTCAACTCTCTGGTGCGCCGCCGCAACTGGGTTTACACAAACAGGGCACCTCTGGACAAGCGATAGAGCCCACTGGTGCATTCTTAAGTATCTGATAGCGTAACGGGTAAGAGTCTATGCAGGGTTCGATCACCAAGTCAGGGGAATCGTGAGATGTAGCAAGAGAGCGCATGTTGTATGCTTTTGGCTGATCGCCTTCGGAGACAGAATCCTGGTCACTGGATGAATGAGCCTGTGCCGTTCGTATGGCTCTACTGTGAGCGGTTGGAGTCGTATGGTACATCCTGGACATTTCTTACCTGCTCGGCTATTGATCTTTGGATTGCAATTGAAGGCGCAGCGAGGTGGTATGCCAGTCAGTTCGATTCCCAACATCAGAGATTACAAAGGCATCAGGTGCAGTACACCCATTTTCTGCAGACCTACGCCTGAAATTAATGCAGCGATTACCTCTTGAGTGACAGCAGCAGTGAAGGACAAGTTGTATTTTGTAATGTCTTCGAGCGTGATTTATGCACTAACGTCATGAGACAAAAGATTATTTATACATTCTGAACCTTAGTCTTACATCTTCGCCAAACTACCATGGCAGATGACTGAGAGATCGCTTCCTTGGAGAATAACATAGTCTTCGAACTTTTCGTCAAAAACGACATGATATAGATGCCGAATATCTGGTAGCAAAAAGGCGTATAAGTTAACTTGCAAACTAGAATCGACTAATCACTGTACCTGGATGCAAGTGTACCGGTCACGTCACCCGGTAGTCCACAAAGATATACTGGGTCATATCTCCTTCCTCAAGCCATTGCGCGTAGTTTTCAAGTCGCGGATTACGACTGCCGTCCAAACGATTCCTGTCTCTTGTAAGCTCAATTCCCCACTTCTTGTGCACCAACAGAAAATCAATCTGGCCTTGGGTGTCGCGATTTGGATTGGTCACAAAGTCTGGAGACAAAACAACAGCACTATCAGTCAAAGCTGATGCGGCTCTGTAAAACTCCATATGATAACGACTCTCAAGCGGGCTATTGAAGCGGACTGGCGGATCGTGAAGCAAGGAGGGTCGGAAAAGAGCTGTGACTTGACAGACAAGGTCGAGAGGACTCTCGAAAGACGCCTCGAGCTCGCAAGGAATGAGGTGCTGAGAAAACCAGCATTGAAGAAGAGGAGTGGAGAGGGAGATTATCACGGTGTTGCCGAAATCTCCGCATGGGGAGGAAAACACCCAACCCTGTCGGATAGCTGTAAGGCAAGTATTGCTGTTCATGGGATCATCGAGGAACACCCATTGGTCCAAACCGCCGTATTCGACATACACCAGTCTGCTTTCGGTGCAGAGAAGAGAGCCGTGTTTTAGCAACCGACGGAAAAAAGCCGCAAAACTTGGGCGTCCGACTGTCAGTAAGCAATGATTGAGGGGGCAGACTCTTTTTGAGCTCGCAGGCATCTTCAAGCTCGTGAGTGAAATTCTGCAAGCTTGGCACTGCAGCTTCAAAGTCAGCGAGGGAAAACTTGTTGCCAAGAGGTTGAGTCGGTAAGCTCTGGAATGAGTTAGTATATCCGCTTTCTACTTCACAATCTGATAGCTCACCGCCTTTGGCAACATTCCATAGAGAGCAGTAATCGCACCAATGTGACCATTCGTCCATAGGAAGAAGCATCTTTCCAATTCTTCATCGATGGAAACACCGCGCTGTTGCTGTACTATTCAGAGAATTCTGTTTGACTGAAATATAGTCCAAAGGGAAAATCTTCTGTTGGCTGTAAACCCATGTGACAGCGTCTGTCAATATATATTCTGGGTGATGCATCCAACGGTATGATAGTGGGGTTGGTGTTACGTCCAAGGACACAACCATAGCGGCAGAATATGACGATTCTAACGTCTTTTACTATGTGTGCATCCTTGATCCAATGCCAGAGGTGTCTGTCCCAATACGAATTCTCCATATCGTCCATCAAGAGCCATGCCGGACGCTCGCTCATTTCGATGAACTCCGTGGAAACCTTAATGACTATCAGTGAATGTCCAGAAACGTATACGTGTAATAGACCATACCGAAGCTAACCGGGAGAATCTTTTATTGAAATTCAGTAACTCCCCGTCTGGGCTGTCACCCGCTGTCCATCGGGGCACATAAAAGACATTGGCATCTGGTTCTTCCTGCATTATATAGTTGGACAAAAGATCCAGAAGCATAGATTTTCCACTACCCAAAGGGCCGCACACCTAAACCTTCCGGTCAAACATACAGGGCACATTCAGAGAATAAGATACATACAATGAAGGGATCTTCTCTCGACAACTTTGTTCGAGAATAAATAGTATGGACGGCTTCCTCACGCTTGCAGAAGACGTCTAAAAAGTAACAGTAATCACTATGCAGGTTCGCAAGGACAAAATTCGGGTAGACCTTTCAAGGAAATCACTTGTTTATATCGCCGAGGATAGACGTAGACAAAACGCCAGCCGTCATTTCTCTGCGGAACTTGCGACGCGAGGGTTGTCTCTGGAAATGCATACCAGACATGGCCCGTGCTTGAACGGTCGTTATCCAGCAGGATGAGCGGACCAGGTAATTCGACGGCCTTCATAATCATTCTTTGCAGGTCTGCAATAGTAGCATCCGAGGGCACTGTAATTATCCCCCCTTGACCAGGACATACATATCTCAGGAGATTGTCTTCTAAATTGAACATAAAGTTGATTCCGCCAGTCACCATTCTGGTAGGAGCCTGAGAGAGGACAAAAATCTCCAGGGGGGGTACTTGTAAAATCAGTAGTGCCTTTCTGCATCACTGAGATTGTAAATCACCTTTCCGGGATTTCGAGAATCAAACGCCGTAACTGCACATCAAGGTGAGAGACAAAGACGACGTGGGGTCTGAGACTGGTTACTATGATGAGCTATCCTCTGGATTGATCTCGATCCATCTGTTATCTGTTTTCTTTTCGTGTCAACTAAACGACATGATACCCCGTTCACAGAATTGGTGACGATGTTTCAACGTCACGGTTATAATGAGGATAAAAGCAACGAAGGTTGAAGCTGAAGTCTGAACATAGGACTCAGGTTCCCACGGCGACCTTTTGATCATCTTCGGACCATATGCCGGTACTCACCGCGAAACCACCAACCCCAAGGGGGTCCGAATATGAAAAAAAAAGACAGTGGGTCGATTAAATAATTTCGTGCACCAGCGTCGAACCTACCTACCTTCATGTGACATATATGACGTCATATGCTATTTTTGGTGTCCGGCCCGTTCCCCGACTGTGAGAAAGGCAACGTATCACCATCTGCATCAATGACGAAGCGTCGCTCTCTCTCGCACTCCCACCACTCATGCTCCGTCATTCATTCAAGGCTTCATCACCAGCTATTATTCTATTTACTCTTATCCTGCGAAATTACAGGCAAACCCGTGGATCATCTCTAGCTAGAGTACTACTTTGGTACTTATTTGAATACCCCGCATCATTTGTCCCTGCATAGGTCAGTGCTTCCCTCATTTTGTGCTACATGCATTGCAGTGCCATCCTATAGTACTCTCAGTATTAGCTGATGCTCCCATTTTCTGATGAAGATAGTTGCAGTTAGAGAGATAGGCTGATTTCTGAAGCGTTGGTGCCTGCCGTGCCAGGATCACAGTAGATAACACGTGTCACATACACAGATTAAGCCATTCTTGGGTTTATACTGTCGCTCAAATTAGCGTTAGAATGTCAGGATCAATTTTACACGTATTTACTGCAAATTCACCACAGATTTGGCAAAGTATACCTAGGGTCAACTTTTTTTTTTTCATGACATCTGGCTGGACCTACCTACCTACCCGGTGTGCCGGGCCGACATCCCAGTACCCCCTTGACCAACCCTCGGCTTCTCAAAGCTTCCAATCTTTTACGATCCTGCTATTTAATTGCAGGTAGATGTATAATCATTCTCTGTGGTCTCTGCGGACGACATTCCCCAATCTTCTACCGTGCGTCTAGTTCGGCGTTGATTAACTTGTCGAACCGTATTTTGACTCACCATCGTTCTTCTGTGTAGACTCGATTGCACAGCCTGTCCATGAATTCGCTCGGATATCCGTTTACGTAGACGCCGATAGATTGATGCCAACGACTGTCAGCTCTCTGCTGGTGATGCGTGCCAGTCGCTTCGTAGGCCGGGTTCGAGTCCCAGAAGGAGGGATCGCAGCGCACGCCCTCAGCCCTTCTTAGGGTGCGTGTGTTGCGCATTAGTATGGGCGTTACTTGCGAAAATCCTATTTTTTTGTTCCAATTTCTGGCTTGATGTATGCTGCCTCATCTTAATTGACAAATCAATGCAATGCTTCAGCGCCAGCGTCAACGCGTCGAGTGTCTGTCACTACCAAACAAGCTCTTGCCACAGACTCAAGGGAAGAAATTAGAATTGGTTTGGGTCCCATTTCCCCAGAGGCATTGCCATGTAATCCTGAATGAGTAGGTTTCGTTCTTTTGAATCACAGCCAACTCGCTCATTGTACCATATTTTTTTCATTCAGTGTTCCTGCTCCAATCCTGGGCATTCTTCTCGGGATCACAAACGACCATCCTCAATGTACGGCCCGCTATCTCTTCTTCGACGGTGTCTTTACATGCTTAATAGGTCGACCGTGATATAGTCCATTGTAGGACCGCCATTAACTCTCCGATGGCACATCGGAGAAGCCGCCTCGTCGCTGGACTCAATTTCCTGCGGGAGGGATCGCAACACACGCCCTCCTCCTCAATGTGGGAATGCGTGTCTTGTGAAGCCTTTTGCCTCAATCTTCTTCTGTTCTGGTATTTGAGAACACTGACTACGGACAAGCCCTTGTCCTTGGTGGTTCCTCACGGCTCGTTTCTATCATAGGCCTCACACCTGTCGATTTCTATGTGACGCAAATAGCCTGTATACAACTTTCTCTTCTAACAATACACGGAACTGAAGGCAACAAGATATACGCTACCTACAAAATCTCCGAGTCATATACGTCGCATATGTGGTCGAGGATCCATTTACATAAACGAACCACCACAGCGATATAGGATCGGTGACACTGGATATACTCAGCTCTCTGTTGGCATATCAGCGAAGCACAGGCTGCGAAGGCTGGGTTCGACTCCCAGCCAGAGAGATCGGAGCACATGCCCTCCCAAGGATGGGAGGGTGTGCACTGCGAAATTTTTTGCTTGGAAGCCTCACGTCGATGCCTTGGATGGTAGGGTTTTTTCTCTTTCTTCCTGACATAACTAGCTGACTTATTTATCTGCCATTCCATATTCATTTCGTCCTGTGATTTCTGGTCCCTCTTCGACTCTAGTAGGCACGCTCCCGCTTCTCAGGACAGCTCAAACTAAGACCCTTTACAACCTTAATAACTCTCTGATGGCGCACCGGGGAAGCGTATACATAGCTTTCTCGTGTTGGGTTCGATTCCCAGCGAGAGAGATCTCGCAAGAAGGCATACTATGTTGTGTTTTGTTCCCTTTCTTCATCAACTGACGTATAGCAAAATCATTCTTCCAATACGCCAGTTTACGTTTAGGGTTCAAGCACTAGTACTCAAATTTAACTGCTTTGGACGTTCAAACATTTATGCACAGGTCCCAGTCTCGCTGCTATTTGCATATGTGATGTCAACGGACGTGAATGCTAACTCTCTAATGGCATATTGGTATGGTCGGTGCGCCTGGGTTCGAGTCCAAACATGAGAGATATAAATGCATAATACTGCTATTTTTGCTTTTGGAAAAAGAGTGGTCAAAGAGGATCCTTGATCCTTGATCCTAGTAGCGTTAAGCGCGTTACTTAGAGATTGGATCTCCTTTGGAAATGAGTTTGCAAAACCACTCTTTTTAAATAAGCAGTCAAATAAACAGCGCAATCTAATTTAGTCTAGCCAGAGAAGGCGGTAGCATTCTACGACGCAGCGAAGGGGATTAACTGAGTTCCGCCAAGTTCGTAATCGAAAGAGCGCAATCTGCGACACCATTGGTCGCTCTATAGTTCATCATGCCGCACCACCGCCTCGACATCTGCATGTGCAGGCAAGAAAATGGCGTGACTACCACCTTGCATCTCTGTCCCAGCGTACGACGCGACTTCGCGTATCCCACCAGTACCCCAGCCGTCCCACTCGAGTATTCTTACACTCGCACAGGGTCCAGGCGTCTGTGTGCATGGGTCGTCGTCTGTTAAGACTATCCATACCGACTCGGTTGGGACAGAGAGAGATTCCTGGTCCACGGTGGAGGACGTCTTCGACAGCAAGTCGATAGCGTGGGCTTTTCCTCCTGAGGTAGGGGTCTCGTAGTACTCAACTTGGCCGCTAAGCAGACCGGATGAGGAGAGAGAAAAGACAGAGATGTATCCCGGGTCGAGGTGCGTTGCTCCGCGAGTGGTTGCGAATATTTGGTTAGCTGAAGGTGCAAGTAGCAGCGTGTCACCCCTGTAGGAATGGACTGAACCGGAAGCATAGAGGGGCTGCGAAGAGACGAGTTTGAGGGATGGCGTAGGCGTTGTATTGAAGGTGTATACGCCTAGTTTGTTGCCTGTACGCATCTCAAGCATTCCGACTGTTCGATAAAGTTAAAGAAAACGCACTGTGTTCAGTGACGCAGTAAACAACCTCTCCGTTCGGATGAACTTTGACGTGTTGTGGACCGTCTCCTGCATGGCCTTTGGCTTTCGCTACGCGTTCGAGCGTCCCATTGGTACCTCTCTTGAAGACATGGATCTCTTCCGTCCCGAGAACCGGAACAAAGCCATAGTTTCCGTCTGCTGTGAACTCTATCGCATGAGAACCGTATCTCAGCGCTTTCATTGTCTTATCAGCTTCGTCCAGTTTTCCGGATTCGACAAACAGAATCTCTTGTATTTTAGTTTTCCATGCTCCGGTTGCAGGGTCAAGTACGTGAATCTCTCCTGTGGGCCCACCCATGGAGTACGCGTGAGAGTCAAGGATTGTGATATAGGACGACGTTGCCATTATGGGAGTACTGCCAATGTGCGCTAGCGAAGGAAGGGTCCACGCGTGCAGGGCCGGTGGAATTGCCCATGTCGTCGCGTACACGGCCTGAGGGGTCTGTGCTATGTACTGATGCGGGCCGACGGCGGGCACGGTACGGAGAAGTTGGAGCGAGCGGTTAAATGGGGAGAAGGCGAGGAGGAAGAGAGAGAACGAGGTGAAGGAACCGGAAAGAATGTGAATGTCCATCATGGGAATTTATGAAAGCGTCCCTTTCCGGAAAGAGACGACCTTATCAAATAGAAGCGGAGAAACTACTTTCCGACTACATAAGGCAGAAGGACGACTAAGGACGATCGTCCCAACCGAATCCGCCGCGATGATCCTCCTTCCTCCCTCCTTCTTTCTTTTCTCTGCATTGTTACCAGCTGCCCTGCCTCCCTCAAATCCTAAAACTGACGCAGAAATCGAGGCTCAGCGTTTGCTACAATAGGCAGCATACCACTGTGCATCAGCCTGGCAGCAGTAGCTCACTTCACCGCTCAGCGCCAACGGGCTTGGGCTCAGCATGTTGTCGCCGGTACTCCGTCATTACCTGCTTACCAGGATCTATTCACTCCTTATAATGACGCTATCGATGATGTTTGAACTACGTCGTCAAAGCTCCGCCGCTGGAAGCATAGATGCGTCGGATGCGTATATCCCTGAAGAGATAGACGAAGGGAAGGGTTTGTGAGGGGAAACGGCGTAGTAAGCATTGATGAGATCATGGGCCTTTTGCATGCGCAACCGTGGAGGTAAACCCAAGAACCAGAGGGGCTCCAAGTCGAGAGCCTGACTCGCAGCCGCACCACGGAGGAGATTATTGTCCGTGCCAGCTATCTGTATGCGAGTTTGAGCGCCATAATCTCTCCGTCGTCTCCCTACAACTCTTTCTGTCACATCCATACCCATATAACCATTGACGAGGTCCATCAGCGTTAGACTGGATAACCACTGCGACGTTTGTAACCATTGTTCTTCGGCACGAGTGGTAGCATTTTGAAATTGGACATTCAGACGAGGCTGTAGTCGCAGAACAGCATGGTCTAAAGGATCTGTAGAGAAGAATGCAATGTCGAAGAGGTAAGCGAGTCCGGCATTAGCCAGGTTAGTCAAGGAAGGAAGGCCGGGTTTCGCAATCTCTCACCGACTTAAACATCCCCTCCTCCTCCTTCCTCGGACACTTGTAAAGACTGTAAATCAAGCATGTCACGGACCTCATGTCTTGTTCCTGACGACTCGACAAGCTCATGGGATATGTCTTCCGGATTAGTGGAGGAAATGACAGACAGATTCTCGAGAGTTGATGAACGGGGTGTGCTCCTCTACCGTTCATCTGCTGGCCGACAGCCACTCGCCGGAGGGGTGAGAGGAAGCGAGAGTCTGTCTGTGGATAAATAGTGGATACGGATATCGCTGTGTTGAGTTTGGTCATCGTACGTGAAACAGGGACGAGGCTGGTGTGTACACTTTGATCTTCGTTTTTTTGTTAACTTCTAATGCCAATTTAGAAATCCCCGACCTCACTGCCACCATACCCCTCAAGCGCCCCGGTCCTAAGAAGAAAATGGACGTGTTCACCTTGTCCAAGGAGGACGATGTCCGTGTGTGCGTTATCCATCAAGAGGTCAAGAGCGGGAAGGAGAACGCGAAGTCTTACACAATGGCTCCGAAGATCCGGCGTCTCGTTTCGTACATCCGTCGCTACCGCCCTTGTCACCTCGGGTCCGTCAAGCGTACAAGATTGAAGCATCGGAAGGCACAGAAGTCCGACTCGACTCCGAGTATGAGTGAATATTCTTTTTCTGCCTCAAGCTTTCGCGTTGGCTAATCAATTTCTCTGTGCTTTCATTGCCAAGCGATTCTCTGTAAAAAAGAAGACCATGGTCGCTGCCATTAAAGCGTTACACCGCAACTTCGTCTTTCACCCCTCTCGTTTGTTTCCATGTGCTTACATCCTACGCAGAGCAACCACCGCTTAACCTCCAGTGATTATGGTAGTGCCACTAGAGCTTGACTGCTGCGATTCTGGGTGCATCTACTATGCTCTGCTGTTATATGTATGCCCCATATGTCGCGGCTGAATTCAGCTTAAGATTCACCGGAACTTCTTTCAGCAAGTATTGTACGGCCGAACTCAAAATGCGAGCGAAGATATATGTAAAAATCCTACAATACAGACGAATATTCTATAAATCCGAAACGTCCCATGTCCTGAACGACCCCTTGTCCTGAGTAATCACCCTGGACCCACTGCCATCGGGAGTGACGGAGATATCGGGAAGAACATGACCATGCGCTGAGATCTGCCTGTTAGAGTTCTCGTACCAACGATGAATAGTAGTAATCTGGTTGTTCGCAAGGCGTTGAACAACAAGATCGCAACATTCGTCACAAAGTCCATGTTCACATTGCCAACTTCGAAAGTAGGCAATTCGCTTGCTATCAGGAAACCATGTCACACCTCTTGCATCCTGGAGGTGTTGGAGGTCCGTGATATCCACACTCGATCCAGACGTAATATCCAATATGTATGCCCTGGCTAGCCGCTCCGACACCATCGTGACGGCAACCTTTGAGCCGTCAGGCGCGATCAAGCAACGAAAACCTGTGGAAGGCCCGTCATACCCAAAATCAGAGCGATCTGTATTCCTGATGGTCAGTGTTGTCATGGATGACAATAACTATGACCTGCCATATGTGCGAGTGCAGCGTAGAGTACCCGTTGATGTTTCCCATTCTCGCAGCGATATCTTGTCTGCGGCTGCCGTCAATCCCAGTAGTAACCTAGATCCATCTTCTTCCCTGACGGCGAATGTATGAACCCCATTTGCCCCATCAGCCAGGGCCACCCATTTCTTGCAAGCAGTAGTGCGTAGCTCAATGTTTAACATCAAGCCCGAACGCTTATCAACGACGATTAATCCGTGTGCATATTGGACTACAGACGAATCCCCCCCAATGGCAGGCAACAGATAATTGTTGCAGCGAGAGGTCTGAGTACTGACGATAGAGATGAACATGGACTGCTTGTTACCTTCAACATTAGATATCATGGCATCTTGAAGGTCGCTGTCGTGCTTTTTAATGATTTCATACCGTGTACTATTGAAGAAGTACTGGGACCCGTCCCCACGCCACGTGTCCCAACGCACAAGCCTAACGGCCTGAACACTGACATCAATTGATAAGTGGGAAGTGGAGGTGTTATAGGAGGAGGGCAATAACAAATCGGGGAAGGGTAGAAGTATCGACGGAGGTGATGGGGGCTCCGCTATCCTGCCCGTGTCAACATCGAACAGGAAAGATCTTCGAGACTGGATTGGTTCGCCAATCACTTCGGACATTCGGTCATTGGAGGGTTCGGCCTCGAATTGAATATGTCGAGGGCCTTGAAACATAAGCGAACTGCCAGAGTATTTTGATCTGCTCCAAGGTATAAGAGCTAGCAGGCGCTCTTTATCAAAAGGGGAATTAACACCACTGCTTCCCCCCCAGTCTCTGCAAATAAAGTTTGCAGAAGGCGAGATGGACATTGCATCGGTGTACACATATGCAGGGTTGACTCCATGATATTTCGTTGAAAATTGTTTGAAACGGTCCCAGAATGTGAAGGCATGGTAAACATATGTGCGAAGACTTTGATCTGTAACTTCAGTCTAAAAAGAAGTAGCAATGAGCCTGTGTTTATTCAGGGTATAGAGCACGAACGGCTTACGTTGACCACAGAAATGACCTTGAGCAACGCTTCATTTGGAAGGAAAGGATAGAATGCATAGAGTATTTCGAGCCAGAACAAGAAGTAACGATCGAACAAGGGACGGTAGGTATCAATCCCAAGCTCAAGCAGGGCGTCGAGATGCCATGCTAGAACATTCACAGCGTAATATCCGATGTGAGACGGCACAGCACTGTAGTAGTGTTCCAGTATCTTCGCTCTTTGAGAGAAGCCAGAAGAACCTGAATTGGGTGCACTGGGTGGGGTCCAAGTTTTGAAAAACGTCGTCAAGGACAACACACACCGCCGAGCAAGCTCCTTTTCATGCTCCTTGACATCTATGAACCATTCATCCCCACATCTGCCATGATCCTGGAGAAAATCACCGAATGATTTGTGTATAAGCTTTGGCCTCCCAGATTTCTTAATCTGTGTAGTTTTAACAATGAAAGGGCCGTCCACTTCCCCCTCTTGCACCACACTTCCTAATTTGTCAATGATGAGCTGCGCTGAAGGATCTCCTTCTTGCAGAACAAGCTCAGGAAGCATAGGCATCGTCATCATGCCCTTGCTAACAATCAGGGCGCCTAATACTGCACGAATGCATCGTCGGATGTCCTCCTTCGTTCCTGATACTTCTGACACGACGGTATCCAGCGTGGTTCGATATAGTATTGTCAGAGCATTCATGGCATCTGTTGGAATCGTAGTTTCGAGTAGTGCCTTGAGCCTCGGAAGACTAGGAAATTCGCACAAGAACGAACAGACTGTGGCCGCCCATATGAACAGCCCGCTCGCCCGCTCAGCCAGCTGAGTGACAACGGTTTCCTTAGTGTACGTTCCCCAGACAGTGTCGTCTTTGATCTTGGCAAACCTTTGCCGGATGAAATAGTGTATGTCATCGTTCACTATGTGTGAAGAGATATCCAAAGGAAAGTGACAAACGTGTTCGCATTTCTTGAAAACACGAGAAATTCTTTCCTCGGGCCGACTAAAGACAATGAGGCGCATGAACGGCAGCTTCGGCCCAAATCCATCAGCAAGCACCTCCAGCAAATCTTCCGACGCATCGCTTTCATCAAGGTTATCAATGATGACAACCAATGGCCCTTCATCTTGTAATTCCGGAAGCGTCTCCAATGGCTCCTGTACAAGGAGTCGAAACTGGGCACGTGATTCGGATGCTGGCATGCTGACTGCAGCAGGGGATGTATCCAAAGCTTTAGCGATGGCATCACCTATGCGCTGATCAAAGATGCCTAGATGATAGGCAATGGACGTGATCATTGCCGATGAATTCAGGTATTTGGTCCTGTCGTAATGAATGAAAGCAGCAAGGCGACAGCGGCTGCTCATATCCACTCTGAGAAGTTGATCCAGGGTGCCGGCAAGCGAGCTTTTGCCTGTCCCCGCCAGACCGCTACACCAAAGGACGCGGTCGTCACAGTCCGCGATCCATGACATCAAGTAGTTCATCGTTTCCACGCGGGTACCGGGCAGACACGTCGATGTAGGACCGGGCAGATACGTCGATGTAGGACCGAACACTCCGTCCTTGGGCTCCAGTCCCTCTAGCAATGTCTTCATAGCTACTCGGACTGAGATTAGAGTACATTTCTGAGCTAATTAAAGAGACATACCAACTATACCAGCCTCGGCTCTAACATCCTGAATCACGACAAGTGCGTCCTTTGCTACACCTAAATCCAGCTGCTGCCGTAAATTCGCAAAATCTTCAATGAGTTCTCCTGTTTTCTGTGTCACTCTTAGTGAAAAGACATGTTCTGTCATCGGTCTTTAGATATGACCATTTCGAAAATGAAGGATGGACGCACTAAGGCGGTTTTTTCCTGTATACCTCTTGATGAGCATCCCGCACTCGTTCGTGGTACGGAACAGCGTTTCATAGATCGGCTTCAACTTCTTTTGCTTCCACAGCAGGCGGTCGTCGCTCGCTGCCTTATAAGTCAAGATCATAGCTTCGTACAGTCGGAGTACCGATTTATCTTGTTCTGTCTGTTGCTTCAAGATCTATCCGAGAAAATGTGGTCAGCTAGTCGTCTTGTTCTATCAAGGAGTATTTACATCAACAGCAGAGGACATGAAACTCAATGCTACGGAGGCAGCAGGATGCACCTGGAAATTCTCAGTTGGAACGTAGAATTGATCGCAAGGAACCTACTCACTTCCTTGACTGCATCAATCATGCTCTTCACAGTATCGAACCCATCGATCAAATTGGAGACCCATTCAGAAGGCTCCTTAGGCGTTGGGGTTTCCTCAATGACTTGTCCTGTCATTGCGTCATCATCTTCTACCGACGTCGCAAGGAGTTGCGGACCCGGCAAGTCTGACGTATCTTGATTTCCAGGAGCGACGACGTTCGATGGGTGACTCTGGGGCGCGGTCGAGATGTCTTCACCTGCCAATTGTGTGATCTCGGCGGGAACCTCCAGGAAGATTTTCAAGGAAAGACCGGGGCATGAAGACTTGCTCTGTATGTCCACGTCGATAGCTGCCATAGAGAGTTTAGATGCTGATAGTGGAGGATACCGGTACTCACTATTATTTTTGCCTATGACAATCTCTCGGATCGATGCCTCGTAGAATCCAAGACCTCGATCTTCCTTACCCTTACAGCAGTGTACATCGACTTCAAATGTCTCGCCTTCTTCGATGTCACTCCTGGATATGCCATGAGCCGTGACTCAAGTAGTATGTTAGTCTCCTCACAGATCAAGATCGATCGGCCACTTGGGTGTCGGGGTTGTCCCAGGCGCTTTCTTCTTCTTCACCTTGAATTCAATGGTTTGTTTCGAGTGTTTTCCCGCAAAAATGTTGAGATAATATGATCGTTTATCCGATTCCGAGGGTAGGTTGAGTAGTTCGATAGCTGGGTTATAGCGGCGCTTAGTGAAAAGACCACGAATGTGAAAGTAGAAGATACTATACCTTTGATGTGTCGAAAGCGATATCTGCCATCATTTATGGGCAAAAATAAATCTAAGAATCGTGAAAGGGACTCACAGTTTGTCCATCTCAGTGCTCATATACTTGACGATGAAGCAGAGAAGGCTTGTATATATACACACCATGCGGTGGATGCGTGTCTTACGGCATCACGGCTTCGGCTTCTCTGCGAAGATGCTGTATACTGTGACCACTGTCACCGCTGAGAAAAGGAAAACCAGAATCATGACTCGAAGCCAGCTACCCCCGATGGTCTGCTGTTAAGGGCAGCGTCTTTCTAATTTTTCCACGAGCAGCACACACTGCGATTCGGTGGTATTACGCGAAGGCAGACGCAAGCCTATGGATTTGTAACTGATGATTAGCGCCAATGTAGATATCAACTAAGATTACACACTCGGTACCCATTCGAAGAGGTCACGAGTAAGGTCAAGTTGCGGAGGCGCCGAGGAGCTTCATCTCTAGACAGCGGGGAAGGGTCTGAGAGGGCCTTCTTCATTAGGTCCGAGCGCCAATCCATGGTAGCTATCGGAGGATGAATTCTCTCCCATATTCAGCATGTTCGATCTGCCCCACAACCGCCCACTGTTATTGAGTTTTGTGGGTAAGTCGAGCACGCCACAGCTACCGGGTCATCTAGCTTAACCATTCGAATGACCCACCAAAAGAGCATAATATCGCGTTACCGCTCAAGATGAGACAGACGCCGATCAAGGGATTCGATTTCGTGGTGTAAACAGAACAATTACAAGATAGGAAGTCGTTGGACATTGATTACAGCGCGGACAACGTGTTATGAAGACGAAACCTGATTTATGCCGCCGTGCTTAGATAAAGTTGGTCATCTGCAAAATGAGAGTTCAATTCCATCTCGCGTATTTTGAGGTCAGAGTGATGCTACATACCTCATTAGAGAAGGAAAGGATATTATCATCATGCTGAGGATGGCACTAAAATCTTCCAGGATCTTTTGTCAGGTATTAGGTGTCAAACACGGTCGTAGTGAATTGTACTCACCTTCACCGTATCGCTTTCCCACCCAGATCTGGCAGCGACATAATTCTCTTCTTCATCTTAGTCAACAAGTTTAACAGAAAAAGTTAGACGCGATCGAAGCAAAGATTTAGTGGACCCTTTGGTGATGAGGGTCACTTTATAACCTATCAGATAAAACGAAGAAACGCGAGTTTGTGGAAGCCGCATGGAGTGCAAGGCATGAGACTGTAAGTCTCGATGACCCTGTTATGAAGACAGGTATAGCAGCCGATAGTTGTATCCCGCCACCGGTCTGACAAAGAAGAGCGGAATGTAGGTTTGTGATCGTCTTTCGCAGTCGTCAACATGAACCTGGCAAGCGACGTGCTCGCTGAAATGGAGTGTAAGCAGCGAGGATCTTGGGTTCCCGCAGTTGCCAAGGTTCCAAATAACGCATAGGCAGGCGCGTCACCATCAAGTTCCTGAACATCAACGACGACTGAGCAGCGGCTGCGATGAGGACAGGTGCTATGGCGGAATGAGGGTATTGCCTCTACAGGGGCAGCTACAAACACGTCAAAAACACAGCATAGTTATCAGAATGATGGCATTCGTACAAGATTATGTCGAGCCTCGTACGATGCAGAGCGGAAAGAACGTGACACTCGCTCGAAAAATTATATGAATGCGTCAGATTTTCTTCTGCGGGTCTTTTGACAGCATGGAACGGCGTTCAGGCATTGTAGTGGTAGTAAAGCAGAGGATGATTGTGCTGACTCGCCGTAGGAGGCTGAGGAAATCGGATGGTAGTGAAAGCATACATAACGTTCAGTGACAAGGAAGTTCGGGTTTATCCGGTCCGCATGCCCGACTCGCCTCTCCGTGAACCACCACTTTCTTTCTATGCGTGTAATTCTAATACTCAAAGGTCCGACTGCTCGTTTCCAATTTCAGTGTGTACATTTCTGTATCAAACCCGTTGAAGTGTTCTGTACACGACGTTATGCGACTGATGCCGCGTCCATCATAGAATATATGTACTCCCTTTCGAGCTTCAGATGAGCTTCCTGGATATGCATTGGTTGATTCGACTCTCCGTGCTGCGCCGCCGCAACTAGGTTTACACAAATGGAGCAACTCTTGGCGAACGATAGAACTCTACCGCGGCGCTGGCGACAGGGACCTTGCTGGAAGGAAGATGTTGCATGTCCCAGATGTACAATACCCATCCATCAGTGCTTTAATTTGGAACTTGCCGGGTGATTAACAAGGAACAGTGATCTCGACGTAGGACTCTGATCAGGCAGTAATCCGTCCATTTCATCGCCAAAGAGCAACGAGGTGTCTGGCTTGCCGAGGCTGCGTTGCTGAAAATGACGTTGCCATATTCAACGGGAGTAAGCTAGTCCTCATCTTGACGTCCCTTGGTGATGTTAGATGTCGCTAGCTTTCAAACTGACAAAACTTCCTGCCAACCCGCTTTGAGCCTATCTGTGCCCCATTGCAAGTTGCCCTTATCCTATACCAAGGCCGTGTTTGCGTGTAAAAGCTATGTCCGAAGCTTCGTGCTCTGCAGTTAGGTCCTTGATGGTATTTTGAAGTTGTCCATTTCTGTTCTTGCTCTGAAGTGTCATCGGAGGCAACGAGAGTCAATTTTATTCTGAATCAAAGCGCTGAACGGAGGATTGGACATCGGTGTGTCATGTACGGAGGTCGGAGGCTATGTTCGAGTTTCGAGTTTTCTTCTTCGTGTTTTTCTGTAGAGAACTTCAGTAGACAGTGAGAAAAGATGAGTTAGAACGCACCAGCACTTGCTTCCTGTTCCTTGAGAGCGTTTCGCAATCTACTAGATCATCCTTCTCCTCCGTGTCCTGAACTGTGTTGTCTCGCTCACCGGGAAGCCTTCGAAGCGTCATACTTCATTCTGTACTGCCTCAGGTTCCACGTCTTTGTCATCCTGTCTTGTCAGCCGGAACCTCTTGAAGCTGGCTGATACGATCCTCGACTGGGGGAGAGATTTCACGTGGACGACAGACCCTTCTCCCCGATTTCCTCGTAATATGCTGTCCCAGGACCATACACCTGGCGATACGGTTTCCTTCTCAGTTCCACATGAGACCTCCTTCTTCGCCAGCGGAGTCTCATGCGTCGTCAACCTGTCGATTTCGTGCTTCTCCCTCTTGTCAGCGTCCTGCTTCCACTCCCTGATCGTCCTCAGTATCTTTCGCACACCAATAACAACCGTCTCCTCTCGCACAATCATAATGGGATACACCGCAGCATCTGGATTTCGTTCCGCATACCGTACAAACTCATCCAAGCTATGCATCGGCGCAAGTTGGTGCTTCATGTTCCATAAGTCAAGTCACGGACGTCCAGTAATTTCAAGTTGGGATACCTGATCAACGTCGTCGCGACTCGGGGAGACTCTTTCAATCGGGGGCACAAAAAACCTGGGTGACAGGAACTTTGGAAGTTGACTGCCTGGTGTATGTCTGCTATCTCGTATGCGTGATGAAAGATGGAACATGAAGGGGTTGTAAGTGGTAAGTGGGGAGAGATTTCAGGAGAGCAACGATCGCTTCATATATTGGATCGGTTTCGTGACTGCGCGAACGTGTGAGAGACGAATAACGAAAGAAGGGGAAGGAAAGACGAACATGATGGTCACATTCCACGTTCGCTCTTCTTTCATTTGGGTATCCCAGCGAGCGAGGTATCTATCATGCACTTAGAAGAATTCGGGTCAACCGTCAGAGACTGCGGCAAAGGGAAAAGACAGGTTGAGATGGAGAAAAGAAATTATGGATGTTTTACTCACAATGCACCGATGGAGACGATGGAGGAGCTCAAGTAGTGCCGGTATGAGTGCAGCCGTTACATTAAATGTTGCGCGTTAACTTTCATTGAGGGCGGTGGAAGCAATATTCTTATACGATGATTTTGGCAGATTGGGAAAAAGGTATTTGATATTGGCAGGTTTCGAGCAGCGAGAAGGAGGTTGGCAAGTTGAAGAGATGCGCAAATAGAGAGAAATGTATATTTGCAATTGGCAGATTTCGGGAGTAAATATAGGTGGGAAGTTTCGGGTCGGGTAGACCTTGCTTACCAGCAAGGTAACGGGACCGAACACATATCTGGCCTCACTGATACGGACATGTCCCCGCAGGGTACAGCGTCACAGCCCTAGCACAGACAGTGTGAAATGAAATAAAAAAGCAGGCGAGGCACCCGGATACAGTCAGCGGGAGGACAGAACCTTAAAAATAATGGACATCCAACAAGCGCGCCTGCAGACAGTGCAATCTGCAGCACTGCGCAGCAGAGACGGTAGAGCAATGCTAATAATATATACCTCAGCGCAGAGCTTGAGGGTAATTGCGACCAGAAGAATGTCAGAAATGACTATCACAGCGTGACTGGTGCGCACATAGGTACAAGCACTGAATGGCAGCGGAGCGTTGACCCAAGATCAAAACATGAGGGCACGAGTGCAGCATCGCTGTATCAGGCTCTTCTACCAAAGGTAGAAACATCAGACCAAGGCCACAAGCACTTCCAATTTCCAAGCCCGAGTTCCTGGCGAGGAGACAGCCACCAAAATTTCGAATCGGCCGTCATCCGGGCAATCTGCGAGCCATCCATCAAAGTAAGCACTCTCAGGGCTATATGCAACGTCTTGCATCACACGGAGAGGCTATTCAAATCTGACGAGGCGAGAATTTAGGCCCAGAGAGCAAACCGCGAAAATCGATGGTGGTGGTAATGGTGTAGTTTTTGAGTCGGATTACGACCGCCGTCCCCTGTAAGCTCGATGCCCCACGCCAAGAGAAAATCGATCCGACCCTGAGTATCTCGATTGGGAGAGGCCCTAAAGTCTGGAGACAAAGCGACAGCTCCATCAGTCAAAGCTCACGCAGCTCTCTACAATTCCATATGATAACGATTTTGAAGCAGGATGCCGAAGCGGACTGACAGGTCGCAAGGTAAGGAGGGACAGAAAAGCGCTGTTACTTGACGGACAAGGTCGAGAGGACTCGAAAGATGCCTCGAGCTCACAAAATGTGAGGTGACACGAAACTAATATCGGAAAGAGATGTGGCAAGGGAGATTATCACGGCGTCGGAGAAATTTCAAGATGCGGAGGTGAACAGGGATGACTGATGCAGGCATCGCCGTGATTCGGGTCATCGAAGAAGATCCGTTGGTCCAAGTCGTCATCCCGGACGTCTGGGGTTTGCCTTCTGGTGTAGGACAGACTTTTAGCAGCTGACGGAAAAACGCCGAAACTTGAGTGCACAACGTCAACGAGCAATGATTGGGGGAGCAGAGCCTTTTAGAGCTCGCGGGCTCCTCCGAGTTCAGAAGCGAACTTCTGCGGGCTTGAAAGCTTGGCACCTTGGAGGCCTCACACTGTCTGGCGCTGCAGCCTCAGAGTGACTCGTCCCAATTAAGAGCCAACTGGGACGCCCATTGATTTCCGTAAATGCCATGGAAACCTTAACGAGCTGTCAATGAATGACCAAGTAATGGTAGACTGTACTGAGGCTAACCGACAGAATTTTTCCTCAAAGATTAAAGCCCCGGCTGGGCTGAAATCATCGTCTGTGTCCATAGCGGCACGTAAAAGACATGTCCGCGCACCTAAATATGCCAATCAAACAGGGAGTGCACTTTGAGAGAATAGGGTACGCACTACGAGGGGACTTTGCACCCACAACGCTCGATTATGCAGAGTATCAACACTACTCTCCCGCTTGCAGAAAACGACTGCGAAGTAACAGGTATTACTACGCATGTTCGCAAGACCCAAATTTATGTAGACCTTTCAGGAGGATCACTCCAATACGTTGCCGAAAAGAGGCATACACAGGACGTGTGCCATCTTTTCTCTGACGCCAGCGTTGCCTCTGGAGTTGCGTACCAGAAACGGGGCGTGCCTGGGAGGTCGTCATTCAGCAAGATGAGCGGGTAGTCGCCGTCCTGCAAAATGAACGTCTTCATGGTCCGGCGGCAATACGAGTATGGCCGACTTGTTGACTGTTGAAGTTGTGTTCCAGATACAAACTTCGCGATGGGTTGTCGATGAAGGAATGGACAATGAACACGAGTCTATCAACATCGCAGCATTGATTAGCTACAAATGAAAACATCCAAAGGAGAGTCGACCCACCCCGAATCCACTAGCCGGCCATCTGTGCCGCATACTAACCGAGTGCGAATGGTCTGATTAGTACCCAGTCGATGTCGATTCTTGACGTACGCATCCATGACACGTACGAGCCAAGCATCTTGAACGACATAGCTTAGTCAGTGATAAAAATGTGGTGTGTATAGAAAGAGAGCACACCTTCCGCAGTCCTCAGTCTTATGGAGTCCAATCTTCCTTCCGCGCGGAAAATAATGAGATCCAGAATGAAGCATACGGGCGGGCACCATCGGATATCAAAGATACGAAGACGAAGGGTAACGGGAGGAAGAACCATAATAAGACGAGCAAAAGCTGCCTAGAAATGGGTCAATGAAAATATGCCAATAGACCAACGACGCACTCACGACGAATGAGATGCTCTTTCATACGGGTTGCAGATGTCCTGAGCCATGGTAACTCCGGAGCCGAAGAGCACTTGTCGAGTCCGCTAATGCAATGTCTAGAGCCCGAGCGTCGATAAGGCCACGCTGAGCTGAGCTAACAGTGCAAAGAGCGTGCTAGATGGGTGAGCTGATGATGCACTAAAGATTATATCAACAGCATGAACCGCCTGAAAATGAGGAACGCACCAAGAAGGGTCGATATGCGACAGAGCCACGAGTCGCTCGGTGGTCGGCACTCGCTCTGGCTCAAAGTGACTTGGGTAGCCGTGGCTGTTATGTAAACCCAGTCCGTTCTCATAAATGGTGGCTGATGCCAACGCCAACGAGGGAGCCGGCAGTACTAGTCTCGCGATCCGAGTTGCTCGTCCAAAGGCTCCGTGGAAATTGTTCTCCAGAGAGAGCCGACAGGGAGGCGCATGTCAACGAGGTCTAATATCCGAAGAAAGGGAACTCAAGTAGTCCTCGTCGGTTTAGGTGGGTTTACGATGGCGCCAGTGATGTGCTTAGAGGATGAGCGGACATTTCAGACCTTCGGACTCCGGACCGTCCACCGGTGTATTCTCCACCAGCGACCTCTGTATGTTTTCCACTTCTCGGTCGTCTCAACGCTCCCGTTTTTTGAGATCTTAATAATACTCGTGACTTGGACGTGTACATTCATTGGCCCTCGCTCCCGATGACATCTCGAACAAACCAATTTTCTACAGTACGTCGAGTCCGTCATCCTTTCATCCTTGTTTGATTAACGTGCGGATGCAGACCATCGCTTTTCCTGCGATGGAAGATGAATCTATCACTGATAGCTGATTCTATCTGATGGAACCAACTTGCGATCAGCTTTCCCGCCAGACACCCACGCAACTCGCCCCGTCTATCAAATCGACTAGCTTCTCGTATAGGTTGTCTGTGAGACGACCGATACTTGACCAGCGACTGGTATGTGGCTATATCTCCCTTCCGCGAACAAACCTCGAACTTACCCCCAACCTCGTAGACCTACGATCTCCTCAAACTTGCTGTCGACCCATGCATCCGCGTATGGTATTTAGAGGAGCAGGAGCAAGACCTGGAGAAGCAAGAGGAAACAGGGCTGAGGGAAACATCGCAGTTGGACCCAGCAGCTGTAACTGATGTGCATGGAACGAAAGAACAGTTCCCGGACTTGATCGAGCAACGTTAACGACCAACACCCAGAGTGGCCCACAGAACCAGCCCATATCGCGGATTTTCTAAAAGCTCCACCATGCCTCACACGCCACAGATCGCCATTATTCCTTCTTATCATGTCCTCTCGCTCAGACGATGTACAAGTCCTATACAGCGCCCTTCATCCGTGCACGTCCAAATCTTCTGAATATGCCTTGTGACATCATATCGCTCTCTCTCTCCGTCCCGTCCCTGTGTCCGGTGGGCCATGCAAGACTATCAGACGTTGTTCTTGCACAACGTTCGAATCCACATCACCGGGTCCGGAGTCTCTGTGGAGATTCTCTTCACTGCATCAGGAGAAGAATTAGCTCGAGTTCCCCACGTTTAAACTTTCTTGAGAGGTATTGCCATGTAATCTTGAATGAGTAGGTTTCTTCTTTTCGTTTCGCATTCAACTAGCTCACTGCATCCTATTTTTTTTTCGTTTAGTGTTCCTCGTTCAGCTCCTTTTCTCCCCGTTCCGATCCTGGACACTCTGCTTTGGAATGGCAAGCCTCCGTCATATCAGCCTCAATTTACGGGTCGCTCTCTTCTTCGGCGGTGTTTTTACATACATAATGGGCCGGCTGTGATATAGTCCATTGTCGGACGGCCATTAACTCTCTGATGGCATATCGGAGAAGCAGCTTCATCGCTTCCCGTAGCTGGGTTCAATTCCCTGCGAGAGAGATCGTAACACACGCCCTCCTCAATACGGGAGGGCGTGTGTTGTGAAGCTTTTTGGACAAACCCTCTTCTGCTCGGTGCTGAGTGATTTTTGGAACACCGACTACCCCGGTAATTTCAGGCAAGGAGCAAGCTCTCGCACTCAGTGGTTCTTTCCGGCTTCTTTCCGCCATCAATGTTTTCTGTGCGAAGCATATTGCTTCCATCCAGAGCCTTTCGAGCCTTTTCCTGCCTAACAATGCGCGAGGGTTTCTTCAAATGAAGCTGACTGGCTCTAGGTCATCGATTCAAGATTTACATTACAAAGCTCCGAGGCGGCATATACTCCGCAGACGCAGACCTATTTACCTAAACGAATTTCCACGGCGATATGGGCCTGGTGACGCTAGATATACTCAACTCTCTGTTGGCATATCGGCGAAGCGCGGGCTGCAAAGGCTGGGTTCGACTCCCAGCCAGAGAGATCGGAGCGCGTGCCCTCCCAAGGATGGAAGGGTGTGCGTTGCGAGACTTTTTGTTTGGAAGCCTCACGTCTTCCCGGATTCGGTGGCAGTCTGCAGATGCCTTAGTCGGTAAGGTTTACTCTTTTTTCATGTTGAATTTAATTTGGTTCGTCTATCCGCCAGGGTAACGTTACAGATTCTCGTTATTCACCTCCTCTTGTGAATTCCTCCTCTTCGAACCAAGTATGCAGGCTCCCACTTCTGGCAAATGGAGACCGTTTGCGGACACCTTGCCGAGGCCGTTGAAAAAGAGTAGAAGAGAGAAAACTAGGAAGCGAGAAACGCCTGAATAACAGATAAAATGGAGAAACACGGGTTCGTGGAAGCCGCAAGACACGACACTGAAACGTCCGTTCGTCCCAACGCCTCTGTAACAAAAATTATCCTTCCTGTGTAGATCATTGTATGCCGCCACTATTCTGCCAAAGAGAGCGGAATCCAAATTTTTTGAAAAGGACTTGAACTTTCGGATTTGAGCGAAAACATCGAGCGGCTCGCTGAAACGGAGCAAGAGCATCATAAAGCTTAATGAGTTCCTGAAATTGTCAAAAACGCGTAGGCAGGCGCAATCGCATATCACTAGGAGAAAAGGAGGCTGCATACGCATCCACAGGTAAACTTTATCAGTGACAGGTTCGCATAGTATTGTCTCGAGCCCTGCTCGGTGTCGTACTACGGCGAGGAAAGAACCTCGCTCTTGCTCGAACAATGCAAATTTGAACATGTGCATATTTTTTCTCCTTCGATTCTTTCGGCGGTATCGACGAGGTTCATGCTATGTAACCTACAGCAGAGGATGACCTGCTATAATATGAGCGCTGAGGACTCAGGAAACGGAATGCCAGAGAAAGCAAAAGCAAAGATGGAAGCCGGGTTTATGTATCCGGTTCGCACCTCTCCCATGAACCACCGACTTCTGGTACTGGCTGCAACAGACACCGATCGACAACAGCAATCAATGACGCAAACAGGATACGTATGCACTTTGCTGACGACGCCTCGACAATCTCGACCAGGTTGACGAGACGCCGTTTCGACAAGACTGCCATTCTTCAAGCTCTGCAAAGCGCTCGTCAAGCTACCTTGCACTTTCCTTCGACCAATACCTTCTGGTGCCGTGGTTGCTTTCCTTTTGGTCTGATAGATGTCCCACACAGGACTCGGACCTGCCGCGCTCTGCTACGGCTCACCACTTCATCACCTTTGCTCCGTTAAGCGCAGAAAATTGGAGCACCAGAAGGAGCAGAAGTATGAGTATGAGTGAGCATTCGGCTTTCTCGTTGGCTAATCAATTTATCAGTGCTCTCATTCGCAACTGCGTCTCTGAAAAGAAAGAGGTTGCTGCCATTAAAGCATCAAAGCATCATATCGCAAGTTAATCTTCTACTCCTTCTCGTTTGTTTCCATGTGCTTACACGCTACGCAGAGCAACCACTGCTTAATCTCCAGTGGATTATGGTCGTACCACTAGAGCTTGGCGCTACGATCCTAGGTGTATCCATGCTATGCTGTCATCCATATACCTCCGAGTCATGATGAATTATTACACGCATCGTCGTCCAAGTTCAAGATATTTACTGGAAATACACCAGAAGTACAGTGAGCTTTCGGCTTCAGCAAGCGCTCAACGTTGCCATGTTGAATAGCATTCAGTTGAACTTTTTTAACTTTGTGCAGTATTGTTTCTTTCATAATGTTTGTATATCGAAAAGGTCAGCGTTGAATGATTTTGGAATCAGGGGGGCCAAGGGAGCGCGAGTGAAGCATAAATGTATCCTACAATACAGATGAATCTTCTATAAATCTGAAACATCCCATGTCTTGAATTCGCACTGATCGCTTCCTTGATCACAAGTAATCACCCTGGACCCGTCGGGAGTGACCAAGACTTTACAATCTGTAGAACTGTACCAACGGTGAATCGTAGTAATTTGGCCACTCGCAAGGCATTGAACAACAAGATCGTAACATCGGACACAAAGTCCATGTTCACATTGCCAACTTTGAATGTAGGCGATTCGCTTGCTGTCAGGAAACCATGCCAAGCCTCTCGCGTCCGTGAGGATCATGGTATCCGCACTCGATCCAGACGTGATTCCCAATACGTATGTCTGGGAGAGCCCCCACTGACTCTGGGAGATGGCAACCTTTGAGCCATCGGGCGACATTTGGCAGTGAAAACTTTTAAAAAGGTCGTCATACTTGAAACTAGGGCAACCTATGTCCCTGGTGGTCAGTGTTATCATGGATGACAAAAGACTATGACCTGCCATAAAGAGTACCCGTTGATGTTTCCCATGCTCGCAACGACATTTTGCCTGCAATTCCCGTCAATCCTAGTAACCTAGATCCATCTTCCGTGACGGCAAACGTATCGACCCCATTTGCCCCCCCATCCAAGGGCATCCATTTCCTGGAACCAGTATTGCCTGGCTCAACTTTGAGCATGAAGCCCGAGCGCTTATCAGCGACAAGTAATCCGTGTGCATATTGAACTACATGCAAATTCCCCCCAATTGCAGGCAAAAGATAATTGTCACAGCGAGAAGTCTGAGTATTAGCGATAAAGATGACCATGAAAAGCGTGTTATTGTTGCTACTGGTGAAATGGTCGCAATCGTCGTCATTGTCAACATTAGATAGCATGGCATCTTGAGGGTCGCTGTTGTGCCTCTCAATGATTTCATATTGTGTACTGTTCAAGGAGTACTCAGGCCCGTCCCCGCAAGAAATGTACATGGCAGTGAGCATAACGATCTGACCACTGGCATTGAAGGAGGCGGGAAGTACCAGTGACAGATCGGGGAAGCATGGAAGTATCGACGGAGGTGATGGGTCCAGTATCCTCCCCGTGTCAACATTGAACAGGACAGATCCTCCAGAGTAAATTGGCGCTTTCATCCCAGACATGGGCTTGAATATGAACTCGGATTGAATATGTCGAGAGCCTTGAAACATATTCAACCAGTGAATAGAGTAACTGCTGGTTTCACCAGTAGACCCGCTGAAAGGTATAAGAGCTAGCAGGCGCTCCTTATCAAAAGGGGAATTAGCACCGCTGCTTCGCCCCCAGTCTCTGCAAATAAAGTTTGCAGAAGGCGAGATGGACATTGCATGGGTGTACACATATGCAGGGTTGACTCGACGATACTTTGTTGAAAATTGTTTGAAACGGTCCCAGAATGTGAAGGCATGGTAAACATATGTGCGAAGACTTTGATCTGTAACTTCAGTCTAAAAAGAAGTAGCAATGAGCCTGTGTTTATTCAGAGTATAGAGCACGAACGGCTTACATTGACTACAGAAATGACCTTGAGCAACGCTTCATTTGGAAGGAAAGAACCAAATGCATAGAGTATTTCGAGCCAGAACAAGAAGTAACGATCGAACAAGGGACGGTAGGTATCAATTCCAAGCTCAAGCAGGGCGTCGAGATGCCATGCTAGAACATGCACAGCGTAATTTCCAACGTGGGATGGCACAAGACGGTAGTATTGATCTAGTATCGTCGCTCCTCGATGGACGTCCGAAGAACCCGGATGAGCACTGGGCGGTGTCCAATTTTTGAAAAATGTCGTCAAGGACAACACACACCGCCGAGCAAGCTCCTTTTCATGCTCCTTGACATCTACGAACCATTTATCCCCGCTCCTGCCATGATCTCGGAGAAAATCATCAAATGATTTGTGTATAAGCTCCAGGCTCCCGGATCTCTCTTGTACCACACTTCCTAGTTTGTCAACGATGAGCTGCGCTGGAGGGTCTCCTTCTTGCAGAACAAGCTCAGGAAGCATAGGTACCGTCATCTTGCCCTTGCGAACAATCAGGGCGCCTAAAATTGTACGAATGCATCGCCGGATATCCTCCTTCGTTCCTGATACTTCTAACACGACGGTTTCCAGCGTAGTTAGATATAGTGTCATCAGAGCATCCATTGCATCTGTTGGAATCGTAGTTTCGAGTGACGCCTTGAGCCTCGGAAGACTGGGAAAATCACACAAGAACGAACAGATTGTGGTCGCCCATATGAACAGTCCGCTCGCCCGCTCAGCTAGCTGAGTAACAACATGTTGCTCATTGTACTTGCGCCAGGCCCGTTTGTCTGTGATGCTGTCAAATTTTTGCTGGATGAAGTGCTGTATGTCACGTTTCACTTCATCTGTGGATGTATCCAAATGAAAGTGATGAACATGCTCGTTGAAAACACGGGAAATCTTTTCCTCAGGTCGACTGGAGACAATGAGGCGCATGAATGGCAGTGTCGGCCCAAAACCATTCGCAAGCACCTCCAGCAAATCTTCCGATGCATCACTTTCATCAAGGCCATCAATGATGACAACCAATGGTCCCTCATCCTGTAATTTCGGGATGGTCTCCAATGGCTGCTGCAAGAGGAGTCGAAACTGGGTACATAATTCGAATGGTGTAATAGGGGATGCAGTCAATGCTTCGGCGATGGCACTACCTATGCGCCTATCGAACAGGCCCAAAGAGTAGGCAATGGACGCAATGAGTTCTAATGAATTCCGATATAAGGTTCTGTCGTAACGAATAAAAGCAGCAAGGCGACTACGGCCGCTCATCTGAAAGGAGAGAAGGTTATGCAGGGTGCCAACAAGTGAGCTTTTGCCCGTTCCGGCCAGTCCACTACACCAAAGGACACCATTGTTGCATTCCGCAATCCATGTCACCAAGGAGTTGATTGTTTCCACACGTGTACCAGGCATGCACTTTGATTTGGGACCAAGCTCCTCTTTCGGCCGTAGCCGTTGAAGCAGTGTTTGCATGACTAATCAGATTGGGTTAGAGTGCCTTTGCGAGTCCATTCAAGAGACATACCAAGTATATCAACCTTGTCTCTGACACCCAGTGTCACGACAAGTGTGTCCTTTACTATACCTGAATTTAACTGCTCCCGTAAATCCACAAATCCTTGAATGAATCCTTCTGCCTTGGGTGACAGGTGTAGAGAAAAGAGACGTTCTAAATCTGGTCTTAGATATTACCCGTTCGAAAATGAAGGATGGACGTACTAGGGCGGCTTTTTCCCATATACATCTTAATGAACACCCCGCACTCATTTGTGGTCTGGAACAGCGATTTATAGATCGGCTCTAACGGCTTTCGTCTCCACAGCAGACGGTCGTCACTCGCTGCCTTGTAAGTCAAGATCATAGCTTCGTACAGTCGGAGTACCGTTTCATCTTGTTCTGTCTGCTGCTTCGAGATCTAGCCGAAAGTGTGGTCAGCTAGTCGTCTTGTCTTGTTCTAAAAAGGAGTATTTACATTAACACCAGAAGACATGAAACCCCACGCTATTGAGGCGGCAGGATGCACCTGGAAATTCTCAATTAGGATTCGGAAATCAATCGCAAGGAACCTGCTCACGTCCACGACTGCATCAATCATACTCTTCACAGTATCGACCCCATTGATCAAATTGGAGACCCATTCAGAGGGCACCTTAGGCTTTGAGGTTTCCTCGACGGCTTTTTTTGCAATTGCATAATCATCTTCTACAGACGTCGGTCTGGGCTGCATACCCCGCAAGTTTGAGGTATCTTGATTTCCATGACCGAAGATCTTCCATCGGCGACCCTTGGGTGTCGAGATGCCAATGTCTTGGTCCTCACCAGCCGATTGTGTGATCTCGGCGGCAGGTTCCAGGAAGATTTTTAAAGAAATACCGGGACACGAAGACTTGCTCTGTATGTTGACGTCGATAGCTACCATAGGAAGTTTAGATGCTGATGGTAGAGAGTACCGGTACTCACTATTATTTTTGCCTATGACAATCTCTCGAATCGGTGTCTGATAAAATCCAAGACTTCGATCTCGCTTGTCTTGACAGCAGTATACATCAATTTCGAATGTCTCGCATCCTTTGATGTTACTCCTGGATATTCCATGACCCGTGGCTCAAGTAGTATGTTAGTCTCCTTACAGATCAATATCGATCGTCCACTTGGGTGTCGGGGTTGTCCCAGGCGCTTTCTCCATCTTGAATTCACGGGTTTTCAAGTGTTTTCCCGCAAAAATGTTGAGACAGTACGACCGTTCATCCGATTCTGAGGGTAGATTGTGTAGTTCGATAGCTAGGTTATGATGTCGCTGAGCAAAATGACCGCGAATGTGAAAGTAGAAGATACTGCACCTTTGATCCGTCGAAAGCGATAACTGCCATCATTTATGGGTAAAAACGAATCTAAGAATCATCAAGGGGACTCACAGTTTGTCCATCTCAGTGCTCATATACTTGACGATGAAGGTGTAGTGGCAGAGAAGGGTTGTGTGTATACGCCATGCGGTGGATGCGTGTCTTGGGAATTCCAACCGCTTCGATCCGAAAAGATCCGAAAGTGACTGCGACTGTGTTGCTGCCGAGATAAAGGAAACCACAGCATACCTCATAGTCATGACTCGATGCTCCACAGCGCAAAAAGGAAACAAACAAAAGAAGGAACTGTAGTACCAGGCAAGGATGCTTAAACTCTCAACCCGGACTCTACCGGTCCCAGCTTTCCCAGGTGGTCTGTTGTCACAGGCCATAAGGCCCAAATGATTAATAAAGCCTTGACGCGAGAGGCGTCGCTTTTATTAATAAAACCCTCTCGTGTCCCAGCGCTCGCAAAGCGGCGATGAACAGGCGGGTGTGGGCTGCTTCCAAAATAGATTGTGCCCGTTCACTGGCATCCGATTCCCTCAGCCTCCTACGGCAAGTCAGCACAATCAATCCCTGATGTACTACCACTACAATGCATGAACGCCGTTCCGTCCTGTCCAAAGACCCGCAGAAGAACATCCGACGCGTTCAAGTTATTATTCGAGCAAGTGCCACGTTCTTTCCATTCTGCATCGTACGAGGCTCATAAGTAACGTTGATCAAGGTCAGTGACAAGGAAGTCCGGGTTTATCCGGTCCGCATGCCCGGACCCGCCTCTCCATGAACCACCAACTTCTTTCTGTGGTGTATTCTGATACTCAGAGGTCCGACCGCTCATTTTTAATTCCAGTATGCCTATATTTCTGCATCAAACCCGTTTAATTGTTCTGTACACGACGTTATGCTACTGATGCCGCGTCCATCACAGAATCTATGTCACTACTCCCTTTCGAGCTTCAGACGACCTTCCTGGATATGCATTGGCTGATTCGACTCTCTGTGCTGCGCGCCACAACTGGGTTTACACAAACGGGGCAACTCTTGGCGAACGGTAGAACCCACTGCAGGTGCGTATCAGGGAAGTGTCTATGCAGCGTTGCTAGGTTCGCTCACCAAGTCGGCGGAATCGCGAGATGTAGCAAGAGAGCGCATGTTGAATGTTTTTTGGGATGGTCGCCTTCGGAGACAGAATCCTAGTCAGTACATGCATGAGCCTGTGCCGTTCGTGTGGCTCTATTATGAGCAGTTATAGTCGTACGGTACGTCCTGGTCCTTCCCAACCTGCTGGGCTATTATTGGCTATTGATCTTTGGAATGCAATGAAGGTGCAGCAAGGTGGGACGCCAGTCAGTTCGATTCCCAACGTAAGGGATTACAAAGGCATCAGTCGCGGTACGCCTATCTTTTGCAGATCTATGCTTGAAATTAATTCAGTGGTTACCTCTTGATTGACAGCAGCGGTGAAGGACAAGTAATGTCTTCGAGCGTGATTTATGCACCAGCGTCATGAAACAAAACATTAGTTGTACATGGATACTTTTGATACAAACGTGTCATTGATTGGAAGTCGCTCTGAGCCCTGGCCTCACATCTTCGGCAAACAACCATGACAGATGACTGACAGATTGCTTCCTTGAAGGATAACATAGTCTTCGAACTTTTCGTCAAAAACGACATGATATAGATGCCGAATATCTGGTAGCAAAAAGACATGTAAGCTCGTTTGCAAACGAAATCAACAAATTACTGTACCTGGATGCGAGTGTATCGGTCGCGTCACCCGGTAGTCCACAAAGATATACTGAGTCATGTCTCCTTCCTCAAGCCATTGCCCGTAGTTTTCGAGTCGCGGATTACGACCGCCGTCCAAACGATTCCCGTCTCTTGTAAGCTCAATTCCCCACTTCTTGTGCGCCAACGGAAAATCAATCCGGCCTTGAGTGTCACGATTTGGATTGGTCGCAAAGTCCGGAGACACAACGACAGCACTATCAGTTAAAGCTGACGCGGCTCTGTAAAACTCCATATGGTAACGACTTTCAATCGGGGTACCGAAGCGGACTGGCAGGTCGCGAAGCAGGGAGGGACGGAAGAGCGCTGTGACTTGACATACAAGGTCAAGAGGACTCTCGAAAGACGCCTCGAGCTCGCAAGGAATGAGGTGCTGAGAAAACCAGCATTGAAGAAGAGGAGTGGAGAGGGAGACTATCACGGTGTTGCCGAAATCTCCGCACGGGGAGGAAAAGACCCAACCCTGTCGGATAGCTGTAAGGCAAGTATTGCTGTTCATGGGGTCATCGAGGAACACCCATTGGTCCAAACCGCCGTATTCGACATACACCAGCCTGCTTTCGGTGCAGAGAAGAGAGCCATGTTTTAACAGCCGACGGAAAAAAGCCGCAAAACTTGGACGTCCGACGTCAGTAAGCAATGATTGAGGGGGCAGTCCCTTTTTGAGCTCGCAGGCTTCTCCAAGCTCATGAGTGAACTTCTGCAAGCTTGGCACTGCAGCTTCAAAGTCGGCGAGGGAAAACTTGTTGCTACGAGGTTGACTCGGTAAGCTCTGGAATTCGGTATTCAAGAGTTAGTAAATCCGCCTTCGACTTCACAATTTGACAGCTCACTGTCTTTTGCAACATTCCATAGAGAGCAGTAATCGCACCAATGTGACCGTTGGTCAATAGGAAGAAACATCTTTCCAAATCTTCATCGATGGAAACGCCGCGCTGTTGCTGTACTATTCAGAGAATTCTGTTTGAGTGAAACATAGCCCAAAGGGAAAATCTTCTGTTGGCTGTAAACCCATGTGACAGCGTCTGTCAATGAATATTCTGGGTGATGCGTCCAACGGTATGGCAGTGGGGTCGGCGTTACGTCCAAAGACACAACCATAGCGGCAGAATACGACGATTCTGACGTCTTTTACTATGTGTGCGTCCTTGATCCACTGCCAGAGGTGTCTGTCCCAATACGAACTCTCCATATCGTCCATCAAGAGCCATGCCGGACGCTCGCTCATTTCGATGAACTCTATGGAAACCTTAACGACTGTCAGTGAATATCCAGAAACGTGTACGTGTAATAGACCATACCGAAGCTAACCGGGAGAATCTTTTATTGAAATTCAGTAACTCCCCATCTGGGCTGTCACTCGCTGTCCATCGGGGCACATAAAAGACATTGGCATCTGGTTCTTCCTGCATTATATAGTTGGATAAAAGATCCAGAAGCGTAGACTTTCCACTACCCAAAGGGCCGCGCACCTAAATCTTCCGGTCAAACGTACATGGCGCGTTAAGAGAATAAGATACGTACAATGAAGGGATCTTCTCTCGACAACTTCGCTCGAGTATAAACAGTATGGATGGCTTCCTCACGCTTGCAGAAGACGTCTACAAAGTAACAGTAATCACTATGCAGGTTCGCAAGGACAAAATTCGGGTAGACCTTTCAAGGAAATCACTTGTTTATATCGCCGAGGATAGACGTAGACAAAACGCCAGCCGTCATTTCTCTGCGGAACTTGCGACGCGAGGGTTGTCTCTGGAAATGCATACCAGACATGGCCCGTGCTTGAACGGTCGTTATCCAGCAAGATGAGCGGATCGGGTAACTCGACAGCCTTCATAATCATTCTTTGCAGGTCTGCAATGGTAGCATCCGGGGGCACTGTAATTATCCCCCCTTGACCAGGACGTACATATCTCGGGAGATCGTCTTCTAAATCGAACATAAAATTGATTCCGCCGGTCACCATTCTGGTAGGAGCCTGAGAGAGGACAAAAATCTCCAGGGGGGGTACTTGTAAAATCAGTAGTGCCTTTCTGCATCACTGAGATTGTAAATCACCTTTCCGGGATTTCGAGAATCAAACGCCGTAACTGCACATCAAGGTGAGAAACAAAGACGGCGTGGGGTCTGAGACTGGTCACTATGACGAGCTATCCTCTGGATTGATCTCAATACATCTGTTATCTGTTTTCTTTTCGTGTCAACTAAACGACATGATACTCCGTTTACAGAATTGGTGATGATGTTTCAACGTTATAATGAGGATAAAAGCAGCGAAGGTTGAAGCTGAAGATAAAACTCAGATTCCCACGACTGACCTTTTGATCATCTTCGGACCGTATGCCGATACTCATCATCAAACCACCATACCTCGACTTCTCAAAGCTTCCAATCTTTTACGATCTCATTATTTAAGCGCGGATAGACGTACAATCACTCTCTGTGGTCTCTACGGACCATATTCCACAATAAAGCTCTACCGTGCGTCTAGTTCGGCATCCTTTCTTCTCGGTTGATTAACTCGTGAAATATAGACTTGATTGCACAGCCTGGGCCATCCATGAATTTGTTCGGATAGCCGTTTACATAGACAACGATAGGTTAATGCCAACGAGGTCTAATCCTGTTAGCTCTCTGTCGGCCTATCGATGACGCATAGCAGTCGCTTTGTAGGCTGCTAGTGGGCTCGAGTCCCTGCAAGAGGGATCGCAGCGCGCGCCCTCCTTTCTCATGGATCGTGCGTTGCGCATTCGTCTCCTCTTCAGTCACGAAAATCGTTTTTGTTCCAACTTCTGGATTGATGTATGATGTCCCATCTTAATTGTCAAATCACTTGTGACTCCTCAAACCTAGGGGAAGAAATTAGGATCCCGGGCTTTTGTCTCATTTCCCGAGGTATCGCCATGTAATCCTGAATGAGTAGGTTTCGGTCTTCCGAATCGCAACCAGCTAGCTCATTGTACCATATTTCTTCATCCAGCACCGATCCTGGAAATTCCTCTAGGGATCCCAAACTTCCACGGTGCCAGCCTCAATTTGCGGCCCGCCCTCTCTTCTTCGACGGTGTCTTTACATGCTTAATAGGTCGACCGTGATATAGTCCATTGTAGGACCGCCATTAACTCTCCGATGGGCACATCGGAGAAGCCGCCTCGTCGCTTCCCGTCGCTAGACTCAATTTCCTGCGGGAGGGATCGCAACACACGCCCTCCTCCTCCATGTGGGAATGCGTGTCTTGTGAAGCCTTTTGCATCAGGCTTCTTATGTTCTGATCTTTGGGAACACTGACTACGGACAAGACCTCGTCCTCGGTGGTTCCCGGCGACTCTTTTCTATCGTAGGCCTCACACCTGTCGATTTCTACGTGACGCCAATAGCCTATATACAACTTTCTCTTCTAACAATACACGGAACTGAAGGCGACAAGATATACGCTACCTACAAAATCCCCGAGTCATGTACGTCGCAAATGCGGTCTAGGATCCATTTACATAAACAAACCACCACGGCGATATAGGATCGGCGATACTGGATATACCCAGCTCTCTGTTGGCATATCGGTGAAGCGCGGGCTGTGAAGGTTGGGTTCGACTCCCAGCCGGAGAGATCGGAGCGCGCGCCCTCCCAAAGACGGGAGGGTGGGCGTTGCGAGATTTTTTGCTTAGAAGCCTCACGTCGATGCCTTCGGCGGTGGGGTTTTTTCTCTTTCTTCCTGACATAACTAGCTGACTTATTTATCTGCCATTCCATATTCTCGTTATCGTTTCGTCTTGTGATTTCTGGACCCTCTTCGACTCTAGTAGGCACGCTCCCGCTTCTCAGGACAGCTCAAAATAACACCCGTTACAACCTTAACAACTCTCTGATGGCGCACCGAGGAGGCGTATCAATGTCTTTCTCGTGTTGGGTTCGATTCCCAGCGCGGGAGATATCGTCAGACGTTGGGTTTTGTTCCCTTTGTTTCATAAACGCTCATCAACTGACGTATCGCAAAGTCATTCTTCCAATACGCTAGTTTGGGGTTCAAGCACTCAAATTTAGCTGCTTTGGACGTTCAAATATTCACGCACAGGTCCCTGTCTCGCCGTCACTTGCACATGTAGTGTCAACGAACGTGAATACTAACTCTCTGGTGGTATATTGGTAAAGTCAATGCGCCTGGGTTCGAGTCTAAACATGAGAAATGTGATGTAAGAGATCAGTGTGTTTTTACTTTTGGAAAAAGAGTGGTTAACGAGAATCCTTGATCCTCGATATGTGGTAGCGTTAAGCGCGTTGATTAAAGTTCGGTTCTCCTTTGGAAATGAGTGTGTAAAACCGCTCTTTTTAAGCAGTCAAATAAATAGCGTAATATAATATAGTCTAGCCAGAGAAGGCGGTAGCATTCTACGACGCAGCGAAGGGGTTTAACTGAGTTCTGCCAAGTTAGAGATCGAAAGAGCGCATTGGTCAGAACACCATTGGTTGCTCTATAGTTCATCATGTCGCACCACCTCCTCGACATCTGCATGTGCGTGCAAGAAAAATCGCGTGGCTCCCACCTTGCATCTCTGTCCCAGCATACGACGCGACTTCGCGTATCCCACCAGTACCCCAGCCGTCCCACTCGAGTATTCTTACACTCGCACAGGGTTCAAGCGCCCGTGTGCACGGGTCGTCGTCTGTTAAGACTATCCATACCGACTCGGCTGGGTCCTGGTCCACGGTGGAGGACGCCTTCGAGAGCAAGTCGATAGCGTGGGCTTTCCCTCCCGAGGCAGGGGTCTCGTAGTACTCAACTTGGCCGCTAAGTAGACCGGATGAGGAGAGAGAAAAGACAGATGTATCCCGGGTCAAGGTACGTTGCCCCACGAGTGGTCGCGAATATTTGGTTAGCAGAAGGCGTGAGTAGTAGCGTGTCACCCCTGTAGGAATGGGCTGAACCGGAAGCGTAGAGGGGTTGCGAAGAGACGAGCTTCAGAGATGGTGTAGGTGTTGTATTGAAGGTATATACGTCTAGTTTGTTATCTGTACGCATCTCAAGCATTCCGATTGTTCGATAAAGTTAAAGAAAACGCACTGTGTTCAGTTACGCAGTAAACAGCCTCTCCATTCGGATGAACTTTGACGTGTCGTGGACCGTCTCCTGCATGGCCTTTGGCTTTCGCTACGCGTTCGAGCGTCCCATTGGTACCTCTCTTGAAGACATGGATCTCTTCCGTCCCGAGAACCGGAACAAAGCCATAGTTTCCGTCAGCTGTGAACTCTATCGCATGAGAACCATATCTCAGCGCTTTCCTTGTCTTATCAGCTTCGTCCAGTTTTCCGGATTCGACAAACAGAATCTCTTGTATTTTTTGTTTCCATGCTCCGGTTGCAGGGTCAAGTACGTGAATCTCTCCTGTGGGCCCACCCATGGAGTACGCGTGAGAGTCAAGGACTGTGATATAGGAAGACGTCGACGTTATGGGGGTACTGCCGATGTGCGCTAGCGAAGGAAGAGTCCACGCGTGCAGGGCCGGTGGAGTTCCCCATGTCGTCGCGTACACGGCCTGAGGGGTCTGTGCTATGTACTGGTGGGGGCCAACAGCGGGCACGGTGCGGAGAAGTCGCAGCGAGCGGTTGAGTGGGGAGAAGGCGAGGAGGAAGAGAGAGAACGAGGTGAAGGAACCGGAAAGAATGTGAATGTCCATCATGGGAATTTATGAAAGCGTCCCTTTCCGGAAAAGGACGACCTTATCAAATAGAAGCGGAGAAACTACTTTCCGACTACATAAGGCTCGCCCCAACCGAATCCGCCGCGATGATCCTCCTTCCTCCCTCCTTTCTTTTCTCTGCATTGTTATCAGCTGCCCTCCCTCACTCAAATTCTAAAACTGACGCAGAAATCGAGGCTCAGCGTTCGCTACAATAGGCAGCGTACCACGGTGCACCAGCAGTAGCTCAGTTCACCGCTCAGCGCGAACGGGCTTGGGCTCAGCAGGTTGTGGCCGGTACTCCGTCGTTACCTGCTTACCAGGATCTATTCACTCCTTATAATGACGCTATCGGTGATGTTTGAACGTCCGTCGTCAAATCGTCAAAGCTCCAGTGTAGCCCCACGGTCCGCGAAACGCTCGTTTGTCACGTTCTAAATATAAGAACAGCTTCAACTATCTCGCGGTGTAGTAGGCCGAAGAATGGAGGCATGTTATCTCAATCCATGACTTCTATTCGGGCAGAAAGAGGCCACCTCACAGTGATCAGGCTACGCATTCGCACCTCTCGAATATCTCTCGTTGTTAGCTCAAAAGACCCAGGCCGGGACGCGGTGTTTTCTTTCTGACTCGGGAAACTTTCTTTTATGGGGTGAACTTGGTGAACTGGTAGTCTATGTATGGCGTCGAAAGTTCAACACGAGATGACAACGGATATCAATGGTTCCACTCGCTCTACTATGTGTCGTAGCCTAAGCCCTTAAAAAATCCGTTTGGTGGGCCTATGAAGAAGCGATGTATGGCCCTGGCCGTCTGATTCTTTCCTTTGTTCTGGACGAAAAACCATTGTCTCGACCAAGAAGCAGACTTTTACAGTCTCTCAAGGCCCCGGAGCCTTTGGAAGAGCAATTGTATTTTCCATAATCAACCAGGTGTGTTCAAGAGATACGTTACTTGAAAATGAATACTGTCTGATGCATGATGTTTCGCTTCGACCTCAGAACAATCCTTGTACATATTTTCCGATGGTATTACTAATATATGGACCTCTAAGCAACACGCTCCCACTCTTTGACCGATACTCCACTTTCACCTTCGCCTGGTAACAGAAATGAGCGAGCGCAAAGAATGCCGCGACTGACGGTGTGGGTAATTCGCCCTCCTTCAAGACAATGGGATTCGTGCAACCCTTGTATAGGAGACGACAAGAGCTGTACAGACAACGTCCCGCTTGGTCGACCTCGGCTTCTTGGAGTGTCGGGTCGACGAGAGAAATAACCTTGTTCCGGGAATAGCTGTACGCTTCTAATGGGGTACCATAAACTTTTGATGAGATATCGAGAGCGCCATCGATGATTGCGGAGAGGACAGCTTGCGGATCGGGTGGGAGGGGACCTACGACGTGTTCGAGACAGTTGTCGATAGATATGATCTATGATATCTAGTGACGTCTTTACAGACTCCGTCTCTCTCAGCTCCGCGATTCGATGGAGACGAGATGCTGTGTCAAACTGAATTTTTTATACAGATTATGGACTATCGTCCGTATTAGAAACATTAGTGACGCACTATGAGCTTCACTTCCCTCATCCGGGATTTGTAGATTGACTCCTGTTGAGTGTTGACGACTTCACGAGGCTCGGAATTGTCTCTTTCGTATCCAGCGATTTTGCGCTTGTGTGCGCCTGTTAGTCGTTCAATGCTGCCTTTGAGTCGCTTTATCTTAGGAGGACGAGAAAGCAAATGGGCCATTTGGAAAGCGGTGGCGGGCATGGTTCAAGACAATTTTTGAACAGGAGGATGTAATAATGAGAGAAGGAAAGAAGAAGTGACCGCAGACCTGTCTCTCAAAGCCGCACAGGCCGTCAGTGACGGCCTGTGCGGCTTCATCCGGCCCGCGGCTTCGTCCTTCGAACCACCACGTGTTGTATCAGCAGAGGTCGCCAGTAGTTTTTGACTTTCCGCCCTTGACACTTTCGCCACGTGAGTCCAAAAAAGGGAATTCTCAGACGAGCTGACCGGAAACACGGGTCAGCTCATCTTGAATCTTGACCACGACCAGCCGGCGGTCACTGTCAGCCCCCGCTCTCCCCCCTGCTCGCGCGCGCCCACTCCCTGACGCGCATCCGTGATCCCTGCCTGCACTAGTGACCGCTATCAGACTGTGCCCACGACCATCCTCACGACAACGAGAACAACGGCGACCCCAACTTGTCGACCCCGCTACCCCAAACTCCCTGGCTCGCGTAGGCTGTCCCCCCTACCTGTGAAAAACAGAGGGGAACTGAGACGACATCAAGGGGAGCGGCTGCCATCCTCAATATGCCATGTTACGCCTTCGTTGTTTCTGTAGCCCCGAGCGGCAGCAGAGCACGAGTCCGGTAGTACTTAGTGTAGCTTAGCCAATGCATTCTCTGTAAATTTTCAATAAATCTCTTCTTCACAAAATTGAGTCTCAAAAATGCAATAGTGCTGTTGGATTTACAACAGTGGCAGGGTTGGAGTACTTCCACGCTATGTACTTTGCCGTTGTCGCCACTCGACTGCACGCGAGCCAGCTCGTCTAAAAATTTCCTTTTCTGGGTGTCACGTCACAGTAACGTAGGGCGGAAAGTACTCAACTGCTGGAGGCGCACCCAATTTCGGTTGACTATTACGAGTGGGGAGTATGTACCCCTGGCGCAAATTATCTATGCTAGATTCTGATGTCATCTTCCCAGCATCGCATCTTCGCAGCCCGGCCCAAGATGCCTTTGGACCTCTTTGACCTCTCGGTAAGACCGATGCATTTCTGTTCTCAAAGGTGGTGGTTAATGGGATATCACTCTAGGCGGATCATTCAATACGGAAAGCACGCCAGAAAGCATATGAAGCCGAGGCAGAGGTCGCGATGAAGGACGTCCTCGCAGAATATAAGCAATGGTTAGAAGAACATGATGAAGAACTAGGTATGCTTTGGTTGATCGTATCCAACACCTTCTAATCCTCAGTTGATTAGGGGAATGGTTCAAGAGCCACGGAGAAGATGAAGAACCAGACCTTGACTTGTGAAGAACTTCGATGCTATTCTCTCTCCTATTCAGTTGTACATTAATATTACACCATGCATCGATTGCCATGAACTGAAAGAGGTCCCTATTCTACACTGCTCGTGAATAAGCGATGGCTTCCGCGGGTAGATACACGACATTGTCTGACTCTGGCGTTGGTGAACGGAACCTCTGTATGACTACAAAATTAGTCGCTGAAGTACGAATCAGATGAGAACTCAGGTTGACAATTGAAACTCATGAAATACAACGTACTTGTCTTCATATTCCAACTGCATGCAACCCAGATATCGTCAATAAACTGTCCATATTCTTTATACGAAATACTGAGATAGCCAGTCAGCCCAGAAGAAATTATTTTTTGTTCTCTGAAGATACTCCAACGCATATTGTCCCCGAACGTACCGTCTGGGCTAGGACATACGGAGGAACGTTACACATCCCAACCTTCCTTACGAGCTCATGTAGTTCCTCCTTCCGGTCCACCAACATGGATGTCACCCCGCTACCGTGAATTGCAAGTATGATCATTGCGTTGGGTTTGCCAGTCACGACGACCTTGACCATAACACGGCTATTCAGATCCACCAGGGTTCCGTTGCTCTCTTTTCCATCAGACAAGCTCCAGCTCGGTATGAGCTGACGTTTCCCCCATTTAATAAGCTTTGCCAGCTTCGGGTCTTGCTCGCCTAGGCTCTGCTGAGGCGCTTGTCCCCAAACTTTGTCGCTGAGGAATATCCATCCATCTCGTTCCAGATAAATTGTTCCGACTAGCATTTCCAAGATGGCGAATGAGATGGAGCCGAGCCAAATGATCGCGATGCCAAGAAACGGGTCTCTCTTTATTGTAGACAACCCGATAGACCAAACCAGGACGAGGATGCACACCGACAGCCCTGCAAGCCCGGTCATATCCTCGTTGGTGTACAGCCCAAACGGATCTCTTTTCAGAGAGGCTCGCAACCCTATCGTCTGGCTGCCAATGATGCTGAGAGGCATCTTAATTCCCGACTTGTTGGGAACCCCCACAGGAAACGCGTGGACAACCGGCTCCAACCTTTCATTTCCCGCAACAGGCTCAATGGGAGGACCCAGCCAACTGCCGTCTCCCAGACGACACACCGCTGCCAAACTCGCGGCGTTGTAAAATCCTTGGTTCAACTCCAGCAACCACGCTAGGTCTGCCCATCCATCTTCTCCTTTCAGGTCCTCAAGCCGCGCGCGGCGGGGTAGCAGCCCATTTAATGCCTTCCCGAGCATGTTTTCCTCATATCCGCCTTGTCGATTTCGAATGATAGCTTCGACTACGAGCGCATGAATAGCGTTTTGCCATGCAACGGAGCCGGCGTTGGCCGAGTGCTGCATGATAGAGTACAAGTGCCAGCGGTTTCCTAACGCGGCCTTGCTCTGCATGCGTTCACGGAATACATGAGCAGGCTCTCGGTATGCGTGCGTTATCAGTGGATGCGAGGGATCGTCCTGGTCTCTCTTTCGCGTGAGACGAATGACGGACGCAGCATGTAGTATCTCGCCGATCGTGAAAAGACGGGTGCCCCAAACACAAGAAATCGAACTGTGGTCACAGCCTTCTGTATGGCAGAAGACAGCGACCTGGGATGCGTTGCGGAAAATATCAGGAAGACGTCCGAGTTCTTTGGACCTCTCCGGGGTATCGTCTGGCAGGCGTTCGTCAGACAGACAAAACTCGTCGAGCCAGATATACTCGGTACGGTTACCAGCATCTCGGGTCGCAGAACAGTATTCGATTAGGAGCCGTTCAGCGATGTACTTCCGATCCCTTATGCTGAAAGCACGTTTCTCAGTAGGCCGGTCCTGCACCTTCAAACCGGCTTCACTGAATAAAACCTTCGCGCTGTCCATGGGATAGCTTAGCGCCGTGTATCCCTTGTTTCTAATCCCCTCCGACCAGCGGACCTGCTTTACCAGTGCGATAGCACCATCTACGATCTCAACCATTAACAGCCACTGAGGAGTAAAGCCAGTGGGTGCGTATACGCCCGACCCGCCGCCTGGAGCGGCAGTTAACACCGCGTCAGGTGTAGACGTTAGTTCAAAGGCCCAAGATGAGCTGGCGAAGTTGGATATCTGCACGTAGACTGCATGTGGGATGTAGATGTAGATAGGCCCTAGGATGATGAGGACGAGGATACGGAGAATCTGTGCAGGACGATGAAAGGTGTTGGTGTTTCGGCGGGAAAACCAGCATGGAGCTGTGATATTTGGATCTTCGATGAAGAGACGCCGGACTCGGGCATGGGAGAGGGCTGAGAAGGAGGTGCCCACTGAAATGCACCCTCTTTTGAACCAGCTGGGTAGAGGCTGGTCGGCAAAGTACAGATACATTGCAAAGGAGAACAAAACGAGGCCCCCTCAAAATTGGTTCAGAATTGCTTTCTCATGGAAAGGACGTAAGGTATTGCTCACAAGGTATATGGAGGACACTGTAAACGACCGAAGCGGCTAGCCCGAGGATGGGCGTTAGTGCCACGATGTTTCCGAGGACGAGCCCTTTGACTGCGGTAGGCCGTACCATTGTCGATTTGTTGTATCTGGCAGACGGGATGAGGGCGAGAAGGAATACAGGGGAAGAGAGATCTCACCCTTTAGTAGGTAGGGAGCACGGTGGAAGACTGAAGTGAGTGTTGAGAACAAAGAAGGGCCTCGTGTACGGAGTGTGTTTTTAAGCGCCTGCAGAGCTTCGAATCTTGGACATTGAATTGAACTAATAGTGTCAATTAAACATAGCCAGCCATTGATGCGAATTACGCGCCCAAAGCAGGAGGAGATACCCATAAAGTCACGTAGGACAGTGCGTGTACTGTAGAGAAGAACGACACAATTGAAGGATAACGAAGGCTATAAGTGCAGAATAAAAGGCATTCAAATCAGGATGTTATATCCTCGAAAGAGTGTCGCATAATCCAGCCCCAGAAATTTGGAGATCATGATGCCGAGTCCGATACGAAATAGAGCGAGCGCCTCGCCCGTGCTTCTAATCAACTTCTAATATGTGGGAGGAATATCAGTAAGAATACAACGCTGGTATTTATAGAGACAATTCTGGGACTCATTGAATATCATTGAATAACCAATCACGTCAAGAAGCACCAAAACGAAATGATGAAAAGGTTCTTTCGTGACTTCGTCTGTTAGAACCCAGCGGCAGGAAATTAGGTGTGAAGGAGCAAGGACGTATCCCGTTCCAAATATTGGGCAGCAATGGGGCGTTCGAGATTAAACATTAGACGGCAAAAGTCTTGGTCGTTGGTAAGTGGTGTTGGTGTTGGTACAGGCACAAGGTTAATCAAATTTGTCAGAGCTCGGGGCGGAGTTTCGGAGTTCCGGTGGTAATCAAAGCCGCCACCACATTGCCAAGCCTTGCCACCACATCGCCTTGTGTCCCAACCACATTACATGTTCACTAGATCTCTGCTGGTGTCTGGGACTTTGCTTTTCTCTGATTTCTGTTGCGGTTGAATTCGTCAGTGGCTATACTGAAGGTTCTCTGTAACTTGGTCTAACTTTATATCTCCAATATAAAGCCTTACGTTGACTTTTTGTTATTATTCTCTTCGAACGCGAAGCAAGCTCCTTATGCTGTACCAATCAACGGTAAAAATGCTGACCTTATTCATTCTCTGGCGACACACGGCATTGGGAAAATCAACAGCGACGGTGGCTGTGGCTCTAACGCTTCAAAAGAATGTCAGCACTGTTTCTACCGTCTCAACACAGAGAAGATTCCCCTGAGGTTCTATGCCATTGCGCAGTCCCCCCTTTAAAGTACCATTGGCCCTAGCCTCTTCGACGTCCGCTTGCAGGCGCGGATCCATTTACATGAACGGGTTCACGACAATAAGACTCGCGCAACACTGCATATACTCAGTTCTCTATTGGTGTATAGGCGAAGCGTGCCGGCACGGGCGTCGCAAGCTGGGTTCGAATCCCAGCCAGAGAGATCGCAGCATGAGGGTATATGTTGCACGATTGTTTTACCTCCTCGTGTCGGTACCTAAAAATTGAACACATGCAGTGTGCTGCTTTAGTCATATGTTTGTATCCAACTGTTCATCCTCGTCCGATATCCCTTAATTTGTCTTCCGTTTACAGATAATCGCCATTGCTTTAGGTTCAGAGGCTTCAAGACATACACTCCGGCTGAAGTCAATTATCCCCCGATGTAGGTCATTAAACATTTCACTTGTTCCTAATCATAGACTTCAGTGCTTAGCGCCTTTTATGGCTAGCTTAGGATCAGTGACCTGCCTTCCACACGAGTTTCAGCTCTCTGTTGGCACATCGGTGAAGCGCAGGCTGCGAAGGTTGGGTTCGACTCCCATCCGAAGAGATCGGAGCTTGTGCCCTCCCAAGGACGGGAGGGTGTACGTTGCGACACTTTTTGCTTGGAAGTCTCACGTCCTCCCGGATTCGATGCCTTGGACAGTAGGATTTATTCTTTCTTCCTATCACATCTAGTTGATTTATTTATCTGCCAGTATACACCTTCCGGATTCTCGTTGTTCATTTCGTTCAGTCCCTCTTCGACTCTAGTATGTAGGCTCCCACTTCTCAGGCGGTGAATCAGCGAGCTACGCGCCGTTTACATAAACGACGGGCAGTTCAAACTAAGATCCGTTACGACCTTAATAACACTCTGATGGCGCACTGGGGAAGTGTATACATGGCTTTCTCGTGTTGGGTTCGATTCCCAGCGAGAGAGATCGCCACATACGCCCTCCTGTCGCAGTGCAAGAGGGCGTATGTTGTGTTTTGTTCCCCTTGTTTCATAAATGCTCATCAACTGACGTCTCGCACGACGCAAAGTCATTCTTTCAATACGCCAGTTTGGGATTCAAGCACTCAAATTTAACTGCTTTGGACGTTCAAACATTCATGCACAGGTCCCAATCTCGCCGTTACTTGCATATGTGATTGTCAACGAACGTGAATACTAACTCTCTGGTGATATGGTCAGTGTGCCTGGGTTCGAGTCCAAACACGAGAGATACAAAAATCGGATGAATGTTTTTGCTTTTGGAAAAAGAGTCGTCAAATCCTTGATCCTCGATATGCGGTAGCGTTAAGCGCGTCGATTAAAGCTCGGATCTCCTTTGGAAATGAGTTCGCAAAACCACTCATTTTAAGCAGTCAAATAAACAGCGTAATCTAATTCAGTCTAGTCAGGACTCAGAGAAAGCGGGAGACGGCGAGGAGGAAGAGAGAGAACGAGGTGAAGGAACCAGAAAGAATGTGGATGTCCCTGACTCTGAAAGCGTCCCTTTCCGGAAAAGGACGACCTTATCAAATAGAAGCGGAGAAACTACTTTCCGACTATATAAGGCAAAATGACGATCGCCCAAACCGAATCCGCCGCGATGATCCTCCTTCCTCCCTCCATCTTCGTTTTCTCTGGACTGCTACCAGCTGCCCTCGCCCACTCAAATCCTAAAACTGACGCAGAGATCGAGGTCCAGCGCTCGCTACAGCAGGCAGCGTACCACTGTGCACCAGCAGTAGCTCGGTTCACCGCTCAGCGCAAACGGACTTGGGCTCAGAAGGTTCTCGCCGGTAATCCGTCGTTACCTGCTTACCAGGATCTATTCACTTCATATAATAACGCTGTCGATGGAGAGAAGGCCGTTCCAGGAGAGGGGGGGCAAGAGCTCATGAGCTGCACGCCGGTAACAGAAGAGGCTAAGATAGAGAACAACTCTTGCGTGCTGAGTAAGTAGACGACATTCCTTATCTCGTTATCGCCTGACCTTTGGATCCGATAGCCCCCATCGTAACGGAAGGTCCTTACTATCACCTTGCCGGTCACCCCATACGCCAAAACATCGCCGAATACCAGGCCGGCCTCCTCCTGCTCCTTGACATCGGCGTCATCGACGTAGAAACATGTCAACCACTTCCCAACGTTCTCGTCGATATATGGCAAGCAAACGCTACTGGCCACTACGCCGGACACCCCACACCGAAACCTGAGCTCATTAACGAGAAACCACAAGTTGGCGGGAAACGAAGTGGTCTCCTCAGTGCTTTCCCCAGAACGAATAATCATAAGACATTTCTACGAGGCGCCTGGCCGACCAACGAGAATGGTGTCGCCCAATTTACCAGTACGTTTCCTCCTACTCCTTTCAGTTTCACTCTAACAATACTTTTCTGCAGCCATCTTCCCAGGTTACTACACAGGTACGCAACTTCCATCCCACGATGCATCGCACCATTAATCTGTTCTAAGGTCGCGCGACGCACGTCCATGCCAAAGTCTTCCAATCATGGACGACCCTCCCGAACGGCACGTTCGAAGCAGGCAAGCTATCCCATGTCGGGCAGTTCTTCTTCGACGACGATGTGAATCTTCAAGTCGATAAGGTAGGACCTAGGTACCCCACCCACGCATTCTCACGTTATCTCACCGCTACCTCCTTCCAGATGCATCCGTACACGACAAACCCCATCAGAGACACTGTCGGTCGTACGCGGAACTGGCGCGACTCCCTGAATATTTTTGAAGACTCGCAAGGTCCGGAGGGGGAATACGACCCCGTGTTCAAGTAAGTCATTTTTGTGGATCACCTGCACTCGGTGTGCGATCCCGTCGCGTTGGCTTCTTTCCATTACTAACGGCGCATGATTTGATTATAGATTGCACTTACTGGGTGGGGTTATCAACCAGGGTCTTGCAGGGTTCATCACGATGGGCATCAATACGAGCGTTGAGGTCGATAATTGGTGGAAGGGCTAGGTTTACAATGTACATAACGGCTGGATACACGGTAATGTAGGACTATGTTTGATATTGCGCCATGGGGTGCTTAGATTTTATGATGTACAACGTACTCAAACTGGTAAGGCTAGCACACCATCAGGGTGTGTCACTAGGCGAGAAGCAAAGATGTCGGACTAAGCGCTATCTCGCACCTTGTAAAATTGCGTTGCGTTGGGTGTATCAGCTTGAAATCCATTTCTGGAGAAGTTTCTCAAGGCACTACGAGATATTCCATAATGTATGACGATGCAGCCGACGGGGATCATTCAATGTTCAAGCCTACGTTAAGACTTCAAATTTGAAACTCTTGAAACTTCAGTATCACTACATGTATATTCCAGTTACAATGTGAAGATTCAAGATATATACAACCGAATTTTATTTCTAGGATTATTTAAACGCGATGTGAGTAAAGTAAATACCTTGTAAATACCGTAATAAAAAACCGCAACTTACAGTTACTTTTACTGACCTCGCACATTGGGCACCGTACGGTAGGGTTGCGCACGAAACCCTAGGTTTTGATACACTAGGATTTCGGACCGGTAAGTTACCGGTTAGTTACTGGTAACTTACCTCCCCCCGCTGGAGGGGTTTTCATCGAGGTAACTTACCTGTCATGTGATGACACAGGAGCAGCACGGTCTCTATCGTATTCAACTCTACCGACATGACTTTCTGCTTACAAAATAGAGTTCAGGTCATTAATGCTTTGCACTAAATTATAGCTCATGGGAGAGGAAAAACGCAAAAAAACGCGAAGATAAAGATTCTGGAAAAAATCTCGCAATTGCTGCGTGTCAGTCATGTGAGACTACACGTGATTGGGTAAGTAACGGTAAAATTTTTTACTAAAATACCGTATCAAAACACCCCCCTCGGGGAGGGGTCGGTTTGAAACCGTATATTACCCCCCTGGAGGTTTCGTGCGCAACCCTACCGTACGGTTATAAGTCTTGAGTCTTGAGAGCCGAGGCAACGAGACCCGAAGCCCTTAAAGATGGAGCCCCAACAAAATATCGGGAATTCCCCTTATTGCATTAAGGGGGAATCGAACCCCCGGCGGGTCGATGGCAACGACCCAGGTTACCACTACCCCATTAATGCCCAGCCTTACAATCATTATAGCTGTAGTAATTGAATCGGATAGCACCTGACAACGCACAGTTCCGCTCTTTCTTAAGAAACATCATCTCGCTTGGCGGAGGTGCATTGATCTCGCCGGCAATATCTCTGGAACCTAGGCAGCTGTGCGAAAACCTCTCTGGCAAGTAGCAGGCAGATTCTTCATACATACTAAAATGCTCCGCTCAAGCACACCCGGTCTCGTCATCCTGATCGTGGACACCCACCGGGAAATCAGTGTACTTGACTTCTCCTGGACCCATCTTTGAGCCCCTTCCTGTGCGAGGCAACGGTATCATGATTTGCGAAAAACTTCGAATTTCTCTGCCAGTTCACCCGACGTACGGATTCTTGTTTTCGTTCCCTGGGCGCAGGATATATCTTTTGCACGTCAAAGCTCCGGTGTGGTTCCACGGTCCGTGATACACCTGTTTTCTCAAGTTCTAAATATAAGAACAGCTTCAACCATCTCGCGATGTAGTAGTCCGAAGAACGGCGGCGTGTTATCTCGATCCATGACTTCTATTCGGGCAGAAGGAGGCCACCTCACAGCGGCCAGGCTACGCATTTGTATCTCTCGAACATTTCTCATTGTTGGTTCAAAAGACTCGGGCCGGGACGCGGTTTTTTTTTAACTCGAGAAACTTTCTTTCACGAAATTGAGATGAACTTCGTGACCTGACAGTCTATGTACGACGTCGAACGTTCAACACGAGATGACAACGGATATCAATGACTCCACTCGTTCTACTATGTGTCGCAGCCTGAGCGCTTAGAAAATTCCTGTCTATTGGGCCTATTCTACTTCAACTGATTGGTTTTGAAGAACCGATGTCTGGTCCGGGCCGTCTGTCTCTGTCTCTTCTTCTGATAGTGTCGCAATCTTCCAACTTGAAGGTTTCAGAGGGATGGAAAGCCCGAACGAAAAGAATTATCTCGACGAAGAAGCTGACTTTCTCAGGGTGTCGGATCCTCTGGGCAAACAACTGTATTTTCTACAATCAAAGCTCAGGCTGCGCATTGTAGTATTGACAAATCGAAGCCCGAGTCCTAAATATAACCAGCTTATCGCAATACCGCCGAAAAACGGGGGAGTAAAGAGGCGACTTGTCACACTGCGCATTCAAGACTCTGACGCACTCCGGAAGGTTTTCTCCCGTTACTGGCTTTAGTCATTCTCAGAACGCGATATGTTTTACCAACATCAGAAATATTAGAATCTAGTATATCTCCCGGAGACTCAATGCTTTGAACTTGTATGTGGTGTTATTCTCTCTAATTCGCGCCTAATAAAGGAGAATATCTGTCGACAGGGATGAACTTGATGAAAATCATGTTCCAAGACTCATTCCGCGTGGAAAGAATATCACGAGATGTCACTGCTGATGTCGCAGTCCACTGCGTATGTTAACCTGAGGCCTGCGCGTTCAGACTAACGCAATAAATTAATAACCACCTCTCAAGACCCTTTTGGTACTCAGGCTCATCAATTCGTATTCTTCCAATTATCCTGGTCTGGTGTGCTGAGCGCTGTGTGCAAGTGTGTACACCACAGGAACGTATCGCAATATGACTTCGGGAAGGATCCTGGTCAGCTGAGACGGTCATTTTCTGTCGATCTCCAGCAGTGCATTTCCGACGTTTCGTGGATGAAACGGGACATTTACTTCTATTCTACGGCCCCCGAGTGATCTGGCACTCTTGGGACAGCTCTCTTACGCTTTATTCTAACAAAGTATATGTCTGGCCACAAACTTACACAAGCGATTCGCTCACTAGAACCTTGGAGGACCTCAGTGTGATAATTGAATTCTAGGTTTTCTCGCACACTATTAGCCGGCGCCAGGGATGCCCCGCATGGACGCCGTTCAATCAGGCACAATTCCCCGCCATCGGCAAATACTCGCTGGATTACCCACTGTCCACTCCTTTCGCTTTGTCGCGCAAACGAATTCAGCGTTCCAGTCTCCTAATCCTCAAAATTCTCTGATTTATTAATCTACGATGACTGATGCTTGGAATTGAACCGACGAGCAGACTAACGGGAAGATAGACGATAGCCGCGCGATGTGGGGTAAATTCGGACCGCTCGGACCGTCCGTTCCCCACATCCGTTCCCCGCACAGATCAAGGCGGATGGTCAGGTGGGGAAAGTATAAAAAGTCGTAGCTGCCGTACACATGTGTTCGTGCTTTCTTCCCATCACATACGTACCGCACCATGGAGGACGGCAGATTCCAGAATATCCGGGTCTATTGTCAGTTTTCATTCCATCTTTTTGTTCCCGTCCTCATCTCATGGTGTAGGGCTCGCGTTCGTCGTGTATTGGGGAATCGTGCTATTCGGTTATGATACGTGCGTGTATATTCTTAAATGTCGCCTTTCGAACGGTGGTGTTTATGCGGTGTTTGACTTTCAGTGGTGTCGGCGGTGGTGTTGTCAATAACCCATACTTCCAGCAGCACTTCGGAATGTACAACGCCGATGGAACGAAGAATACCCAAAAAGTAAACAACATCTCATCCAATGTTGTATCTGTTCTCCAGGCTGGAGCTTTCTTTGGTGCCTTGGGTAGCGTTCCGATATCTCGTGAGTCCTTGTCGAACGCTTCTTCTATCCGAAAATTTCATTCGGTATCAGCCAAGCTCGGGAGAAGATACACTTTGCTCATGTATTCTCTCTTCTTCTGTATCGGTGCAGTACGTCCGTTTTTCGTTCCATCATTGTTCCATCTTTAGATATGGCGTTTAGATTCTGACGACCGTAGCCGAGTCCCCCTCAAATGGTCTTGCCCTCATCTACGCCGGGCGAGTTATCTCTGGTGTTGGAATAGGTGGGATCTCGGCTGTAGCTCCAGCCTATGTCTCCGAGTGCTCGCCCAAAGAAGTCCGAGGACGGATCACTGGGATGTTCCAGATCATGGTGGCCACTGGAGTCATGCTGTCCTACTTCATTAATTGTGCGTGTGTTCAAGCTGTCATCACTCGCCTTTATTAACAACCATGAACCCCAAGATGGTATCGGTGTTCACATTGCCGGTGGCACGAATGTATGGAGGATCCCATTCGGGTTCCAGCTCGTGCCAGCTGGGATCATGACCTTTGGGTTGTTGACTATCAAAGTTTGCCCGTTCACACACTTGTACTTGGATGCGGGGCTAAACAAAGACTAGGAATCGCCTCGTTGGCTCGCCTCAGTTGGCCGAAAAGATGATGCACTCAAGAACCTCGCCTATTTGCGACGACTCCCACCTAACTCCGAGAAAGTCCTCCACGAGATGGCCGAAATTGAAGCCGTTGTTGAGGAAGAGCGCTTGGCTCGTGAGGGTCTGCAGTGGAAGGAAGCCTTTTTCGGAAAAGGAAACTTCATTCGGTTCGTAATCGCGTTCGTCATCTTCCTCTTACAGCAGTGGTCGGGTCAAAACTGTTCGTTTCCCATTTGTCCTCGTTTTATCTAGCTGAACGGCATTCGTAGCCGTGAACTACTATGCGCCCCAGATATTTGCATCCATCGGTTATACTGGTACAAAAAACTCACTTCTAGCATCTGGAATCTACGGTGTTGTCAAATTGGTATCCACATCGTTGTTCGTCTTCTTCGGAGTTGAATGGCTTGGTCGAAAGCTATCCTTAACCATTTCTGCGTTTGGAATGGGCATCTTGTTCTATATCGTTGGAGCACTTCTAAAGACACATCCGCCACCTGCAACTAGCTCCACTGATACCTCGGTAGTATCGCCCGAACCAGCCAGCCAAGCCATGGCAGCCATGCTGTACATTTACGTTTGCTTCTATTCGATGGGATGGGGACCACTACCGTGGGTCTACGTATCAGATATCTTCCCGACAAGAACAAGGCATTACGGTTTAGCATTAGCCAGCGCTTCTCAGTGGTTGTGGAGTGGGTATCCAGCACCACCTATCTGTTAACACTTTGCTGATCGTATGACAGATTTTGTCGTGTCCAAGGTCACTCCAGATATGGTCACCAATCTGGGTTGGAAGCTTTTCATAATGTTTGCTACCGTAAATGTCGGTGCAATGGGCTTATTTGCAATGTGCGTATCATCGTCAATGCATGCGTATCTCAACCTCTGTGCTGACTGTAACCAAAAGTCTAATCCCAGAGACGAAAGGCCGTAGTCTTGAAGACATGGATGTTATCTTCGGTTCCATTAGCAAGGAAGAGCGAGACAAGAACATCATCAAGCAAGAACACGGTCAGTCGGTCGCTCTCGTGCACACCTTACATTTCACTGACGGGAAACGAAGAACTTGAAGCGAATGATCACTCGAGCATACACCAGAAGGTCTGATCAAAATCTCACGTCCAAGAATGCTCCCAGACTCCGTGAATGACCTTGATGATATGTTCCTGTTTTGTATTTTTAATCAAAATCTTCGTGGTTTTTTGAGTCTTGGGCAGACCGGCAGACCATCCAAACCTGGTAACTTTTTGGTTTGAGGGACGGTACTTAAGTGTCAGGCAGATCGGGGACTCGATCGTTTACACGCGATCGGCTTCTGAGATCGAGATCTTGGAGGGTGAATGAACCCTCTTCGATATCGTGGGATCACCTACCCAGCATGTAGCTTCATGCTCTTCAGCCACAAAGTCTACAGCTTCCCAAGGAATTCTAACTATGTCAGATTTATGAAGAACGGCGGGAGTTACATTTGACACTTCAGTATATGAAGATCACCAAAACATAACCCACCCCGATCCCCAATGACATAGGCGGAACTCAAAAAAAGGAGATGTCGGACGGGCATCACGCCAACGTGATTGAACCTTCCTTGGCATGAAAAATCTGGACCATAACAGCCATGGAAGCCGACCCCAGTAACCAACTACCGCCAAAGAGCTGCACGGGGAGAAAGTTGATTTTGCCAGTGAGGGGGTTGGTGTGAGCATCAAGAATAGCTCCTGAAACGGGAGGTCCAAGAAGTGTTCCCGGCTAGAGAGGAGGCCTATCAGAATATCAAGTTTCCTTGAAGCAGCAACATATACGCACCACGAAACTGGAAAACATGATTCCAGTGATGCTTGCCAGACCTTCAACGCCGTACAGGTCAGCAGCAACTAGATCGCCGTCAATTAGCGCCCGCAAACCAAAGTATTTTGAGTGAACAACATACCAACTGGATACAAACTAACATAACCACCGGTAAAAAATCCATAGATAGACGAGAAGGCCATCAAACCAGAGAGGCTGCCAGCGAACGGCCATATCGCCATTTGCGCAATACCCCCCATGCATTGACACAAGGAAAGAATAGGCAAATGTCCTAGCCGATCACCGACTATACCGACGAACTGTATGATGATAATAAGCGCCCAGTGATCTTCACATGGAAACCGAAGCATAGGTCTTGAAACAAGTACTTACCACACGACCTGCAGCGGAAAAGGCCGATATGAGAGCTGCGGCATTTGCACCATCCTGAGCACTGCGTTCCAGTTTGTTTATGGCATAGTCTAGAACAAACAGATTGAGAGAAGAAACCGAGTATAATCAAATGCATCGGAAGGTGAGAATTGTCAAGCCTGTCATTGTGATACTGCAAAAACGTACCCGGAACGTAGAAAATGGGGACGTAGAAGCCAGGACCACTGAGTAGCCCGATAGAACACAGAAACAAGAATACTTTGTCCATCATCAATGTTTTGTCCACCTTTGTAGCCGGCTTGGCTGATGCACGGGGCCGAAGGAAGATATCAGCTACCCCGAGGGCTAACAAAGAGGCGGTGCGTTAGTGCGATGCAAACAAAAACAACAATGAAATAGGAAACATGAAGGCGGAGCCCCATGAAGTCCGGTGATGATAAGGAAGTTGCATCGCCTTGGAAGCATAGCATTGAAGATATGTCACTAACGACTTACCAACTAGAGTCATCAATCCCGTAATTCGGAGAGCCCAGCGGAAACCCATGAGGTCGATGAGTCTCTGCGTTAAAGGACTAAGTAATAACCCCCCGACGCCTGCAAAATCTGATGTTTTAGAGTGGGAAAATGTCAAATGACTGGTCGGACTGACCGTAGCCGCTAGCTGCTATTCCAGTAGCGAGTCCTGTATAACGAAGCTCAGTGTTTCCTGTACTGAAATTTGGTGTAGCGAATCACCTCTGTGTTTAGTAAACTACACGCATGGGGCAAAAGTAAACATAGGTCAAGAAAGACTCAAGCATTAATATACGAAACTCACCCATTGTGAAGGTATGCAGACGGCAGGAATGAATGCGAAACCACTCCCAACGCCGAATAATACACCTTAGAAAAGTACATTGAATGGCTTCAGGTATGACGTACTTATGACCGACCTTGGGTGAGGTATAAATGCCATACGTGAGTACTACATCGCTATTTAGCTGATAATACGTCCCTCGATACAGTGCACCACTCACGAAAACGACGCAGAGATCAGTCCAATGCACATGATACAAGTCCCGATAAATCCTGTCAACCTGTAGCCGATACGTTGGGCCAAGATTCCAGCCAAACTATTCATAGTGGCGTAAGTAACACATAGACATGGGAACCGCTGTTAAATGCTGACATCCCAACTAGCGGTTGCCCAGTTGCCTGGATGGACCCGACCCAGGCTAGATCTGAGCTGGAAATAGGACCTAAATCGTGTGATGTGAAATAATGGCTTTGATACACTCCCCAGGAAGACTCGATCCTTAACAGATGATGAGCGCTAGTTCCGTCGGTCTGTGGATGTGTGTGGAACATACCCAAGGGCGAAAAAATGAACTACGAAGGAACAGAAGACACAGACCCAGCCGTACCCACCGTCAGGCGAGGAGTCTTTGTGGGCGTCAATAAGATCATCCTGGTCGGATACTTCAGAAACAATACAGGTATCGGAAGATGAAGAGGTCCTAGAGTCAGCAGACGGACTGCGGTCCTCTGCTGCATCTACAGGTTCCATGTACGTCAAGAGTTGAAAATTTGAGCGATTCAATGAGGGGGACCGAGAGGTAAGGAAGAAAGAAAGAAGGGGTAGCGTGCGTTTTATGGCTGTGTGAGAAGGAGATGATTCCGGGATCAGAACACCAACGAGAACAGTCAAGGATAGAGACTGTCAATGTAATCAAATTTATTAATGAAATGACAGAGGTATACCAGACATCCATACAAGAGCGAGGCTCCAGGGAGCTGTCTGTTCAAACAAACGCCGCATGATACCAGATGATCTGGCGCTTAACTCAACCTGCCACGATTCTGTGCTCAGATTGACCCTGCACCCAACATCCCCGCTAGATCCCACATCTTAGCGCCCACATTGATAACTGATTGATGAGATTATAGCGAGTCCGACAAGCTGCCGGGCATTGATGGAGTCAGGACCAACCCAAAAAATGATTCATACTGTGACTGCGAACAACCATGAAGATTCATGATGAGGTGGAAGAAAGAAGACGTGGCAAAAGACGACTGGGACAGGGTAGGACAGGGTTAATGTTAGAGCTGATGGAGGGTCAAAATCGGAACAAAATCGGCCCGCTGGAAATTTAGTTCCGCTTTATTTTTTCTCGGCGTAGCCGTGGTCAAAGTTTCTGCCTTGCTGATAAAACACTGGGTCTACTTTAGAGTACAAACGGCAACCAAATGAAGCTTGCCGTTTCGAAATAGTATTTTGAAGCGCTGGTTTCCTTAGTCCTATCTGCTATCCATTCACTGAGTGACAATCCGGATCTTAGCGCTCTAGCAATAGAGCGTTGTGTAACTTTGGAACGCATATCTGACACAAACTCACTCTATAATTACCAGAACGGCTCAGACATAGAGACTTTCTCGGCCATGCGGTGTCCGCGGAAAACCTTGAAGTTCAAGCCTTATGGAGGCGATGTGAAGTCTCAAATTTGGAGTCTTGCATTCATGAAGCACTAGGTCTAAAGCTTCAAGTGTCGAGACGTCGGAGTTCTATTCATTTAATACACATATTGATACATTAATGAAGGCTACAAATGAACGTTGAACTTGAGCGAACAACATTAAAGGAAAATGAAACTCGTTCTGTTTGCAATGTCTTCATTCCGGGCCACTTCCACTAAATTACGGCCTCCTTCCACTCGCTATAAAATGACGACGCCCCCAACAGTATTGGCGCCGGCGATGATAAATTCGTCACCACCATCTTCGACTTTACCAAAGCTCATGCTCCGGATCTGTTGTAATCCGGTAGGTACCTGGGCCAACAGTTCCAGAGATTCTGTGCCCCGTTTTGCGATCTTGTTTACGCGCTTCATCCGCCGTTTGCTACTCTCCGTACACGTTGAATCAGAACTCGTTCCGTTATTGAACTGGAAAATGGCGATCGTGTCTCCTGCAGGATCGATCGTAGTCCCGATATTACGGTTACTCACGTATATTAGCGGTGATTGGAAACGTTCAGTCGGAGTGGAGATGAGGATTTCAGCCGCCGCGAAGGAGGTGCCTTCAGGGGGATTGGCCGGCACAACAGAAACATTGGCAAGAAGAGGAAGCGTTGTACCGTTAGGCGCCTCGGGTATACGCTGAGCAGTCAACGTGGACGTCTTTTCATGCACCGTGAAGAGAATGTCATCTAGAAGACACAGCCTTGTTATCAGAATGGAGTCCCGGGAGCGGAGGGAACGGGTGGATTCAAAACGTACCGTGAATAGCAATGTGCCTTGGCCCAGCACCTGCATCGATGTCTATTTGGCCCTGGACTCTGAACTTGCCCGGGGCACCATCATTTACGATTCGCCAGATTTTGTCGGCGCCTAAGTCTGGAACAAAGACTTCTCCGTTATGTTCAAGGGACATGTGAGGGTTAGACGGTGCGTTGGGACCAACGGGGAAGTCGATGATCGGGGAATCCTTTTCGAAGTGAAGGGGATCATCGGGAACGGTGGCAACGAAGGAGCAGTTGGGAGATCCAAACTAGAGATATCACAGCCTTTTAGATGCGGCCGTGGTAGATAGAGAACTGGTGACTTACATTCATGCCTGTCACTTCTCCCGTCGAAAGCGGATTAGTGAAAGTTGGACCGTTACCGCCCGTAGACACAGTATCCACTAGGGACAGAAGCCCTGCGTCACCAACTGAAAAAGATTGCAAATTCCCTACGGGTTGTATTTCATTGACCGCGCTATATGAAGAAAGATCAGAATAAGGTCAGTTGAGTGATAGACGCGACGTACTATATAATAAGGCTGTTATTAGGATGCTGAGCAATCCACGATGGGTTTTCTCCTGATGGATTCTGTTGCGTCAGGGTAAGAGATTTGGCGCCTGCGTCAAAGAAATACGTGGCAATCACGGAGGAGAAACCTCCGGCAAGGATAGTGTAGTTGACCATTAGTAGGGTTGCACTAGAAAGAGTGAAAGACCGAGAGAACAAGTGGAAAAAGGGTGGGCCGCGCTAGGCTGGTAAGTGCTTAGTGGGCGTCTTCAAGAGAAAAGGAATGAGGACGATATTATCCGCCAAGACCCAAGATCTTTATAAGTGTAGAGCATAGCATTCAAGCCACCCATTGTTCAACAATCGACAAGTTTTGTTGTTTCAATGGCTATTGTCTTGATGGTGGTTGCCCCCCCACTATCATTGCCGACAAAACCGAGGTGAGACCGTCTTATGTATTCGCAGAGAGTCCCTAGCCTCTGTGGTAGGAGCTGATAGGCCTTCTACTCATCTGCAGCAACGGCGCTGGGCATCGATTGTTATCATGATAGCGGTGCTGGAGGCGGATATCGACCATAAAGGCAACGTATTGATCTCTTGGCGCCACAGAACGTAACGCCACTTTACACACAGTCGAAAATTGGTAGAAAATGAGGACGGGGATACAACATGGTGTAACCTCACGGAGAAAGGTGAGAGAAGGGTCTCGAAATTAGGTTTACGGACAATTTAGGAAGAGCACCTGGCATCAAGGAGTCGCGATGGATCTTCGGGTTTCACTGGAATGATTACTGATATCCATGACTCCAGGTCTGAGCTTCAACGTTCGATCTGAACATCAAGTCACATTTAAACCCAGCGGCAGTGGTTTGCCCCGCATTTGAGGCGATAAATACCATGCAGTATCCGAACAGATCCTGTGCAAGATTAATTACTAAAGTCCAGCTGCAGTAATTCATTTGAGGTGAGAACAATGTTGTCAAGATTCGAACCGTAGCATTGGTGTGAGAGTGGCCGCCCACTGAGACCAAGGACATGCCAAAAGAAACGTGTCTGTGCCTGTGGAGGATGCAAGTACAGTATGTCGTTTCTCATAAAATCGGTGATTGTAAAAACATGTCCTGGCGGATAATGGTCATGTGGAAGTGCAATAAGAAAGATGCGGTCACATTGCATGATTAATACAACTCTTACAGCAGTAAAAGTCTGCTTCCCCGTAACACGACAACGCCTCTCATTCAAATCTCTACTTCCCTCGAGCCGTCCTTGTCTACAACCTTGACTTTGTATTGCCCAGGACTGACAACTACACGCTTCGCCACTTCGGCGATACATCGCTTGAGGGTCGCGAGTCCTTCTTCCAGCGACGCCTCAGGATTATGGTACCTGTAGGTACGATCCGAATGAGCCGAATAGTCCACAACACAATGACAACCGCTTCACCGATCCAGCAAACTTAGTACAAAGTAGCTTCCATAACCATGAGCGGCAAATGGCACCTCCGTCATTGTTCCAAGATAGTCCACCCAGTACAGATGAGGTTCGTGCTTGGTTGTATCGTACCCTCCAAGTAGCAAGTTGACGGCGTACGGTTTTCGCGAACGCAGAGATTCTGCTAGGGATCTCCGAATCCATGACGCGGCTGCTGAAGGGCCTAGAGGGTATGTGTTGCGTATTTGGAAGAGACGAATGTTGCGCTCGACATATTCAGCGAATTGAATAGTGTCACCTATACAGTATATCGGTAAGAAGATGCCCACCAGCGTAACCAATGAGTACAAACCTGGTTCGCCAGAATACGCCATGAGTAAATGGGGACTCAGTACTTTAATTTTGTCCTCGTCGACCTTCATTTTGACGATGGAGCGTGCAGATGTCGTGTCTGCAGCAACAATAACATATCCTTTTCCAGTGATGGCGAATAAGTTCTCCATGGCAAGAGCAATTGGTGGTAGGTAGGAAGTTCTGCAATGGGAGGGCGTACGCGTCAAGGGTGTGACGTGACGCAACACTTTCCCAAATTGGCTCCGGGAAATCCGGACCGCCTTCTCCGGGTCACCCTGTGACAATAACGTGACATTTGAACATTGAATCTCCACGACCTGCAATATACCTTCTCCATTTCCCTGGTGTCGCCTTTAGACTCGCTTTCTCTTACTTTGTTGGAAGCTTTTGTTCATATTGCACAGTTGGAGTCTTACATAGGAAGTGGCTAGGAGGCTCGGTAACGAAGTATTGAGGTACTTGGAAGCGCGTCATGAGATTTGGGGCCCCTCGTTCCCCGTCGCCCTCTCCAGTGAGGGAAAGGTGTGTGAATTCCTTATATACCACACAATTGCTCAAGAACAGAACAAGGGCGTCTTCTTCCACCTTTGGGCTACATCACGTCGTGGACGACGTCTATGAAGACGACGACAGTGATGAAATATCATCGATATCAAGTTCTGAAGAGGATTCTGATCCTTCTGCCTCATCCGACAATGAGCTCTCGCCCCAATGGCGCCATCGGGGTCAGAAGAAATTTCGACCTCGTGCCCGCCCCACTGCGTGAGTCGTGTTGTCTTGCCTTTGTGGTGTCTTCTTTTGATGGCGGCCGATTTAGATCATCTTCAATATCCACTCATGTCACTCCAAAGTCACCGTCCAAAGCCTTGTCGGAATCAGAACAACGACAGATGGAAGAAGCCCTGGCATCTATACGATTACGCGCTCGACATAATGACCCTTATGAAGACTGGGAAAGAAGCGTTCGGCGGGAATCTTTCGTACGTATCTAGTGCGTTTAGAGGAAAACCTATCTAAACTATAATAGCGAGCAGCCCGGAAGAATCACGCCACTTCCCAATCTCTCCTCCATGACGCTCAAGACAATGTCAAGCGACAACAAATGGAGCTGCTTCAAGCAAAACATACGGAGGAACAACGCGCTGTTAACGCGAAACTGTCCGAATGGCGGTCCAGACATCAACAAGCCGAAGCTGTAATGCGTCAACGGTGGAAAGAACGACAGGATACATTATGGCGACGCATAGATGCTGCAATTGCTCTAGACGCTGGTAAAGTCAAGAAGCAAATGGAGGAAGAGCAGCGTATACGTGATGAGGAGCAGAGAAAAGTCAGAGAGGCCGAGCTGAAACGGCGACTGGAAGACGAGAAGAAACGTGCGGAAGACGAGAAGAAGCGACAAGAGGAAGAAGCAGAGAAGAGGAAAAAGGAGGAGCAAGAGCAGAAAGAGAGGGAGGAAACGGAAAGAGTAGAGGCTGAGAAGAAGGCTACACAAGAGAAACTCGAGGCACAGAAAGGGACGAGAGAACAATTGGGCATGAGTACTGCAGACCGTGATTGGCGTGAGGCTAGAAAGACTCTGCAGGTGAGACCTCGCCCGATGTTCGCTTCCAGCTGACTATCTCATTTTGTTAGGCGCTCAAAACTGAGGTGCTTTCTGTGGCTAAGAACAAGGGAGGGAACTCAGCGGAGATGAAATCGACTTGGGGTACCTTCCGTCGTCAAATTACCCCAAAGATGGGTCAATTAACGCATGATGAGGCTACTATTAATCGCATTGTAGGTTTTCGCCAGGTATGCCGTGCTCCGAATTTGCTAAGGAGAATGCCATAGTCAACACAGCTCGTCCAAATTATGTTACCTCCACAAGGACATCATCCTGTCATCTACGCCGCTCTTTTATCCACCCTCGCTAAGGCCATCATTCTTCAAGCCGAAACCGAAGTCACAGCCGAGAAGAAATCTGCCTACCCACTGTCCAAAGTCGCGTTCAACCTCCTTGAGACACTCGAAGGTTTCGGTCAGGTCTTCTGGGCGCGGATTGTTGCACGGACTGGGGGATGGGCTGTACCTACTCTTATCGGTGACCGCGATTGGGATGGGAAGCCGTGGGGTAACGTTGTCGAGAAGAAGAAAGCGATGGGGTATCGGCAGCAGACGGCTGACAACGGTGATATGTTGTGGGAGAATGAGGAGATGTATATCTCGCGGCTCAACGGGGTTATGAGAGTATACTTTGGTGTGCTGGCGATTCAGCCACAAAAAGGCCCATTGAATGGGTCGATGTGGCGGACGCCAATGTTTTGGGCGTGGATCGCTAGGCTCCTTGGCTCTGACGGAGGAGGGAGGGCTATGCTGGAACGGGCAGTTGGAGCGGAACTTTTGGCTAGTACGTATTTCGGTGTTTCCACTTTGATTTCTGATTAAACGTATTGATATATCAGCCGGCCTGTCTGTTCTCGGGTCGGATGCGAAGGATATGTGGGGTCAGCAGTTTGTGAAGGTGCTAGCGCTTATTCATGAGGGCATTACTACAGGGATGGGCGATAGCAAGAAGATTGGGGGTAGCACCACGGAAGGCTCTGCGGCAAGGGTGAGAGTATTGCTAGAAGTCGAACGAATAATGGGGTCATAGGGACGAGCGGGACTCTATCCCAGGACTCTTCCATTGAGCCTGTCTGATCTTTTTCGTGGTGCTGTTGAACATATTTAGGGCTCGTGCATGACGGCGATCAATATATATATTCTATGTTAAGGGTACCCTGCAAAGTTAGATGTGATTAAAATATCAATTGGAGCTTACTGGGCTACAGTGACGGAGAGCGCCTATCATCTCAAGAATGGTTCTCTGAAGCTATGCCGGAATGTATGGACTGGGATCCAACATCATTGTCCTAGAAAATGGAAGAGATGCTACGGCGAATATAGTAGCTTGAATGACAAACAGCTTGGCCAAGCCTCCAAAAGCGTTCTGCGGCTGAGTGCTTGTGATTCTGAATTCACTAGAAGTTGTGCCATGCGTGAAGACGGGCCTCATGTGAATGGCACCAACCATGAGGGATTACGCTGCGGCAGCATACAGTCTTTGAGGGAATCATAGGTAATAGATAATAGTACATGATGTATTCTTGACTGATTATGGAAGCGCCCCAGCCCATATAGTTCTGTTGAGGGACTTCTATTCTCAACGCCCCACGAAAGCACGGAAACCAAGCGGAAACGAGTCAGTAAAGCTAGGAAGAAGCTCATTTCCTTACTCGAGTTTGTCTCACACAGAGACTCCGAGGCTCCAAGGAATGTGGTGGTGAAACTTCGCACAATTCTCGTTTCCGATAAACTTTACACTTCAGATCAGATAACGGCGCTACGACTTTCCCCCACTTTGACGAAGGCAATCGATATCAACATATGCTGATTTCAAGAGGAAGCCAGAGCATCTGAGGGCGGCTATAAAGACTTTGGGGGATAACATCATGCGTCGAGATTTGGATTCCATAGAACGATACAAGATGCAAACTTTATCGGTAGATAAATAGAGTGACATGAATAAAAGTAGTAATAAGGAAAGGAAAGGCGATGTAGGGCCTGCCTACGGGGAATTATACTAAAGAATTGTCCGGATCACAAACTATCATCCCGCCGGCAGAGTTACTTTGATGGGTCAAACTCCATGTCGATATCCATTGGTTCTTCCTCGATCACGTCCAACTTGACGGGGTTGGTCCGCGACCCAAGGGGCGCTGACGGACCAGGCTCAAATTGGGGCGTGTTTGGACGCGTCGGGACGGGCGTCAAGTCTCTCCATTCAAGCGCGCCAGGATGCATCGACGGTCCCGCCACTGGACCATCCTCGGATTGTGGCGTGTTCTGACGCGTAGGGACAAGTGTCGGTGCTTTCCAGTTAGGGGGCATCAACGGGCCCGCCATCGGACCAGGCGCGGGCGTGTTCTCCCTTGTCGGCGGTCCGGCGGTCAAGTCGGGCGTGTTCTGACGGCTACTGGCGGGCGTACGCGGAAAGTGAGGACCCAGGCCCATACCCAACTGCATCGCTATCACGGACTGACTGCGCGCCCTAACGCGCCTACGGTGCTTGGGCTTCATCGGAACGCGCGAATTCTTCATCTTCCCCTTGTCGATATTCTGGCCCAGATCGTTCCTGCTCAAACGTCGGTCGTACGAATCGAGAGTCCAAGCCTCCGCGAATAATTCGGCTGCTTTTTGCATAGCCTCGGCCCCTTCCAAGTTGTTCTGGAGGACTCGATCGGGGTTGTGTTGCGTGGGCGCGGCGGGAGGGATGATCTGTGCAACGATGACATTATCGGGTACTGCATTGCCTGCCGGGATGGTCGCTGGCTCGTCGGACCGTACAAGCCCCAGAGACGTAGTCGAGGGCACACCAGCAGAGAATAAACTCGTTCGCGATGCGGTCTGTGCAATGGTGGCATTATTGGGTGCTGCATTGTCCACGACGGCTGCTTGCTCGCTGGCCGGAACCTGTCCCAGAGACGTAGCCGAAGGCACACCAGCTGAGAATAATCCCGTTCTGGATGCGACCGAAGAGAAAGGGAAACCCAGATAGTCGTCATCGTTCGGGGCCGCTTTGATAGGTTTCCTGGGTTTCTTGCCCTTGCCCTTTCTCTTTTTTCGTACGTTGAACATTTTGCGCGGTGATGTTTCATAATGCTGGAAAGGGACGTGTGGAGGAAGGCGCGCTGAGTGACGAGTGCCCATCATCGCCTCAACGAGCATACGCGCAGCAATCGCTGCAGCCATGGCGGACGAGAGAGAGAGAGAGAGCCTGGGAGGAAAGAAGAGTGGTTGGTGGTTAGCACGCACAAGAGAGAAAGGAAATTTTTATGAATGTTACGTTCCTACCTCATTCTCGCGAGGCTTATATATGCTCACAGCTTGTTATAGGGTTTTTGGCAACTTTGCGGTCCCATTTGGGCCTCTATTGTTCAAAATAGCGAGTGGCACTGGTGAGATGAAATATAATTAAATGATTTGCGACAAGACAAGTTCTCCGTACCGGATTCGTGGTACAATCGGCCTTGTGCACGATGGCGTTACGTCGACCATGACAAACAAAGTATAGTTAACAAAAAGACAAAGGTCCATGACAAGAGAGTTAATGCCGTCGGGAAATGTGTGCCGCCGAAGCGATCTTGCCGCTGGGTTTCAACGAGTGGCAGATGTTCGAAGAGGATTTTCAGCTGGTGACTCTTGACTGAGCCAAGGGATTATTACTGCGCTAATAAAGCTGAATTGAGTGAGCTCACTGCCGCAACATACCACGACCCTCCAAAAATTGTCTCAAAGAACCTAACTTACCCAGCCACGGGGAATTGCGGACATGAATGAAGCTTCCTTTCAATACTTTGAAAACTTAGAAATCGGTCGATATGTCACCGGCACATGAAAAAGCGACAAAACCGATACAATGCCAGATTTTGGCGATGGGCTGCAGAAGATGTCACCTCCCATGGGCCGAGCGTAGTGTTTTGAATTCGAGACGGATTGATACAGAGGGTAGAAAGTTAAAACAAACAATAGAGAGGATGACGGAGATCAAGAGACCAACGATCCAGCACGGTGGGTGGCCAATGTCGGCGATATAACCTCAAAGACGGCAAGATCATAAATATATGTCCCGTCGCATAGCAAAGATCCTGCTCACGAACTTGGGACCAACACCGTTGCATAGTCCTCCGAGGACTGAGTTACAGGGAAAGCAAGAGGTACTGCAGTCTACGCTCGTCGTGAACGACGTATCACGAGAAAACGGGAGGGCGACGTACCAAATCCAAAGTTCGTCTGCTCCCGGATCTTCTCCACTGCTCTCTCTCGGTCGCGAAGTACTTCCTCCTTGTTCCATGAGAAAATTGTGACAGTGGCGGAGTTGCTATTGAATATGCTCGAGGGGAGAAAATTGACAATGTCGTCCCTGGAGTCCAGACGCTAAAACGATTGTCGATGTGCTATTCGCAACATTGATAGCCTCTGATCCTACGAGAAGAACTCCAAATGACGAGAAGCGCTACTTCCAGACTCCAGGGCAGTTTTTGACATCTTCGGGAAATTTTACTGGTAGTCAAGGTGTTTGCTGGATTCACGAAGCCATGGGTGGCGGTCACTGACAGCGCGAGCAATTGGTGAGCATCTCTCAGCCACTGGCGAGGAAACGGCTACGGGTGCCAGTGGGAGCGGTGGTAGAAATTACAAACGACGGGCATGAGTCCCACGGTCGAAACGCCGGTCCGACCCGGAAAGTGGGACCCACAAGCACCCACTGCCATGGGATGCAAAGCATACAGTCGTCGGACGCGTTACTGCATACCTCTTCCCATATTATCAGAAGGGCATAGAATCCTCAACCGTTCGAGGCAGACACGTATATTATGAAATAGTAGGACATGTAGAAAGCTTCTTCGCCTTCGAGGCCGTCTATGCAGTTGCTATGGTCAATGGTCATGCATCCGGAAAACGGACAGCGAACATAACGTTGCCCGTACCCCCTCTCGAACCATATAAAAGGATCGACCACTCTGCAAAGATCCACAGCACCAACATGTCTGCCCCCGAAACCGCTACCAAGTTCTCTTCTGCTGAAACCTCCTCTGTCGCTGGCGGACAACTCGTCGGACGCTCCAACAAGGGCGCCGTCGCACCCAAGGAAGCTTTGAAGCTCCGTTTGGACCTCAACCTCGAGGTGGAGATCGCCATCCAGGCCAAGGTTAACGGCGACATCACCCTCTCCCTCCTGTGAGTTAAAGGTTTACGGCTCGACACGCAATCACAAACTGATTGTTCTGTTTACAGCGAGTGAAGTCTCTTTGAGCCAACAGTAGTAGACTGATGTGGGTGCTTGGTATTTCGTGAGTTCCCGTTCATCTGTAATTCAGATATGTTGAGGTTAATTCCAGCGCTCGTAGGATGAAGTATCCATTACTTGAGGATGACGTTCTTGCCGAATCTGTAGTACTTCTATTACCGTCTTCTCGCGATATTATATGACACATTTCTACGTCTATTATCAGTGTCAGTTGAAAGTTCAGAACGCAAGATGAGTGGGTGAACAGACCGTTATGCAAGTGGCTCTGAGAACAGCCGACTGAATAGTGCCCGAAAGTAGTTGTATACATTGATTTCTGTAAATAAGGCTTGTCAGACAAATGCGTTGGTATCAATACTTCCAGCGGCATTGTGCAGTACTAGCGTACCATCCACAGAATTCTGGGAGGATCTTGCCTTCCCATTGCCTGCAATGTCATCAGCCCATAGTGGAGACGCGGAGGTGGCCTGTGCACGACTATTAGACCCCCTTTCAGTGTTGGCAATATTGCGAACGTACGCGTACCTTCGCCATATTTTCCGTGGACTTTTGCACGCTAATGTAATGGTAACTGGTCGCTGGAAGGTCACGGAAATATCAAGCACGTTCCAAAATTTCCCAAGGACGGCTTGGTCGTTCGCTTTAGTCAGGCATTAAGTATAATCAAGAAATTCTGATACTCGCATCTCTTTTAGATACTTACGTACCGTTCTAGCGCGATAGAAATTTTGTCATCGGCGAATTGTATTCGTCGCGCCTGTTGGAAGCTGTCACATGAGCGGTACAATCTTTCTGAATGTCGTAAAGTTGCAGAACATGTTCAAGGTGGTGGAAAACTGGAAAACTGGCGACAGTTGAGTACTTTCCGCCCTACGTTACTGTGACGTGACACCCAGAAAAGGAAATTTTTAGACGAGCTGGCTCGCGTGCAGTCGAGTGGCGACAACGGCAAAGTACATAGCGTGGAAGTACTCCAACCCTGCCACTGTTGTAAATCCAACAGCACTATTGCATTTTTGAGACTCAATTTTGTGAAGAAGAGATTTATTGAAAATTTACAGAGAATGCATTGGCTAAGCTACACTAAGTACTACCGGACTCGTGCTCTGCTGCCGCTCGGGGCTACAGAAACAACGAAGGCGTAACATGGCATATTGAGGATGGCAGCCGCTCCCCTTGATGTCGTCTCAGTTCCCCTCTGTTTTTCACAGGTAGGGGGGACAGCCTACGCGAGCCAGGGAGTTTGGGGTAGCGGGGTCGACAAGTTGGGGTCGCCGTTGTTCTCGTTGTCGTGAGGATGGTCGTGGGCACAGTCTGGTAGCGGTCACTAGTGCAGGCAGGGATCACGGATGCGCGTCAGGGAGTGGGCGCGCGCGAGCAGGGGGGAGAGCGGGGGCTGACAGTGACCGCCGGCTGGTCGTGGTCAAGATTCAAGATGAGCTGACCCGTGTTTCCGGTCAGCTCGTCTGAGAATTCCCTTTTTTGGACTCACGTGGCGAAAGTGTCAAGGGCGGAAAGTCAAAAACTGCCTCCAGCTCGGGCGAAGCCATTGAAGTAGAGCTTGAGCGAGAAAGGGAATCTGACGCTGAGGTCCTGGAAGAAGTGCTGGAGTCGGAGTCAGAGCAAGTTGAATTCGACATGATGGTTGAAATAGAAAGGAGAGCTGCGTGACAGTGTGACGACGGCCCGAGGCGAGGGGCGGGCGACGATGATCGCGGCGGCACCTACGTCATTACTAAATTCTGCCCAAATTCTGCGTCGTCGACGATAAGATCTGGGTGAGCCGTAAATGAATGGTCTTCCTGAAATCGGTCAAGAAATGTGGACGAGGCGCATTCTTTAACTGTTTGTTCTATACGGGTCGGTTGGTTAACCAATTATCTCCCGCGCTCTGTCGTAGGTGATAGATAGGCCTCAAAGCAAGCAAAGCAGCTCACCAAACAGAAATTGACCTCCACAATAAACTTCTCTCTCGTCATGTTCTAGTGCTTCTGTACAAGCGCTTTGCTCCAGACTCAGGGTTGCTCGACATCTTCCGGAATACTTCTCTGGTAGTCAAGGTAGTTGCTCTAGGACTCGGGCACTCTGCTGCTCCGAGCTGTTCGTTTTCTATAACGCTGAGATTTATTATGACGTAGAACAAACACCTGTCCCTTCGCTCCAGCCTCCATTATCGATGTCAGTATTTACCAGCCGTTGTTTCCCAGTACATGCGAAATATCAGGGTTTTGGGGGTTCATAAAGTGAGAGCCGAATATACGCACACTCGGCGTCTGAAAGTACAACGAATGAATGTACATGATAAAAACACAAGTGGACCGGAATGGTGCCGCTCAAATTCGCAAGGGAATATACTACTATCAGGGCTGTGCAAGAACGCAATCCCATACTTGACCATCGCTTAATAGTCTACCTTGAGTCTACCGGCTTCTAAGAGGATAAAAATTCTTGGAGCTACTGACCCTAGAGCCCTCCCTTAATATCGTTGTCGTGGGCCAGAAATTAATAGATGACTGAGTCGCAACCTTTATTTTGATCGTCAGACATGCTATTCGAGCAGCAATATGATAGATAAATCCCTCACCATATTCGATCAAACGATGTCCCAGAGATCTTCGACTGCATAGCAGAAAATTCAGCGACAATCAAACAAGGTAGAGGTTTTCGGGACCTTGCCACAAGCAACACTAGCACTTAATGGGTACTCGCTGATACTGATTTTTTCGTCAACATAGGCGTCCGCAAAGTCGTCCCTTCCACGGGCCATAGCACCCACGAAAACAGCAATGTTGTGAGTCTGAGGTAGCGTGGGCAGGTATTGTGAAAGGCGCTGCGTTTTGGCGTCGCCCGACAACGTCAGTTCAATGGTGTTGGGTGGGAAGTGGTCGACGACGGGGTTTTGGATGACCTTTAACAGCTTTTCTGGACCATTGACACCACGAATAAATAGCCTGTGGAGGAGTTGGACTGAATAGAAACCCATGTTAGCAAAAGAAAAGAAAAGAACGCATGCAGGGGACATACCCATCAATCCACTGAACCGCTTGAACATCCTCAGTATCCTAATATGTGGATTGACTTCGATGAGCACACCTTTCGCAGTATGAATGTACACTTGGAGAAGGCCAGCTTTGTTCAACGGCGAGTCTAAGAGAGTCAACAGGCACTAAGAAAATCAATAGTCAGACTACAAAAGATAGAAAAAGGACATACCTGGTGCGTAATATCAGGCCTAGCATCTGCGATGTCCCTTCCTGTCTTGGCAAGGATACCCTGGTGGTCGTCGCAGTTGAGCAAGGTATACTTGACGTCGCCCTCGCCTCCTTTGCCATGTTTGCCGCCCCTTGCATTCCCGCTCGAGATACGATAAGCCTCCAAGCAAGCCTGCTCCAGGACTACGAAAAGACGCCGTTGAGACGCGGCTGCTACGCCCTTGGGTACATGCGCCTGCACAGGAAACATCAGCAGGCACGAAAGGCTCTGCCTTGAGCCTGAGCGACGTCGACGTAGCGAGCTTTTTCATCTTGGATGCAGGAAGTGGTCGAGTAGGCCTATCCGTCGTCGTCCTGGCCCTTTTCAAGATGGTAATTGCTACCACTCCCGGCCTCGTTCTGAGTTCATTTCTTCATCGATAGTCTGCATATTGTGCACTTGTTCTTCTTGTTTATATCCTGAGCTACGAATAGGGATATTCTGGCGTCGACGTTGCAGCGAGCGTCCGACGAGAATAGATAATTTGCGTTGTGGTATTGGTAGGGTATAGGATTACACGGCACGGTCCAACGGGGAACGCCGACTGATGGTACTGGGTGCGACCGGGTGCCGCTTCTATTTCTGGATGTTTGCGCAGGCGGCATCACAGTATCCCCGATGAGGTATACTTATTTCTATCTTCTCGATGCTCGTGCAGACGACATTGTAGTATCCTCCACGAAGTGAGACTTCTATCTTTGTGACGCTTGCATGGGCAAATGAGGACTAGCAATAAGTATGTAGTATTTTCTCGATGTTCGCACAGGCGTCACGGACCGACTCACGGTATCCTCTCTGAGGTACTATCTCTATCTTCTTGATGCTTGCGCAGGCGGCAGTACAGTAACCTACGAGGTGCTGACCGGCTTTCTGTGCCGGGATCTCAAATCATGCGACCGAGAAGAGGGGAGATGCTAGAGGTCAGTGCGTTATCACATGTTCTCATCTATCAAATGTATAGCTTTTCATCCTAGTATATCAGTCACCTTGGATTAATTTATCAGCATAGAACCATGCCTTAGATGACTTCATCAGCATAGAATTGTGCCCTAGACGAAATGATGTTCAAACTGCCAAGTGTTAACTTCCTTCTCTAAAGATGACATCCATCGACGCTCGAGAGCAATTGAAGAGCTAAGTGCGAACCAAAAGTAACGTGTCACTATACCTGTCGGCTCAGTTTTGTACTGACATCAAATCAATAGCTCTCAGTAGTGAACAGCTGGAGCAGAAGATGGCATCTCGTTACCGAAAGATGAACTCCCGCATATTGTCTTCTTTTCGGTCATCTATCTGTCTATATTTGCTGGAAATTCTCATCAGGAATATGCAGGTCACAATCTGATCTTCTCAAACCTCAATATAACTGTGATCAGCTCACTGGGAAACATCTGCTTCTTCGCGGTCCCACAACCAAGTCTGAACCTTACCGAGGCCTGCCCTCGAGTCTCGAAAAGTGATGATGAGAATGATCAAGAAACGCTCCTGGGTCGGCAGCATTTGTTCGACATTGCACCTTTGGGTGATGCTCAACAGGTGTATTTAAACCCTATCTACGCGCGATACTACTTCAACACCAGCTTCTCTGCTTTCTTTCTTTATTCCCTTCTTTTCATATGGATTTGACTCCTGCACCAATCCCGCTACTCGGTGCCACGTTCGGGGCGATTCTTGTTGGGGCCACCCTCTCTGACATGTAAGCTTCAGGCCTGTTTGTCCTCAGCTAACTGACGGGGGACCGTGTATGTGCAGTCTATATGGGATATTCATTCTCCAGTCCATCTGGTACTTCAAGCACTATCCAAATGACTGGTGGCCTTATCGACTCGCTGTGCGTGTTGCCTATACTTTTATTCTCCCAATTGAGCTTGAGGTGTTTATCGAACAGGTAGCGGTTATTTGGTGAGCAGTTCCGACTCATAAGTTTAACAAGACCTCAAGACCTCTGATGAATACATACAGTATCCTGGATACACTAGATGTCGCAGTTAGCACCCACGCGTTGTATTTCCTTCTCATTGAGACTCGGTTCCTAGCTTTGGATCAACTTGATATGATTTGGTACATCTCACGATTCACTGCGTCGTTTCCCTGACCGTATCTGGCATGACAGGAGCTGCAAGGTTTGTATCGTGATTCTCTGGTTATGGCTATGGCGGTTAATGTCTTGTCGGCCTGGGTAGTTGCAAACTCTTCTTGGAGTGCGTATCCCACAATCTTAAACTCACGACAGAACTAGATTGATATGCTGTTCAGATGTTGATCAAAGTAATGGTTCAAGCGTGCGTCACTCTTGAGCTTGGGCTGTTTCATGAAAACTCATTTTTAGCAGTATGTATGCCCTACGACTGTGGAAAGGTCACTCATCGGCTCTTCGCATCGGCTCTCTGCTAATACTTGCCGATGGCCAGTCCGACAATACCTTCATCTCAGTCGAGTCATATCCTGGTTTCTTGTAAGCTTGTCTTACTGATTATCACGTATTCTTTTCAACTGCGATTCCCTTGTAGGCCCTCATCACGGTTTGTAATATTGGTATGTGAACCTCGGATGCTTCCCAGTTTGGTGGCAGTTGCTGAGTTTCTGCCTTGATGGTTCACTTCCATAGGCGCTGGAATTTGTAAGTTTGTACTGCTCTTGTTGGCCATTACACTTCACATCTTTCTTCTCATCAGATCTAGTTTACGGATTGTAAGATTTTGTGATTACACTGCATTATCATTAATAATCCAGGACACTTCCAACAGTTACAGTGTTTCCAACTTCTCCGACATTCCTACTTTGAAGGTGAGCGTGCACCCGATTCCTCTTCGACCTTGTATCTCACTTGAAATTAGAATGAAATGATCGCGGTGGTCCCGACGAGCACAGCAGTTGATTTTCTCTTATCGATCACCACGTGCTATTATCTGAACAGAAGCAGGGCTGCTTCAATGTTCCCCGGGTCCGTAATCCAGCTTGTTCTCCGAGGTTGTGACATTGATATTGTGTAAATTCAGCACTGTTTCCATGTTGATCGCGCTGATGCGGCTGATGCTGATATCGGGGTTGGCTACTAGGTGGGTCGACCTATGAGCCCTTGAGGCTTGCAACCGGCTTACCGAGGTATGCAGCGTGTGCCTTAACGCCACTCTTATAACGGTATGGCAATTGCTACGTGCTATCCGATCTCGATTTCATGATCGACGCAATTTCTCATGTCGCCAAATACATTCATATTCGCTGCGATCGATCTCATCAAGCCCAGATGTCAGTCGCGAGTCTTTCGTCGCAGATCCAAGAATTCTGACACATTTGCTTATCTACAGTGTATACCAACTCTTTGTTGGCGATGTGTGTACCAAGCGCCGTCATTCGTGCGCATGAACTCTGGTGACTTACTCTAGTGCCTAGGCTTAATGCACGAAAAGAGCTCCGAAAAAAGATTCAGAGCTCCTCGTTCCTGGACATCTGAATGCGAGTGTGGTAGGGAAACGGAGATGGTATGGGGACCGCACACTCACTCAACGACAACTGATAAACGGACTGCCAGCTCATCGTTATATCTATGAGGATCGAGTCAGAATCAGCTTAATCGTAAAAATCAGTCCTAGCGCCTTGGCCTGCTAGTAAGGACAGTAGTCTACAACAGGACGATCTATAGCCTTCAGTATTGCCTCTGGAAGGTATTTTTGCAATTGAATCCATAGGAGATCAACTCGATATGGGCCGTATATTCGTGCTTGATTGAGAGTACGAAGGAAAGAGACTCCCAAAGATGTAATAGTCGCCCTGATTCGAATTGCCACCGGAACTCCGCCCCGAATATCTTTGACAGTTACCTATAACCCAGACTTTTGTCGTTTTGTCCAAGATAGCGTTCAAATCCCAATTAATGCTTCTATTTAGTGCCCAACATTTTGAACGGGGTTCGTCTTTGAAGTGTTTGCCCTTCAGCCCATCTCCTTGACTCGGGAGTACTCTTAATACCATGCGGTCTTTCACCTGCCAAAGTTGAGTATTCGTTAAATCCTTGTCGGTGGACGAAAGCTGCAGAGGTAGTCAGTAGCGGGTCCTGTGACACACAATGAGGATATGGGTGCTCAGTTCCGCAGTTCATTTCAGGACTCACGGTATCAAGATATCGAATTGGAAATCAAAGTTGCTCCAAACCACGATGACCTCACCGACATCCCAAAGCGCCGTTCGATGGTACCCTCCCTCGTTCGACATACGAGTTGAAGAAGTTCCCGTTCCAGAGTGCGATCGTCCAATTGAAGTGTTTCTCTATCCGAATTGAAACCGGTACTCGTAGAATCAGCGAACCAGATGACGCGATCGTGAAAGTAAAGGTGAGACTACCCATTTACGACTTCGAAACCAAGACGCCCATATTGTACAGTTGGCAGCTCTCTGTGGTACGTTATCTACAACAGCGATTCCTTCACATCGGACAGCCGATCAATGATTGTGATCAGGGAGCGATCTACACATCTATCGAGGGCATGCAGGCGTTACTAAAGTGTGAGTAGGACAAATAGCACAGTGACAGATTAATGCTCAAACGAACAGCCATATCTGTGGACACGAGTTCATCGGCGAAGTGGTGAAACTCGGCTCGAGCTACGGAGGACCAGCCCAAGGGCGCCCAGACCTATACTCCGCCTTGAAAGTGGGTGACAAGGTCGTCTCTCCTTTCACCGTAAGCTGCGGTGAATGCAGGTCAGTCCGATAGAATCTGCATTTGAAGCTTCGACTGACCATATACCTCTCCAAGTGTTTGCCGACTCGGATACACTTGTCGATGCCCTCACGGCGCCCTCTTTGGTTCCCCGGCGCTCGAAGGAGGCCAGGCGCAATATGTACGTGTGCCAAAAGCCGGGGGGACGCTCTATAGTCTCAGTGACACCAGTTCATGGTCTACCTCTCTGTCAGATAAGACTACAATCGCAGCCCTCGATAAAGTATCTGAGAGCTCGCTTGTCCTTCTCGCTGATATCCTTCCAACGGGAGTATTCGCTGCCATGCAGGCTCTGAGCCACCCCAAGGTCCTGACGGCGCTCACGGGAAGGCCTTGTCCGCTGAATTTCTTCCCATTGAAAGATCTCCCCTCCAAGCAAGACGCCCTTGTGCAAGAGGACAGAATGCTCACATTTGCGATTGTGGGCTTGGGCCCCGTGGGGATCTGTGCGGCAGTCAGCCTGCTAGACCTGCTTTCCGCTGGACAGTACCCTTTCCGTGTGGTTGCGATCGATCCTATTGAGAGCAGGAGAGAGAAGATGGAAGCTGTTTATTCGAAGATCTCCCCGGATGGTAGAGGCTCGGGAGAGTTTATCGTTGCGTCGATCGAGGATGCCAAGACCAAGATTCAAGCGTGGACATCTGGTGTAGGATGTACCGCCGTTCTTGAGGTAAGGCTGAAGTCATCTCGTTGTCCTTGACACTGATGCGCTATATTCCAGGTGGTCGGTAATAACAGTGCGCTTAGCCTCGCCTATGACCTCGTCCGAGACTTTGGAGCCATTATATCTGTCGGGGTCCACGGAGCAAATCAAGTTCCATTCACAGGACGACAGCTGTATAACAAGAACGTATCTCTCGAGTTCGGAAGGTGTCCTGCCCGAACCATGTTCCCTCCTGCTTTCGAGTTATTGGGTGAGAATCTATAGCTTTTGTCTTAATTATTATCATACACTTAAGTGTTTCTACAGTGAAGCGACAAGATATCTTCGGAGGCGTCGGCGATCCTAGTAACCTAGTCGACAGGATTGTTGGGTTTGACGAGGCCCCGGAAATGTATCGAGCATTCGAAAAGGGAAACATCGGAAAGGTCATATTTGACCCTTGGAAATAAACTACGGTTTGTAAATATAAAATGCCGGTACTACCACATCTACAGAAGTAAGGCAGTATCTGAAGAGAGTGACTCCTGTAGTATGGTTATGCCATGACGGTGCTGCAAGATGTACTGTCCACACTTTTTCGATGAAGGGCAAACCTCTCGAGATGATGGGATCCAAATTGTGCTCTTTGTGAACACAACATTGCGACAGGAAACCACGGAAGAAAATCCATTGCCGATGAAAGGATGGTGAAGGGTCACACCATTCTACGTAAGTCAGTACATCTCGGTGACTAGGGCGCAAGGAACTGGAGAAATGATTAGATGTTCAGCGTAAGAAGAACAATTCTCCCATGTCTGCGACTGCACTATGCCAACAGTCGGCCAAAACCTTGTTATGTACCGCAAATGCATCGCATTCAAGAACAAACGCCGCTTTTTTCACCCACACATATATTGCTTAAGCTACTGCTGCAATCATAATAACAGAAAACGGGTATCATGTAACAGAATGAATGAAAATAAGATACGTTACGATGAATATATACAACACGGACGACATGCCCCAAAAGAAGACGTATAATAAATATTCCATCGTAAATGTACCAGCATCTGAAATCACTAATAAAAGGTAAAATGAAGAGAAGACAGGGTGTGGATTATTAAATAAAGGGTACAGTTTTACGCTCACATTCCACCGTAGGCATCTTCAGGGTCATACATGGTGTAGACCGTGTCTGGCCTCTTGGAACCTACAGGGGCGGGGTTTCGAGATGCCGTGACGGTCTCGTTGGCAGTGGGAGGGGACTGGGATGTGGAAGCGACACCGGGTTGGGTAACCTCCCGAGCAAGGGGCGATGTAGCAGCGGGCTTCGCATTCTCTGACGGGGAAGTGGATGGCGCCATAGAGGAGTTGTGAGAAGCCTCCTGAGTGGGCGTGGTGACAGCAACACCAACCGAACCGGCACTTCCAACTGAGGGAACCCTGTTCAAGTCAACGTACTGTGCTTCCTGTTGCTGTTGGAACGGATCGGCGTGGTACATCTGAGAGGACTCCCTGTTAAGCTGCGCCTCGATCTGAGAAGGTTGCCTGTTCAAGTACGAGTCGTGGCCACCCATCTGCTGGCTGATCACAGAGGGATCTCTGCTATACGCAGCCGCTGCGAAAGGATCGTTATCAAAGCCTCCGGAGGGGATGTCCATTTCATTGAAAGGCCTAGGTCCCACGATCTGACCCGGAGAGAAGGAAGTCGGTGAAGTCGGTTGCTGCGCACCGTATCCATACTGAGCCTGAGTGAACGACGCAGGGCTGTTATTGACGTGACGCTCAATCATGGTTGGAGGCCTCAAATGGCCGTTCCATCCTGAGCCGCTACGGCCAGAATCCCCGGACATTGAAATGTCGTCGTCAAGGAGTACAGCAGAGCGACGGAAGTGAGAGGCATCAAACACATCTTTGTCCTCTCTGTGGCGACGCCAACGACGCTAGTGTACAGTGTGAATGAGAGCACTGCTGAGATGCAAGAAAAAACTTACAATGAGGAATCCAATGACGATTACGACAAAGGCAATACCGACTAAACAACCGATACCAACACCAATGATAGTGCCTGTACTCATACCAGTGTCAGCGCTGGCAGTAGAGCTGGCGCTGGCACTCGCACTCGCCGACGAGGACAAAGACACATGAGTGGACTTGGTTACCGTTTCAGTTGTGAGAACCGAGGAATGGCTAGAAGTAGTCGTGGGAGCATGGGTGGTCACAGCCGTCTATCGCACACATTAGAATCGATCTGAATCGAAATGAAATAAACAAACGTTGGCAGTCGTGACTGGACTGGCACTGCTTGTTGTAGAAGCGCTAGTAGTCGACGTAGTGCTACTGCTTGAGGTAGTAGATATGACCGATGTAGATGAGGTGGTCGATGTGGTCGATGTAGTCGACGTCGTCAAAGGAGTCGTCGACGTCGACGTCAAGGTGGAAGTGGGGGTCGTCGAGGTAGATGAGCTGGTTGTGGTGATTTCCGAGGTCGTGGAAGTCGAGGTCGAAGTCGGCGAGGTCGTCGTCTCAGCCGCGGCAGAAGTTGCAGCTATACAACAGATGATTCCCTACTGTAATTAAGTAACAAATGAACATACCAGTCGTTCCCGACGTCGTAGGCGCTAAATTCCCGCCCAATGCCTGCCGATTTACGTGGATTTTCCGCCATTCGCGACGTTCGAATTGATGATGGGACATGATTTTTATATTAAGTCGTCGAAAAAAGATAGGATTTTTAGGGTCGGTAAGAGAGCGTCGATATCTTGAAAGAAAGTGGTGGTACTCGGTCGTACCAGGACGTGGACGTCGAAGGCGAGAAGGGAACCGAGGGAAAAGGCGGAAAAAGGCGGAAAGTGGAAAAACAGAACTTGCCTCGACTGTGACAGGCGTGACACAGGGGTTAAAGGATCACACAGTCACGAGGTATATCAAATACTGTCAAGTTATTTTAAGTTTTGTCGGCACAATGATGCCGAACAACCGTAGCACGAAGTTGCGCGAATGCGTGTTATTCTCCTATTGAACCCACGAACCTTTCTGAAGTTGGGGGAAAGGAATAAGTGCTAAATCATAATATCGCATTAGACTTGGTCCATACTTTGAATTCCCACTCACAACCAACGAATGAAACACGGAAATGATGCTGATGCTGATGATATTCAGATGTTGATGACAGGCAACATATCTTGTTAGGCGAAAGTACGGCGTTGTACAAAGGATTGGTATCCTCCTGCTGCACCTTGACACGTCACACGAAAAAAATGTATCACGGTATCATTTGTGATCTAAGGAAAGGGATTCCTTGTTGATGCTGTTGATGCTAGCGCTGTAGAATCAGAGATGCCGGCGGGACGGTGTGATGGATGCCGTTACTACTTATTCGGACTGAAATCTTTCGTAAAAACAGGTAGGAACAGGTCCAGCTGTTACCTCTATGGTACCAAAAGTTATTATTCCAGGAGCTGGTATATCCTTTGATGACCACTGGTTCACGTCGATCTATCACGATGCAAGAGCAAATAGAGGCTATAGAACATCGTAATTCCCATAGCATGGCGTAATAGAACTGTATACTGTGAAACATCGTGAGTAGAGGGTCCAGGGGCCCGTTTGTCGCAGTTTATCGTAACCATCATGATGAACCTCAGTGCACAGGGCTTGCCAGGGAGTGCCAGGGTCACCAAGTCGGTGAAACTTGGCGGGGAATTTGGAAAAGCGGCAACTAAATGAAGACTGAAGTTCGGTCCTTTCGGTAAATAGGCATTTATTGCTTAGCCACTGCCAATCCACCCTGACGGTAGGTGAGCGGGGGAATACAAGTGAGTCATAGTCAGATCCGAGACGGGCGGAACCACCTATATAGTGGTACTGGACTGTGCTGGATGTTCGAGGAAATTTGCAATCAAAACAATGACTCGACGAGCCGTGTAGCACACAGGACCTAGACCGTTAGCTGGTTCCATCAGGTGTCTGTCACGCTTAGCGCCAGCGCGCTGTTCAAGTTGGAGAACATGGAACTATCTGATGTGAAATGAACACTTTGGTCAGGTCAGCGATTTTTCAACGATGAGGGTTCGGAAGTCGACGATCTGATCAAGGGTAGAAGAAGATAGCTGCCAATCGAAATCATCAATAGTTCGGTCGGGTATTAAGCACAAATTGCACCGAACTTGAGCACGTATATGTGGAAACGTCAATTTATAAGAACGAATTGCGAAGAGCAAGTTAAATTGAAGTTCAGGTTGGGTTACATGGTCCGTGGGATAATACTTCCAAAACAGTCGATGACGTCCGTCGAGAACCGCAGCTCACCTTTACCACCAACTATCACCCACACGTAGCAATGTCACTGGTGCGCCGTACACTGCCTGAAGAATAACTTTACTTCATCTACTGCCTTTGTAACAGATACACGCTCTCGTGGCGCAGGGCTCAACAATTCTCGCTGAACATAAAGCAGGGAAACGGGATTTCTCTCAAGGTGAGCAAGGAAAAGCTTGTATTGTGGCTGCATCTAATGTGCTGGGTAGCTACGCAAACTATACTGTCAAAGATCCCGCCAAACAACAGGTCGGGCCAAATTGCCTTCTACTGCGTCTGTGCTAACTACGAACGCTTTCAGTAAACTCACCTACGTCTGGGAGCAATATCTCTTTCATTATGTTTCCGAGGGAGGATTCACATACTTGGTCATGGCGGATGATTCTGCTGGAAGGTGCAGTCATTGTTGGGGTCTCCGTATTGCTGCAGTACTGAATCGAGGACTGGCAGGAGAATGCCCTTTGCTTTCTTAGCTGAATTGCAACGAAAGGTACGTCCATGATTTGCGTCTTTCTCTCCCGGAAAACACCAACATTATCCCTAGTTTACTTCAGCACCCTCGTCCTCGTCTTCTGATGATATGCCCGCCTATGGCCTTCAGGGCACGTTCGGACCTACCATATCATCACTTATGCACACCTACAATACCGCACCACCGTCCGACGAACTCACTCGAGCACAAACAGAACTCAACCAGGTCAAGGACATTATGGTGCAAAACGTTGAGCAGATCCTGAGCAGGGGAGAGCGAATTGAGCTTCTCGTCGACAAGACTGACGCCATGGCTGGTCAGGCGACTGCGTTCAGACGTGGAGCGAGGAGTGTGCGAAGGCAAATGTGGTGGAAGAATAAGAAGGTACTGGGACTTGGTATCTTGGCGGGGCTGGTATGTTCTTTCCTTTGTCAGATAGTTGTTTGGCTAAAAATACGCAGGTCTTGCTGTGGATTATATTGGCGCAGTTTTGTGGCGCCAGCTTACGTTGTGCGCGCAAGACGAGCGCTTAGATCATACCAGCTATCCCTTATCCCTTATGTTATCATTGGATTCAATATTCCTCATCTGTACCGTTCTTTTGGCTTATCGACTCTTTCAATTCTGTGGAATGTCTGTCGGTTCTACGCTGTCAGTCTTTGGGTCATATGTTGTTGACGTAGGCACCATTGTGGCTTTCTTTTGAGGCCCCAGGGTGTAGCTAACAAGATGGGACAGGCTGTATGCATCGTGCTAAATTGGCCGGGCTTTTAACAAGATCCGGTTACTTCCACTTAGTTACCGGCAGGACGGTACCTCCTTCAGGATTTTACCATGCGTCGGAATGGAGATACCAAACCTGCATGCCCGCATTCAGGAGAGATGTACCAGAGGCCGATTCATCTAACTGTCTTCATGTGTTCTTGAAGATTTGTAACCTTGTTTTCAGGGGAATCGCCGTGTGGCTGTATGTATATGTAACCATCTTCGAAACGCGTGCAGGATGTAGGATTCTTGCGTATGTCTTCCACTTCATTTTGACGCTTTTCCGTTCTCGTTGCGTCAGCGGGCGAAATGCATCTCCAGCAAGCGGTCCGGAAGAGGTTTATACGAAGATTCGGCTCATTACCCGCTCAGTATGCTGACACTGAGCTTAGTTCTGCCAAGTCTGACGTGTTTACCCAGGATTTCAGACCCCTGTGATCTGGTATCATCTTTATGGCTACATACTCCATCTCGAGGTTCCATCAGTTTGTCACACCCGTAACATTTCAAAGTGTCGCTGATGAAGTTAGGCACAGGTGCTTAGTGCTTGCGTTCCAGCCAGGACATTAGTATACCGCGGCCACGTGCGGGAGCAGAGTGCGTCAGCTTTCCCCCCCGCCCGCTCGGTGTACCAAACCGTCATCAAACTTCAAATGGCAAGTACGGATTCCTTCCAACACGTAAACGCATGTCCCTCTGTGCAGGCTCGGGGTGGCATCCACTTACGATGGCGAATCATGACGTATGCCCCGAAATGGATACCTTCCTTCTGTCTGGCCTCTCATCTCCCTCTTTGTTGCGCACCACGATGGAGTCCCTATATCTTGACGTTTTTTCTCCTCGTCTACGCCGTCGTTCCTTGTGCACGAGAACATGCACTTCGGGTATCCGTTCTTGGCGCCTACCCTCTTATGCTGACGGACGGGCGCATGATAGGGCAGGGTTCCTGGGCCTACTGCTCCAGCACCCGTGTTTATTACCCCCTCCGGCATTGAAGGACCACTCTCCGATGAAACTGCAATGTCAGTACGCCCAGGCCATTGTGGGTATAAAACGGCTCGCTTCACCATGCGGACGGTTCCCAGAGTCTGGCGACTATAGGGTACAGTCATTCTTACAGTTTTACAATGAATCAAACACAGATATGAAACGCCTGTTTTATTGAAAGACGACCAGGCTCACATTCAATCGAAAGTTTTGTTTGAATCACTGGCAGGCAAAGGTTTCCACCGAAATATTCTCCGAGTTGTTCCACAGCTGTGCGAGACTGATAGAAATTGCTATGATTACTTCCCACACTCGGGAGCTGTTCCCGCTGCGGACATGTTTTTCCTTTGCGTTGCCTCTAAAACTTTATTTCCTGCCAGAACCTCTAGGGTTTTTTACTACGCCCCTGGTGTGCAGTGATTGACAGTTCTGCGCCACTTGGGCCCCAGGTGGTTGCATGGGGTCAAAGGTGGGTGCGAAGAATAAGGGATAAATGGACAATGACATTTCGAGATGCGAACGTTATCCAACCAGTCGTTACGCCCGGGCACAAGTTGGACCCTTGGGTGAGCAACCAATCCGTGTCGTAGTGAAGACTGGATCTAATTCGTTTCTTACCCTTCCGGTTTTTTTACAGACCACGAGGCCGAGTATCCCATTGTCGGGATAGTGGTAGTGCAGCCACAATGTCTTCTGCATCCGATACATTATCTAGCCGAGCTTTTCATTTCGATCTTTTTACGACATGGGAACTGCACGTAGGAAAGGACTTGGGGGCAATGAGCGTGCAGTGATCGACGCTAGAAGCAGAGCATAGAACAGATTCTGTCATGGACAGGCCGCATGTTTTTCTGGACTATAATGGAAGGGGTGGATGAAATTTTCTAGGTGCGAGATAGATAAGACCATACTACGGTGGGTTAGGATCAGAATTGGCCGGAAAAATCTGGTCCCTAGTTGAATGGGTGGATATCATCGTTTCACCAATAGAGTTAGAGCCAGTATTATTCTGCTTCATTCAAGGACGGCGAGAAGGTAAGCGCTGGCGGCCGGGGAATATTCCGCCAGAGGGCGGCCGTTCCAAATCTTTTAGGCTCTCGACCTCCACGCAACTGACGATATGGGGCATATTAGCTGTCACTCTACGTTAAGTTTATTGAACAGAGAGATGATAAAGCCTCGGAAACGAAAACGTTGGAATAAACTAAGGGTACAAGCTTTGAGCCTAGAGTTGGTCTGAGCACCACAAGGCACACCGGTATATCATCGCAGAGTGCAAACGCCGCGTCGTGAAGGGTACTGAGGCTTCGGAGATCAAGCCGATGCCGATCACGCCGTCCTCGAACGTATATTTACCCCTTTTGGAAAACGAGCAGGACATCGGTCCCTCGAGCTTCCTTCCCCGCCTTTCACCCACCACTGCCACGAATAATTGACGACTTTACGGAATCGTGCTTCGAACTTGGGTAACTCGTCCGGTTGTTGCTACCCGACAGCTTTATATACCCTGGAAAGATACGCTGTCACGTTAGAGGGGTCCAAGTCCTCCTTTTTTTACTTTCTTTCCACCACCATCATCACTTCGAATGGCCACTGCACTTTCACTCGACTCGTTCCCAGAGGAGCTGATTGAGCGTATCCTCTCGTACTGTGTCGTAGCGACGCCGACGCCTGCCGTGTCGTCTCCAGCGTGGGTCCCAGTCCATCCACCCACCGCCCCACGGCCAGTATGCTCTCGTCTGGCCCCCCTACTCGTCTGCAAGGCCTTCTACCGCATATCTCTTCCACATTTCTACCACACCATTCATTTGACACGCCCTACACAGCCGGCGAACCTCCTGGCCGCCTTGCATCACTATCCCTGGCTCTCCCGTTATGTCCGCAGAATTGTCATCACCGGCATCTTTGATGGCGCGGACCAGGTCTTCCGACGGTGCAACCATGTCAAGGCGCTCGACATCACCCTCGACCCTCGGTTTCCTGACCAGGCGTACTGCCCCGCAGTAGAGCGTATGTGTGACTCGCTGGAGGCTCTTGACGCGGTCACGCATCTTACCATTCGCAAACCGGCCCGTCTTTACCTTACCCACGCTGGTGTGAAGCGCCTCATCGTCCGTTTGGCCAGTGCCATCACCGGTTGGATAGATCTTGTCAGTTTAATTTATGTGATCCAAAAGACTCCGTCCACTTACCCGTTCTGTAGGAATCTGCCCACCTTGCGTTCCGTATCTCAGACGACTCAATTAGGTCCACCAACAGCTCAACCCCGGGGCCCCATATCCACCCTCACCCACGCGCTATCCCTTGCGCCGTCGTTACATACATTTTCCACCCAACTTCCGAGTCTCTGGAACTGAGGCCATCCTTTGTGTTAGTCGGAACCCTCGTCTCGAACGGATCAGGCTAGGAGGGTCCGACCACGATGACGGCTGCGGGATCATCAGTGGCGGCGGACTATACATGATACAGACGCGTAAACATCCCAGACTGGCAGAATTGATCAGGAATGGAACGTATGTGATTATTTTGCCCCTACTTGCCGGCATTAATCTAACCGCCTGCTGTATAGACCCATGATCAGGTCGAGGGCACATACGGTGACTTCGCAGTCCCTGGCGGCGTTGTCGCGTGCTACTGCGGGTGACAAGAAGGACGACGCTCCGACAACGCACGTTGTGAGGCATCACAGTCTGAAAAGGCATGGTCGAGCCTACTAAGCCGCGAGACTGGGCCTACTAGAGCCATGGTCGGTCCTACTGAGCTGCCGTACATATTGTTGGATATGGATCGTTGTTTGTACTTTTCGGTGGACACTTGTGATTTCGAGGTACTCTACTAGGTGTCATAATTACATGTTACACATCTTGCCCGTTTCGGCCTAGCATACTTTTATTGTACATACAGTATTAATTGCATTCATTAAAGTCTCCTCCGAGGATCCGTCAAATCCTCACTTCTATCTTTCATGATTCACGGGAGAAAATCAACAATGGTTGCTTGTGCACACGAATAGATTCCGCGCAGTTTATGTAAGTAGTTCACGTCGCATGTCCTCCACCGATAAGTACGCTAACAAAACACCGTCGCAGCAATTCTTATACTCAAATCGGGCGCATGACAGACTTCGGTGTTTTTTTTCGCTTCCCTGGGACTGAGTATCGCAATATATTGTGGCCAAAGTAGTCGGCCTCCTACTGCTTGCGCCTCTTGCCCCCCCCCCCCTTAAAATCTATTCCTCCTTGCCGTAGGTAGAGACTTCATACAACGAAACACTAAGTAAGATCACTAAGTATGTAGTCAGCAATAAAATGACGGCACAGAAATACTAATTGTATCATTCTGAAAAAAATACCCGATGATAAACTTTGGGCGGAAACACACATCCAATGGCCCAGGGGGTATGTCTATCGCCCAGGAAATGGTTCCGTCATCCTGCGACGTTGCAACATTGTCGGTGGAAGACAAGTGGAAGAGATCAATGCCAATATGTATGGGCAGGCGAGATAAGTATGCGACGACAATAGAAGAGATAAACTTGCTATACAGATAGCCAACAAATCATTGTCTGTGGCATCACCCTTTAGCTTCCACGCACCCTCGGTATTATGGAGAATCCGTTGTAACGGTAACGTCCCGTCATCCCGCGACTTGTGATGATGATCAGTCCAACAGTGATAGATAGAAGCAAGGGTTTGATGACGGGAGAGAATCAACAGTGGTTGCTTGTGGCGCGCGAGTACCTCCCAGAGTGCCGTACTGTGAATGAATAAATTTGTGTAGTGAACACCTTTGCTTCGTCTCCTTGAAATAAATTCATACCTCTTCTTCCAGGACCCAGGTGCTCATTGAGTACTCGAATGACAAGATAGATATTAAGGATTAATACATCCAGTGAAGTAGCTATCAGTCGGTGACAGAGATGTTAAAAGCAGCTCCCGGGCCTACGAAAGTTCAGGAAATGCTATCAACTAAGTACATACTTACTATTTAAAATCTCGATTCTCTGAGCCTAAGGGTGCGAGTTCGGATCAGCAGATCGGGAAAAAAGTTTCCGGGGGTTGCCGCAACCACGGTCCTGGCACAATTATTACCTGCCTTGTCAAGGCCTTATGAGTCCATATATCCAAGGCATAATGTTGCGACCTTCTCGTATGCCATTAGGAACCCCCGTAATAATAACCTAGCCTTCGAGATCACATAGGATTATTTCCAGTTCATGTATCGCTATTATAATTACAATATAATGTGATCTGACTCACACTATATCACACAGATCAATCGTAAAATGGTAGTGATGATTCTATTTGATGTATACTCAACATCGAGGTGCACTCGGGTAGCTCAACTCAACGGATCCATCAGACTTGACGCCTTCTCGAGAAAGCTTCTCAGCATCCCCACTGTCTTCGGACACGGATCCTTGCATGGTCTTCTTTGCTATTGTCTAAGAGACTCATCTTCGTCTTGGTCTTTATCCATGGCAAGTTTGTCATCTACTTCAACGGTCTCCGTTTTGTGTGTGGAGGTCTGTTCAATTCGTAGTCGCATCGTATTCGAATACTACCAGCTTTGCAGCACTTAAATCTTGGGAAGTAAAAGTAACTCGGAATCTCAGATGTACTGAATTTTCGGGCGCCCCGCTTTAGCAGGAAGATAGGAGAAAGGAAAAAACTCGGAATTAAGAGAATTAAGATGAGAAGCGAGGTGTATTGCACGAAAAAATGATCACACCACTGTAGTCTGTGACTGCAACAAGTAAGTTGATTCCAATTTGAATTTCCGAGTCGGAACTCTATGCACCACGTGATAGCTCGCGGTTCGTTCCGAGTTTTACAGTAACATAACGCTCGGCTTCTCATCTTCCTTCTCGTAGGTGAGGCCCATCGGGCCAGACACAGACCTACCAGACCTATTCCCTCTAGGTCCATTCGTCTCCGACACGGATTTCTTCTTCCGAGCCCGGAACTCCAACGTGGTCAGTTCTTTCAAGATAAATACTGTCCGAAGTCGCGGCGAAACTAACATCTCTAGCAAAGTACCATCACCTCTCTAACAGTCGCATATTCCCAGCCCGCCTGGATCCTCTTAGCCATTAATGCATCAAGTTCAACCAGTGGTCTTCTGAAGCGACATATTGTAGAGTTGGAGCCTTGTAGGAGGAAGTGGTCGCGTTGAAGGGTAGTTGAGTACAGCATCGGTGAATTCAATAATGGCTCTCTCCTCGGAATCTGCTCCGCACCACATCTTAGGGAACTGTTCAGGCCGATGGGGTACGCCCTTACCCACGCGATGTCGCTCTTTGATCGTGTCCAGACTCGAGCGCCGTAGATGAGAAAGTCCGGCGCCAACGAATTGAGGTCATTCTCCCATATGTTGTGGGGTTGCGCACTGACAATGACATTCCTTTTCTTAGGGGTGTTTTCAAGGCTGGATTCTGGAATGGCCCGACTACCCAAGTCCCAACAGTGACTCCGGAGAGTGATTGGGAGCGAAGAGAGAGGAGCAGGAGAGAGAACATATGGTATAAATTTGAGGTCAATTGTGTAAACCGTAGCGTACTCGTATCATGTTCACCGTAATAATAAATTTACTATTTCGAGTCTTTCAAAGTCTCCCAGAGTGAGAGTATGCGAAGTATATATGTCCCCACCCACCCGAAAACTACTAGCTGTTACGAACCCGCTAATTAAGGTGTTACTCGGCGCGTCGTACTTGCGTATGACATCAAGTAATTGTACTGGTACCTTGCGAAGTCTGATATACATTACTGACATTGGAAATACCCATAATGATACATGAAGAATTATCAATTCTTCACGGTTCATATGGGCATATAATTCCCGCACAATTATTTTGGACGTTGCCATGCATTTTGGGCCTTGCCACGGGCTTATACGGGCATATATCTTTTTGACCAATTCGCTGATGTATTTTTGATGAATCTCCGTAATGTTCATTCATGGGCGCCTTCTAGAATATCCTCCGATATTGAGGTCAATATTGAAGGGTGGAGAGCAGTTGTGCCGGACAATGCCACGGCTCCATTTCAAGGAAGTCCGAACATGCCGATTCCGGCTCAGAGAGGGATGAGGAGCCGCGGCGCTTCACGGCAATGCGGACTTTTAAATCGTCTGCACGGCTGCTTCCTCGTTTTGCGCACATCCATTACGCTATGCATTTTCGCCATGTAGCTACAAGACACTGAATCTAAGCCTGACTTTCACTTGGTAGTCTTCCTGCTCCACAAAATCGGTGCAGTCCCTACACGTGGCTGTACCGGCCGAGCTGAACTTGTTAACCTAACGGTCGATGTCTGAATCCGATGAACTACTACTAATTAGAGCCTAACAGGAACTGAATTTACAGAGGAAATAGTACAGTAATGCGTCCCTCGAAGTCATCCCAGGCCAGTCAAGCACTGAAGTGCAAAGCCGGAAGTAGCCGATCTCTATGTAGACTACATTAATATTTTAGTCAGTCCTTGCTGTCTCGAAGGGCTTCAAGTTGTTGTAAACCATTGATAAAATTACCACACAATAAGAGTTGTACACGTTCATTCAGCTACAAGAAAAACAGCGAGGTTAACAATTAGCCTAAACGTGCTGCCAACCAAAATTCGCACGATCTTCCTGTGGGTCGTTTTCCTCACATTTTCTGATCGAAATGCGGCTATCGTGAGCTCAGGCTGGTGTTCTCATTTTTATAAGGCTAGAGTCTAAAGCCCCCTGTCCCTAAAGTCCAGAATAGGTCCAAGATTTCGTCCCGGCAAATGTCGTGGTCAAGTCGAGCGGATGACGTGCTTCTGAACTCTTACTCACTGTGGTTTTGAGCTGCTTCGCTTTTGTCACAGCGTCCTGGGACTATATGGTTGAAACAAAAACATGTTGAACTCTCATGATACGCACCGTTAATGCCCCTCACTCACAGAAGTTATCGTCCCGCGATAAGTCAGTATTGATGATTATTAGATGCAAGAGAAAGATACAAAGCGAGGGATTGGCAATGACGGGAGAAAAGTCCCCAGTAGTTGCTTGTGGCGAAGAAGTAAAATCACCCCCATAATACCATATGGATTCTTGGAAAACGCGTCGAACGGAGGGTACGAAAAGCGGTGTGGCGCTGCCCATTGCCCACTGCCCAGGTAGAAAGTCCCCCCGTAAGAAGGGTCTTGGCGCGTCGCATGCCTGATGTCAACAGACATATTGGAAGAGCCATTGCATTAGACTTGTGCTGAACCCCTAGAGACCCACATACGATCGGCGGGCGAGATCTCGATTTGCAATTCAGGTGCCGCGGAAGCAAAGTTGCAACTTGGTAGTAGTGTGAGGTCTACGCAAGGCCATGTAGGAGCTAAAAATCCTAACGATAAGAGAAGTGAACCGCGCTGGGTGCACGAGAGATAAGTAGCAGCCTCGTGGTCCTCGCATGTTGAAAGAAGAAGCAAAATGTCCGGCGACTTCGAGGACACGTTCGGTCTCCCGCGATTGTCAGAGGTAGGGTGCATTATGTATGAGGGTTCAGCGCCGAGTAACACCTTGAGAATCGTAGTTGGAGGTGCAAGTTGGAGCACGATCATTAAAGAGTGAACTTTAATCGATCGAGGAGAGCTGCAATCGATCAGACCCGGCAGGAAAAGAGGTGGCATTTCGGAGATTATAGTAGGCGAGTGATAGTGGACCCGGGAAAGAGAAAAGAGAGTAAATGAGTAGAGTAAAAGCGCGAGCTCGGTGCCGGAATGAAACTTGGACTTGGAGCTAATAATAAGAGGTGCCACTGAATTCGAAGGGTTTCCTTGTCATTCAAACGTCGAGCGAGAGAGGGACGAAGAGGTAAAAGGATAGATATCAAGTTGCTGATGATCAATCATCGTCATCACGATTCGGATTGCACAGTACCCGAAACGAGAATTATTCACATGGCAGAAAAGACTCCGTCCGTTTCTGAAATGAAGATTCATTTCTTCTGGTCGGCGGATGAGAAAGAACGAGGAGGCGTCATCGTTGCCCGCGGGGTATCATCGCAGTGGGGGTCACGAATGACTCAATGGCTCCATGTACGCCGAACCGAGCGCGCATCACTTAAGCCGCTTGCAAATCAACAAACGATCCAAGAATAAAAAGCTGCTGAATCAGGATAGTATGACTCGGTTCGTTCCTTGTGGTTCTCCCCCCTTCGAAAATACACCGAATGGGAACAGGGTGAAGAAGCCAACACAGGACCTAGCATCATGCTCGCCTTGGGAGAATGCTCAGGAATGCTCTCGATCTCGTGGGCAGAAGGGAGAGGGGGCGAGTTGGGCAGGGGGTTTTTACCAAAAAGGCGGCATGCTTACGGCACCCCTTCTTAGATCAGGGTCTGTCCCAATTAGGCACGCATAACTGTTTCTCATAAGTACCTCGCATTAGGGTTGAGGGCAAAGAACTTTTTTTTTCTCTTCCCACTTAATAATTCCTGGGGACAGCTCCCTCAACGGTAACAAGATGCTGACTCTCGCTCCTGGTTCGGTGTGCGACGTCTGCGCTGAGGAGTATGGTCCCCAATGTCTTCCCCACTCAATTCCCTGTGGTGAGTCATATTTTCGAGGGAGATCCAGCAAATTTTCTGACGGTGATGTAGGTCATGTTCTGTGCGCGAGCTGCAGCACTACTATTGCAGACAAGACACCCTCACGGCTCAAGCCTGTCTGTCCCTTTTGTCGCGAAGAATTCACGGCCAACGACATTCGTTTAATACGTACGGACTTCAGCTCAGGGAGCTCGGGTGGGTTTACTACGCCCCGACGCTTTCCTCCCCCAATGGAAGCCAGCAAGAGTGATTCTGCTACCGACTTGTGGGCGCGTAAGGCTGAGAGGTTTTTGCTTTCCGACGTAGGTTGCTCGAGATCTCGCGAAGAGGCCCGAAGACTCGAGGACAAGGTCGCCAAGGTGGCCAGCAAAAAGTGTTCTGTGGAGGAGGTCTCTACCCTCCACAACGAACTGGAGGAATGGTTAACGTCCGCCGTCAAGTCTGGAGATCAAGTATGTTCTTCTGATTCGTTCTCTTTTGTTCATCAATCGATTCTGCCACCCCAGACTTCCTCGCTGTATCTCAGTGCTGCCCTCCTACGTGCCATTCTAATGAATCATGTAGCACATTCCGAAGCCAGTAAGACTGCGAAGCACACTGAAAACAGCCTCAAAGGCAAGCTTGACGACATGGAGATTTCGATGGGTAAGCTAGAAGCTGAGCTCCGCCGGTAAGCCAATTCCATCCTCGACTCGTGTATTCCATTCTGACGATGTCCATTCTTTGTCTTGTCACCCATTATAGACAAGTGAGTCATGTTCTTTTCTGCTTCTGATCGTCATTGCTGACTGTACTTCTAGCGCGAACAGTACTCCCAAAAATCGCATGAATGCGAGAAACTGCGGACGGAGCTCAGCCGCTTCAAAGGTGTTTCACCGCTTTCCTCGTCGTACGCGGCGTCTCCGCCACGCTACCAAAGCCCGTCCTCCCCGACACCACCGGCGACGCCTACGCCACCATCCACTACTACTTACAGTCCTTCCGGGAATTCCCCTCTTTCACGATACAACTCGCTTCACATGAGGTCCGCCTCCATGAGCGCCTCTTCACGACCTGTTACGCCGGCTCAGCCTGTACGATCTCACACGCCTTCGCTACGATCCCAGACGCCCTCCCTACGATCCCAGACGCCTTCAGCACGATCCTATACTCCGGCACCCCCGGTGCCGCCCCTACCTCGCTCTGCGATACCCACCCCGGTCTCGCGGTCTCAGACCCCAGCACCACCCAAACCACCCAAACCCCGCCGCTTATCCCAGCCTTCACCCCCAAAAATGGTCCGCTCCCTCTCGGAAGAGAAGCAGGAGATGCACCAGCGTTGGATCCCCCCAACGCAGGAGGACCTTGATGCGTATCCCGGTAACCTGCTCAAGTATTCCTCGGCACGATATACCAGCTCGCGGTTGAGGGATATCCGCTCACCCTCTCCAGGGTAATTAATTGACCGGACGCATCTGCTTCTGGAAGCCCAGACATTGCATTGCATTTCATAGGACTCTGTGCTTACACTAATACTTGCTGTTAGTTTTCTTCTTCTTATCGTTGCTTTCTCCAATTTTTAGTACATATCTTTCTTGCTGTGTTCGTTTTTTTGCTTGTACCCGTCCTGGATCATACATACATATACCTCGTTGCTGGCCTTCGTTCGCTTCTGCACATAGTATTACCATCCGTTTTCACTAATAATCGAATGACTACCTTCTATCTTTCCGTACAGTCATTCGTCTTTTTTTTCTCTTACCTTTTTTACATAACTCTTATCGAGAGCAGCTGCTCTCATTCATCTTCTTCGTTTTTTGGATGTCTTTTTTCTCACTTTTCCGCAGAAGATAACGGTAGAGAACGGTCGGAGCGAAAACTTCGTGTAGCCATTATACATCTCTTTTTTTGCGTATTTTATACGATACGTATATTCATTTGAATGATCATTAATGTTTTTATCCATTGGCGCTCCCACAGACTTGACTTGTGGCGCGGGAAGGAGATGGGCATGTAATTTGAGAGGAAGCGATGAGGGAAATGCGCGGCAGAACAGCTGGGCTAGGATCTAATAGATTTGGCGAAGAGGGGGATATTAAGGAGGTAGTGATATGAGCATTGAGCACGGCGGGTCCGAGAGCATTACAGAGAGTAACCTTCAGCCGAAGGCAAAACAGAATATCCCATCCCTGCTATTTATCTCCAAACACGCGGGTTTGGCGAGCTGGATAACTTCCCAAGCTAGTTCTTATCTCTACATGAGGGTACCGCCTGTAATACATGTACATGTAAGAAGGAAATTTTCGTCGACGGGATTAATGAAATGGACCCTTTACGGTGTAGAAGAGGCCCCGGACGTGGGTGTCAAGTCCTGGGATTCGAACGCCACAGTCGTGTTGAGTCAGGATACATGTGTCGAAGGGTCATTAATGTGGCAGGAAGAGGCAAGTGAGATGTACCAAGTTCAAACGGAGCGCTCGTTATTGGTTGGTGGTGACGTCAGAGTATTCGCGGATCTCTCATGGATGGTTCGGATCTCTTATGTGCATGAGTTATAAGTATGGTACAATTTCTTATATATTGCTAGTTGGTACAGATATACGACTGCAAGTTCATCCGGCGGTGGCATGTGCACCATCGTGTGGGGCCTACAGACCGTGAGACGGGGATGCGAACGGAGGGGTAGAAAAACAGCGTACGCTGGAAGACGAGATGCCAAGCACCTGCGCGATTGCGCTGAATTCGGTGGAGGTCGCCTTGACTTTGCCGGTGCAGACTGCTAGGTTGTCAGTGAGGAATGTAGATATGGGTAGGACTACGGACTGTCGATAACACGCTGCTCGGAATCGCCGATCTGCGAGGCGATAGCGGCGTAGGAGATACCTGCGTCCGTGTGGTGAGCGAGTGGGATCTGCGGTGAGGTGAGGAGTACATACCCTTCTTATCCTTTGCAGCGGCGAGCGCGGCGCACTGGGGGTTGGGAGCCATAGTTGAGTGAGGGATTGAGAATGATAATGGGAAGGATTAAATAGCCCGGGGTCGAGTGAATTTGATGGGTGGAGGTGTGATTGCTTATCGATGGCCTGGGGGCGTGACCGGGCAGAGTTATTCGGATCTAGGCCGTGTGTGGGTTACCGGCAGGGTGAGTGAATAGAGACAAGTGCCCAGTGCCCACCCAGCTGGATTGAGTTCGTGGTAAGAATGGATCACGAGAAACGGCTGGAATCTGGATGCTAAATCTAGTCGACACGGGGTGTATGACTGTTAAGTATTACATTGAGGATTCAGGCTGACGAAGGTATAACGATCCCGATTTGAATTTGTAGGGTGTTATCGATGGCCAATGATAGAACAGGCATTAGGCCAGTAATACTGGAGCTTGAGTTTCAGTTAGTGACCAAGAGCTGGATAAAGAAAAAGGACGACCAACACTTGTAAGTACTAGTATATAAGTATTGTACTTGACTGTTTCAATACATTCTAAAATGCGATCTATTTACGGGCACTTCCTAGTTCTGCAGTCCGAATCTCGACTGAGGGCTTTGTCGTAATAATGATCATCAGGAGAAGAAAGGGAGGGAACCAGAAAGCAAAGATAGAGAGGCATGCATGGCAAGTGTAGCGAGCAACTTTCGAAAACGTGTTTGAACCTTAGAGAAGGCATGAGAAGCAAAAGCAATGGTTTCTTGCAACTAGACCGCGAGGTAGAATCATCCGTGAGCGCTAGCCTCCAACGTGTCTGGGTAGTTGACGGAATCAATAGTTGCTCTACGGCAGTTTGCAGAAACGTCTTGTGTCGTTCAGATCAAAACAAGTCGATGGCGAGCATCATTTCGTTCGTCATTATCAAAATGATCCCGTTATGCATTCAAATTGGGTACACCCACGCACTCAGACTAAAGATGAGTAGCCTGGGCGAGAGCGAGCAGAGGTAGGAAGCTTCTGATGGATCATTCCTACAGCGAGTGCGTATTGAAACGTGTACTCCAGGCTCAGAAATGTGTGACATGTAGAAAGAAACTCAGTGTGGCGCTGGGAGAGTCCGAGAGCCATGCTATAGCCGCAAGCACGTTAGGATACTTATTCAAAGTTGGAAGATAAAACCAGCCTGTCCACGGAAAGAGAGAGGCTTCGCTGATTGGAGGGTAATCTTTGTATCAGGGTGACAAGCGTACGTAGTCCGGGATTCGGTGTCGTGTTCAGGAGAGATGAAATAGGAATGACTCAGACCAGTGGGAGATATTTGAAAAAGAGGTGCCTTGTACGCACCTCCTTGTACAGAGGGACAGACATCGAGAGAGGGCCTTTCTAATTTCGTAAGAAAGAAAGGAGAACCTGTAGCCTTAATAGGACGTGGTTCCAACGCCGCAGAGGGAGCAAAGGGGTCGGTCGGAGTATAACGCTCGTCTGGTGGTCTGTACAGACCACGCACCATAGATGCTACGTGTAGTAGCAGTAATATGCCATTACTTCGTTAGAGCGTGAGCAGGTCCAGTGGGTCCCAGTCTTGGTGTTGGTGTTGGTAGTGAACGCGCCTCGATTGCCATATTTGGCTGTTGTACTTTGTTTGTCATAACCGTCCAAGAGCGCCGAAAAAGTTCTTACTCCTCGTCCTCAAGTCATCCTCAAGCCCTTCAACTCGACCATATCAAAAAATGGTATGTTAGTTCTTTCTCTGATGCGTCCGGATGGTGTATGCCTGCATATTTCTTGAAATTTGCGGTATCTAAAAGCCCAAGAAACGATGGATGGCCCGAAACCAATTTGGATGACGCTGATGACCTTTGATATTTCTAGCCTCCCAAGAAAGCCAAGGCACCAAAGGAAGAAACCACCGTCTCGCTGGGACCTCAGGTCGCTGAGGGCGAGCTCGTTTTCGGTGTTGCACACATCTTCGCCTCTTTCAACGATACTTTCGTCCATGTTACGGATTTGTCGGGGAAGGAAACCATCTCTCGTGTTACTGGTGCGTCTTTAAGTGTCGCATTATTATGTCGATGATTGAAGGCGGTATAGGTGGCATGAAGGTCAAGGCTGACCGTGACGAGTCTTCTCCCTATGCGGCTATGTTGGCGGCCCAGGACGTCGCAGCACGATGCCGTGAGGTTGGATTCACTGCTCTCCACATCAAGCTCCGTGCGACTGGTGGAACTGGCACCAAGACCCCTGGTCCTGGTGCGCAGAGCGCTCTCCGTGCTTTGGCCCGTGCCGGAATGAAGATTGGACGTATTGAGGATGTTACTCCCGTGCCCACTGACTCTACCAGGCGCAAGGTCTGTAGCAATGATTATTCTCGATGTTTTTCTGACGAGGGTCTGATTAGGGCGGTCGTCGTGGTCGTCGTCTCTGATTGCCTTGGGGCATTCGTTGGGTACTACACCTATCAAAATGAGCTGGTTGTTATGATTGTATGTAGATGCTCAATCCACATGTCGCCGTTCGACGCGCATCAGGTTTTCCATGACCTGCCCCGCGGTCGTCACCCCAGATGTTGTGATATATCGAAAATATTAAGACAGAAATTGACTGAAAAAGAGCTGTTATTTCCAAGTTTTTATTTAAGTGTGCCTGTGGCTGTACTGTCAGAATTTCTTTTCTTCTCACCACGCGTCCAGGATGATTATCCAGAGTGATATATGTTACCCATGTCCGGGCAGCCCATGTCACCTCGCTGTTACGGGTGGCGACGGTGACGGGGCCTACGGTGATGGTGACGGTGGTGATGTATGCACATGACTGGGTCTCACTTGAACATCGACAACCATGACCTTGAAGGTCGTATATCGCATCCTCCGACAATTGTCGCACTGGACAGTCGACGGATTCTACTCTGAAGTATACGTCGAAGGCGCTGAGAACGTACCCAAAGACGGCCCACTCATCGTGTACGTAAACCTCGATGTATGCGCCCTTTTTGCTGAGAAGGACTTCGCAGCGCGGCGACGCACCACAACGAAATCATCGATGTCGCCGCCCTTGGTGCGTCACTGAATTTCTCGTTTTATTTTCCCTGCTGAGCATGTCATTGCAGCTGTAACGATACCCTACCGACGGCACGTCTGCTTCTGGGCGAAATCCACGCTCTTCTCCAACCCCGTCTTTGGATCTATCCTCGCCTCGTCAGGCGCTATCCCGGTTACGCGCAACCCAAACCGTGACGATGGGACCTCCAAGGCGATGTTATTCCAGTCGACTACGGCAGCGATAGCCAAGGGCGAGGTGGCTGGTGTGTTTTCGGAAGGGGCAAGTTATTCGGAGCCAACGATAGTGCAGATCATGAGTGGGACAGCGTGGGCAGCGGTGGAGTATACGAGATGGCAGGAAGAACACGCGAAGGACAGGCCCGAGCTAGTCATCGTCCCCGTCGGCCTGGTGTATACGGAGAAGGATACCTTCAAGAGTAGGGTGAGTCGCGACATGCTTTCTGTTGGCTGGCTGACTCATTTGGAATCTTAGATACGAGTTCAGTGCGTTACGCCGTCCCTGCATTCCGACGCGTGTGCTGACATGCATACACAGCTATGGCTCTCCCATCTCTATGGCAGATTACACTCAAGAACTGTTCAGTATACCGCCTGGCGCGGATCCTAATGGTGTCGGCTATGCAGTCGTACACAAGATATCCAGCCGAATAGAGAAAGAACTTTTCGATATGACCATTAATGCCAATGATTGGTGAGGGTTTCGATTCGCTTTTACCTGCACCCTCACGGGCAATGCTAGGGAGACGCTTTTCGCAGCACAAACAGCTCGTGCAATACTTTGGGGAGACGACAAAAATGTCGACCTGAAGAACTGGAGAGTAGTTTCACAGACGTAAGCCCTTTTAAGTTTAAACGATTACTTCATCTTAGTATTATGCAGGCTAGTTGACCTTCTGTCATATCATCCTACTGCAGAACCACCCCCAGAACCCATACGACTGGCCAAAGCCTCTCTCGTCAAGTATTTCTCCCTCCTGCAATACACTGGTCTCTCCCACGCTATGCTTGAAAGCGTCATTCCTTCCACCTCGCATATCCCGTCGTTACTCCCGTCTCTGAAAACTGTACTCCTCTTTCCGGTGGCGATACCAGCCATGTTGTTTCATGTTCCAGCGTGCATTACGGCTGAGCTTACCCTTAAAATGTTCGCCCGAGTGGACGAGTGGGAGGGGTTCGCGCAGTATCGTTCCGTAGGCGGTGGCATTGGGGCAGGCATTGGTGTCGCTGCGATGTATCGATGGGCGAGTCATTTCTTGGGTGATAGAGAACTTGGTGTTCCTGCTTTTGAGTGGATGAGGCGCGCTGTCGCGCATAGAGGGAATGTAGGGAAGGTTGTAGCTTTCCTTGCCTTCGGGTGGACGATGATCAAGTGGTATGGACTATTTTCCGGAGGTAATGGTTATATGCATGGCATTATCAACGTCATCTTATGTTAATGTTCTTTCGCAGGTATTCATCGAAGGTATGGTATCTCTTTTTCTCCCTACGTATCGTTTGCACTGACTTGAGACCAGAGCAAAGACCCTCCTCGCGACAATCCGGGTCATCCTGGGCATTCTTCTCCCTCCCTCCTCGACTCTGAATGCGGATATGTACAAGAAACTCCCACCACCTCCGCCGTCCAACGCGTTCATTCGCCGGAGGAGAAACGCGGACGGTATATCTGCTGAGTTCTGGGACAAGAAGGAGAAGGAGGCGGAACAGAGTGCTCCTCCTCCTGTTGCCCCCAGGAAGTTGATCAGACAATTGTTGGAGCAGAGGATGGAGACGATGGGGCAGTTGAGCAGGACGCTCATCGAGTTGGAGGGTATGGAAAAGTACAGCGAGAGGGTTGACCGGTTAAGGGAGATGGGTGCGAGGATTAATTAAGCAGTTTGGTTCGTCCTTCGCCGTGTAATGTTGAACCAAACCGAAACTCGATACCAAGCTGATGTGAACCATCTTTGAAGGTTCCTAATGCGGGTTGTGCCGCGAGGATCGTGGATGTGTGGATGTCGAACAATAGCGCGGTAAAGTGCGATCAAGGCCCTTGGTCAGAGGATTCCGAGGTGGGGGATTTGATTCTCGGACGGGTCTTCTTTTAGGTTTGCTAGCATGTTGTTATCAAGCTGGGTGTGGGTATAGTTCCGCGTCTTTCGGGAAAGATTTCTGATACCTGGTGTACGTCCATCATCTGCTTTCAATGACCGAATTCTTATCATTGCGTAGTAAGCTAGTCATTCGTGTTTGCTGGGCTGTACTTGGTGGCAATTCAATGATGAATTCCGTTTATGGCTAGCCGGTGTACATGTACAAGCATTCAGAACATGTGCGGCTCTCCGTTAGTATCTTAACATACTCAATCGCTAGTCATCAGTGCCAGGGTGCCACAATATACTCCAGCAAGGTATATACACTCGATATCAAATGCATCAAAGCCCTCAACGAACATGGCCACTGACATTAATATCCATCACAATAGGTATAGAACCGTTTGATATATTTCCATTGTAGCGGGCAATCTAACAAAGGGTGATACAGGCAATCCGAATTTCGGCGCGGTGTCATCGCAAGTAATGAACAACATTGCTTGTTCGATTTCCGGGATGGTGTATTATCGGACAGATGCGAAACTCACCGGGGACCCTTAATTCCTTGCATCTCAATCTATCTTTGTGTACACGGCAGAATATCTACTCATTGTAACCTAACGAGGACACCTAAGGAGGTAAGAATCCGTTTATAGGAGGGAGAGGGTGATGTCGCCGTTGAGCTTGGCCTGGATGGCGATCTCCACTTCGAGACTGAGGTTCAAACAGAGCTTCCAGACTTCTTTGGCGCGACGGCGCCCTTGTTGGAGCATGCGACGAGTTATCCGCCAGCGGCGGAGGAGGTTTCAGCAGAAAAGAATCTCGTAGCGGTTTCCGGGGTGCTGTCACAAGTGGAGGAGAGGCTGTCTTTTGTATGAGATTCGATGTGTGCGATGTCCACTATCCGTAAGACGGATGCCTGGTTGACGCGACTTGGACTTCTATCAGGCGGAAGGCAGTTGAAGAAAGGCACTAAGCACGGGTTAACCTCTAGGCTATTGCATAACCTATTGCGAAGACTGCTGTCGGCCGAAAATGATATGAAGGTACCGTGCCGTGTAATGATGAGATGAGATATGGGGCGTGGAGTGCAATTTGATGAACTTGATGAAGTACTTCACAGTTTCCCTATCGGCACCTTTATATTGCTTATACAAAGATGTATACATGTAGACGCACAACACAGTGGACGCTGAGAACCACTTGTATGTTCCGTCTTTTCTGCCCGTCAGATTTTACGACCTACTTCTAGAGATGGCAAATCTCAACAATCGGAATTCTCAGGTTCCAGAATCAGGAAAATACAAGAAGAAGAAGACACGTCGTCTTCCTAACGGTCTTGTCAGTAACCTTCCACCATGACCGAAGTCTGCCCTAGAAACTCGCCGAGAATGAGGGCAAGTTCAAAGTACTATTTCGCTCGCGTTGAAGTTGGGACTATTCTAATGAACGGATGTAAACACGTTATAACTCTGGCCATAGAGATGAAATTATAAAGATGTCAAGGTACGTAGTAGACGAGAGTTTGCTGAAGGAATAAGGGTTACAAATCGACAGTATCAAAGGTATAGTTTCTGCGCTGGATGGAGATCGTCAGTACAAATGACAGATACAGGATGACAAAACACACCCGGGACAGATGATGCAAAGCAGACGAGTCTGCGTCGTTGTCATCGTCGTCGAGATCACCAGCATGGGAAGAAGTTGTCGAGTCCGTAGCTGACGAGCCACTGCTAGAGGATGGGGAAAGGAGTGGAGGCTCATTTCCATCGATTGAGGTCTCGGTGGTGAATGCAGATGCAATTACAGAAGCAGCTGCCAATGCCTTACTACTGACAAGGTTGAACAGATCTGGAATTTCGGCTGAAAGTACGGTCAATTAAAAATGCAACCGTGATGCGGTCATGACTGACTGTGACCGGAGGGTAAACAAGCAGCGGAAAATGGTTTTATCAGTTGATACATCTCTTGGCGGAAAGACCTCCACTGAGATACCTCTAGGGATGTCAGGGTGTGTATTAGCTAGATACCGAAACCACTTACAAGTATGCTCATCCGCTAGATGATACATATACGTCCAGATGTATAATTCCAATGATTCAGCATCCCGAGATTCAGATTCGTCGCGCAGCTCGACGTCACCTCGAAACAGTGTAGGGTACACTACATCGTACCACTCAGGAGAAAAGGACTGCGTGCGCTTGCCTGGAGGTGGAGGGGTTGGAGCATGATCACCTTTGATGAGCTGAACGATATGATTTTCACATTCCATCCGGAAACGAAACGACGCGTCGACTGTGTTCATTGAAAGCCGGAGAAGGCCGCACCATGCAGAGCGAGGTAATTTATTGGGACAAGGAACTTCGACATCAAGAGTGGGTATGAGATCGTCGTAGAGCATAGAGAGCATAGCGGCTAAAGCAGAAGACTGTGCAGTGTATACTTCTGTGGCATCGGAGGGTATAGGTCCATAGTCCGGAAAGAACGGTCCGTAGTTGAAGTCAAAGGGCCACTTGAATGGCAGGTAGTTCGAGTGGCCATGTATGAGGGAGACCGGTCGAGGCTTAAGGTGAAACTGGATGCTCGTCATGAGATGAAGTCAGGGATGAGTACTAGTGCTCAGCGCTCGGCGTGCGTCAATTTAACATAGGAAGAAAGGAGCCAAGTGAACAGGTTTTGTGGAGCCTGAGTCGATAAAAGTCCAGCAACTTTGTCGTTTGTTTTGAGGTGATATAGGCGTTTGAAACCTGTTTCGGACGGTTTACCGATCGAAACATTGGGTTCCCACGCCGACTTACCTGCCAACCTGCCATTGCTGATCTATGTTGGATCTATGCTTCTCTAAGGAATTGACGAGCTGATGGTCCACTTTCCGCCTTTCCCTTGGTCCCCTCCTCGCTTGCGACGTCCACGTCTTGGTACGACCGAGTACCACCACTGATATCGACGCTCTCTTACGGTGACCGGCGCTAAAAATTCTATCTTTTTTCGATGACCTAGGGGAGCCCTGTACTAAGTGTTGTCTTGCAGGCGCGGAGGCGTTTGATTTACATAAACGAATCTACGGCAATATGGGCGACCTGACATCATCTATACTCAGCTCTCTATTGGTGTATCGGAGAAGCGTGCTAGCACGGTTGTCATCGGTTGGGTTCGAATCCCAGCCAGAGAGATCACAGTATGTGCCCTCCCGAATACGGGAAGGTACATGTTGTGCGATTCTTTTTTACTTTGCCTAAAATTGAATGCACGTCAGGCAGTACTGAGTACACTGCTTCATCCATCGCTAGGTCAGATTCTTTATGTTCCTCGAAGTCTCCCTGTCAAATATCGACTCAAATGGTATCTGCAGTTTACAGAGAATCAGCTCTGCTTCAGATTCAGGAGCTTCAAGACGTACGCTCTGACGTGGTAGTCAGTTATCTGGTGTCAATCATTGAGAATTTCAATGTTAATTCGCTTGTTCCTAATCGCAGACCTCACTTACCTAGGTTCAGTGAACTAGTGTCTTCCATGCAAAACCCCGGAAATCATCTTCTGTTTGAGAGACTATACTGTGTGCTTTCAGCGTCGTAGGCCATACACTTCAGGTGCAGCCCGGGATAATATGACAACAATATCCAGCTCATTCACTTTATGCCTACCTTGCTTTATTTAATCAGTTGCGCTGTACGGGAATAATGCCCTCCAGGATCCTCCTCATGTTTCCTCCCTCTCTCTCCAAGCTCATACAATCGGATCGCAAACACAGCTTCGGTATGGGTGGCTCTGGGTTATACTTCGGCCGTCGAACAATTTGAAGCATGTTCAGGGATCCATCACGTACGGTAATGTAATGTCAGTTACCCTGCACCTCTATTGGCATATCAGCGAAGCGTGGTAGTAGTCGGGCTTCGAAGACTAGGTTCGATTCCGGATCTGGCAGAGTCTACGCGGTTAAATTTTTGGTCTAGACTCTGTAGAATATAGATCCATAATCATAGACACATAGCTCTGTGGTGGCCTATTGGTAAAGCGTATGTGTTGGCTATGCCTCGGATGCTGGGTTCAATTCCCAGTCGGAGCAGATCGCGGTGCATTCACCCTTCAGACGTGGGGGGCACAATGCATTGCGATTATTACCACATTTTGGCCGTTCTTCTTATGTACTGCCCAGACTCCAGTGTCCGTTGTCGCCGGTCGGTCGGGATGCTGGAGCCTGGCCGTCCTACTCTTGACTTCCAATTGTATGTTGCAACTGAATTTCAAAGTATACGTGTCTTGTTCAATGACTGGGCGCGCGCTGACTGGTTGAGATGACGGTAGGAGCCGAGATGCGGAATGCGAGTATTCGAAAAGTGACGTAGTGGTATTGTTTCATGTGAGGCTTCGAACATTTTTGTGAAGCTTCCTGATTGGGACCGGGACCAGTACCAGCATCACGACCCAAATTCAGCCTCGTCGAACGCTCGCCGCAACGTCGACGCCAGGATAGCCCTATTCGTAGCTCAGGACCTGAACCAGAAGAACAAGTTGCACGATATGCAGACTAGCGATGAGGAAATGGACGAGGCCGGGAGCGGTAGCAGTGCCGGAATTACCATATTGAAAAGGGCGAGGACGACGACGGATAGGCCTACTCGACCACTTCCTGCATCCAAGATGAAAAAGCTCGCTACGTCGACGTCGCTCAGGCTCAAAGCAGAGCCTTTCGTGCCCAACCCTAACCCGCTGATGCTCCCTGTACAGGCGCATGTGCCCAAGGGCATAGCAGCCGCCTCTCAACGGCGTCTTTTCGTAGTGCTGGAGCAGGCTTGCTTGGAGGCTTATCGTATCTCGAGCGGGAGCTCAAAGGGCGGCAAACATGGCAAAGGAGGCGAGGGCGACGTCAAGTATACCTTGCTCAACTGCGACGACCACCAGGGTATCCTTGCCAAGACAGGAAGGGATATCGCAGATGCTAGGCCTGATATTACGCACCAGGTACATACGGCCTTTTTCTGTCTTTTGTGGTCTGACGGTTGATTTTCTTAGTGCCTGTTGACTCTCCTAGACTCGCCCTTGAACAAAGCTGGCCTTCTTCAAGTGTACATCCATACTGCGAAAGGCGTGCTCATCGAAGTCAATCCACATATTAGGATACCGAGGACATTCAAGCGGTTCAGTGGGTTGATGGGTGCGTCTTAGATCTTTTCTTTTGCTTTTTTCCCCTTTCGCTGACATAGGCTTTTTCATTCAGTGCAACTCCTCCATAAACTATTTATTCGCGGCGTCAATGGTCCTGAGAAGCTGTTGAAGGTCATCAAAAACCCCGTCGTCGACCACTTCCCACCCAACACCATTAAACTGACGTTGTCGGGCGACGCCAAAACGCAGCGCCTTTCACAATACCTGCCCACGCTACCTCAGACTCACAACATTGCTGTTTTCGTGGGTGCTATGGCCCGTGGAAGGGACGACTTTGCGGACGCCTACGTTGACGAAAAAATAAGTATCAGCGAGTACCCATTAAGTGCTAGCGTTGCTTGTGGCAAGGTCCCGAAAACCTCTGTCTTGCTGAATTGCCACTGAATTTTTATCTCTCTAGTTCTGCTGTGCTCTCGAAGATCTCTGGGACATCCTTTGATCGGCTCCATTTAGACGCGATGGAATACACGGTGAGGGATTTATTTGTTATATAGCTACTCGATTACTGTATCTTACGATCAAAATACAGGAAACAGTCGCCTGCATTATTTCTGGTCACTGGACAAGGGCATGTGAGGGTTCTCTTCTAGGTTGGCGGCGCGGGGAATCTCCGATTTTCTTAGAAGCAGGTAAACTACGCCGTGGTAACGCTGGTCTCGCGGCTCGGTCACTTTGGCAGTTTCTGCGGCGTCAGTGCTTGCGGGTAGACCTTGATGAAGAGTCGGGCAACTTACCCCTGAAGATTCGTAGTTGTCTCCTACTAAACGATGATTGCAAGTTTTGCCAAAGCCGTTCGGGACTTCCGTACATGAGGATACAGGCAGATGGTAAAGTATGAGACTGCACATTTCTTGGACAGCTCTGATGTTGGTATTTTCCCTTGCGAATTTGAGCGGCGCTATTCCAACCCACTCACGTTCTTGCTATATTCGTTGCTCTTTCAGATGAATGTGCGTGTATTTCAGCTCTTACTGTATGAACCCCAAAACCCTGATATTTCGTAGTACTAGGCAATGACAACCGGTAAATACTGACATTGGATGATGGAACGAAGGGTGCATTTGTCCTAGCGTCGCAACAAATCTCAGTATTATTGAAAATGAACGGTACTCGGAGCAGCGGATCTCACCTCAACCCGACAACTACACTCTAAAATGCCCTCTTTCGGATGCGAGCATATTTACTCACTAAAAATTAGACGGTCAGCACTAGGACACTCAAGGAAGCAAGAATTCGTTTACAGGAGGGAGAGGGTGATGTCGCCGTTAACCTTGGCCTGGATGGCGATCTCCACCTCGAGGTTGAGGTCCAAACGGAGCTTCAAAGCTTCTTTTGGTGCGACGGCGCCCTTGCTGGAGGGTCCGACGAGTTGTCCGCCAGCGACAGAGGAGGTTTCGGCAGAGGAGAATTTGGTAGCGGTTTCTGAGGCAGACATGTTGGTGCTGTGGATCCTTGCAGAGCGGGTGATCCTTTTATACGGCTCGAGAGGGGGTGCAGGTAACGTTATGTTCGCCGTGCATGACCATTGGCCATAGCAACTGCACAGACGGCCTCGAAGGTGAAGAAGCTTTCTACACGTACCAAGCGCATTTCATAGATAGCACGCGCGAACCTCGATTGACATCTTCCCGCCGGAGAATTTGATTCATGGCGTAAGTGCTTAGCATTGGCGGGTCAGAGTCCGGTTTTACGCGTTCCGGAAACTGACTCGTTTGCGTCACAATGCCGGGTCAGTGTGGGTGGCTGTGGGTCCAGACTGACCGTGAGAAGAGCGATCGTTTTGTCCCGGCATACCCAGTCGCAACCTTTTCTCTCGTCTCGTCACTGGTGGCTTAGAGTCGATTAATTCATCGCGCCCGAGTTCTAGATCGTTCGAAGCAACTACCTTGACTACCAGAAAGTATTCTGGAAGCTCTCCTGTACAGATGACGAGAGAGAAATTACTTGCGCCTCGAAAATTTATGTTTCGTGCATGCCTTGAGGCCTGTCTGTAACCTTTCGATCTCTTCGAAAAGCGAACAGGCTGAATTTATCGACGCCACAAGCTCACGCGCTTGTGCCCTCTGATGGTGTCGTTCGCCAGGAATGAATTCGCGGACAGCCTCGTACGACGCCATTTCGTGAACACAGAGATGGATTGTTCAATTAAGACATACGAATAACGTAGGTTCAAGGTTCTGAACGCAGTAGAGACATACTCACAAAGCAGGGATGACTACCAGGGTAGACGTCCCTTTCTTCACAACACAGATTCCGGCACAGACGAACGCATCTTTCGTAAGGTAGACGACATCCATAATCCGCTTACGTCACGTGATCAGTATGGCATGACCAAATTGGGCGATGCTTGAAGAAAGAGTTAACTATTCATCTTCCTCGTATGGATATGTCCGAAGTAAAAAATAGAAATTGTGCATCAAAAGGTACTTCGTTTGGTCCCAGCAAAAATTCCCCCAAAGACGTCGCTCAAAAGAAGTAATTACCGATTTAAGATCTCCCATGCCTATAATCACACATTTCAGCTGTCTTTCGGGGTTTTATAAAGGTGAATCACTTCGAAACATGAATATAAATGGTTCTAAAAGCTAAACCAATACTTACAAAGCAGTGAAGTAAATAACAGAGCACCAGGAAAGGACAAAGAATTTTCAAGGAATTTTAACAATGATGTTAATGAATGTGTGTTGAATGCTAGACGTGTATCCCAAGCTTCCAAAGTACTATGGAGACTATCTGTTGGTATTAGAAAGCATTCTGGGTGGACTAGAGAATAAATACATATAATATTGTATAGGCAGCAGAATTTTCGCAATGAATTGATAATTCCTTCATGAATACTAGTCCGTTCATAAATCTGTTTCATTTACAGCTACCCACCCTATTTTATAACAACTTCTATTTTTCATATCTGGAACATTAAGCCTGTAGCGAGTCCTACAGCTCCTTGAGTATCTGGTTCGCTCAATTTGGTCATGTCATAATGATCACGTGACGTAAGCGGATTATGGATGTCGTCTACCTTAGAACAAGATATCTGTGACTACACAGACAAGTGCCAACCTCTTGGTGCATTCACTTTATGCTCGCCTTGCTCTGTATAGGTGCCGTCATTGTATCTTCTATACAATGCCCTCTTCTCATTACAGACAAGCTCTTCTCTCTCACTCTCCAAGCTCGTAAAACCGAGTCGCGAGATTAGTCCGGGCGGCTCTGGAATCTGGTTACGCTACTCGTTACAACCCATCCTAGCCGTCAAACAGCATGCGGCTTTGTTCGCTTGCAAGCAAGGGTACGTAAACGAATTCAAGGCAATGTAAAACTAGCTTCCCCGAACCCTTCAGCTCTCTCGGAGAAGCGAGATGATCCGCTTGTAATTACTGGGTTCGATTCCCAGTCAGAGGCATTGCAGCGCCTATCCTCCCAAGAATGGGAGGGTATGCGTTGCGAATTTTTGGACAGTATTGGTTTCCACGATACTGCCTACATGTATTCTAATCTCTGAAATTGTCTTCCTGCACTGTACATTCCGCATGTGGCTGAGATTCAGAAATCTTTCTAGAATCTGAAACCCTAACCTCAACACGGTCACATGTTTTAGATGCTTACCAAGACACGCGCTTCTGGAATTGTCATTCCCCCTTCTTGCCTTCTTACCACCATCTACGACTGGCTCGTAGTGCTTCACCCCCATTTACTCCCATATCTCCACACATATCTCCACCATCTTCTTCTTCTGTCACCATGTCTGCTTGCAATCATGCTATTTCTTCGGCGAGAACGACCATAGAGGTTATTCGCTTCTCCTTGCATGAAATGCCTTAACTGACCCCTTTTATCAGTCGCTCTTTTCCTTCAAGGCCGTCATAGGCCTTGGTATCGCATTCCCCTTCAACTTTGCTGCTCAAGAGGAGACGCAAATCACCGTGGCCACTCCATCCAACTTATGCTCCAGAACTGGCACATTCTGCCTCAATTCGTCCTCCCCTGGCCCTCTACCTTCCTCTTCATCCTCGGCCCCTCCGAGCTTACGCCGTCGCTCTTCGAAGTCGGGTACGTCGTTTCGTATCACGAGCAACCGTGACCTTACTAACGGTGCATGCTAGGGCTATACAGAGGCATTGGCCTGGGTCACCCGAGTTCCAGAGGAACTCCTCTTGATGAAGGCATGTATATTTTATTGGAACCTCCTTCGTCTACTGACCTGCGATCTCATAGCGGCCATGCCTGCTTCGAAGTACTGCGGTGTTGCAGACACCGGTGCTTTTCCTACGAAATCTAAAGGAAAACTGGCCTCTTCCATTAGAGGTATGTATATATCGATCAGCGATCCTCAATTTTGACGATGGCTGTAGCTTCAGGCGCAGATTTCAAGGGGTACGCTGGAGTGGACCTTCGCGCCCTTCCTACTACTAGAAGCAAGGGCCGGGACCTAGGGACCTCCCCTCAGTGGAGCGAGAGTAACGCTACGTTCGACATGCCGTCCACTTCCCCTCCAGTTCTTCCACGAATTTCCTCCACAAATCCTGAGCCGAGACGACACTCTCGCAAACAATCAGCTGGCCTGGGTCTCGGGCATCCCGCATCCAACTCTCTCCAGACTGCATCGCCGGCGCCACCTACCGCCACCACCATCAGAGCCGTCTGGAATGGGCATGCTCACATCCTCGCTCTCCATTTCCTCTGAACTCTGTCGCCTCACATCCCAATGTTCATCGAAACCCCCATCCGCGGTCGTCACAGCTACAGTCCATATTCACAGCCGCGATGCTCGTGCTCAGCGATTATTCTCGTCGAAAATGACATTCGTTACCCTTTCTAAATTCTCGAAGAGGTCACTCTACACTATTCCAGAGTCGTCAACAGGTTCGCAGGATCAGGGCCATGATAGCTTTATTAGAAAGAGAGGGACGGTGTAGCGATGGAAAGGGCTTTGAGGAGGTGTGGTTCACTCATTTGGGCGTACATTATTTTGATAAGATTGAATTATATCTAACCATACAAAAACATTTAAAAACAGTAGAAAAGCACATACATACAATTTACTTATTTACTTATCCGTACATATACTTTTTTCTTCCATTACGTATTATCGGCGGCCACTGGAAATCATACCGAGAGAAGATTATAGTCCCTTATATGGACACAAGAATGTAGACCGACGAAGGGAAGTTCAGGTTGGTAATTAGGAAAGATGACCAACTGGCAACGCTGCGAGCGAGCCTCAATGAGATTTTTCTAATAAGTACATGTGACAGAATACACTTCCGAGAAACTAAAAACACATACTAATGAACGTGTAATGGTACAGATAGTAACGGTCATATGGGTGGTTTGGTTATGTCAGTAAACTACAGAATCGATTTAGTACGGCCCGAACGAGTTATGAAAGACGGGTTCCATTTCATCGCTTGCCATAGAAGACAACGACGAGAGGAGCGGGGAATAATTCATGGGGTTATCAGCAGCAGGGTAACCCGGATCAGACATAGATCCCCATTCATTGTACAGGCTTCCACCAAGCTGGTCATAAATCATGTTCAGATAAGAAGACTATAATTGAGCATGAGTAAACCATTTGTGGAGATAGAATTTATGACGAACGTCGAGACTATACGTCCTCATCAACAACTCGCGAAGGTCTTCGTTTTCGTCCATATTGTCGATAGAAAAGGCCCCGGGCTCCTCGATCTGAGGCACCTCAAGCTGGATGGAAGAAAGCGAAGCAGGAGGTGGAGAGTGGTCAAGGATCTGCGGCGGGCACATAGCATGGACCGTAGCGAAACCAGTGAAGGATTCGTTCCCGTTTCCATTTCCGTCTGTCATAAAAATTTGGTGCAACAAACCGACGGAGGATACAACGGGGTCAGGCTGAGGCTGAAGAACTCCGGGCACAGTGGGGATGGGAGTTGGAGGGGGGTGATAGAAACGCTGCCCATTCATACTAATCTGCGCGTGCGGCGCGTCGATTTTCTTGCGTTCATCTGCTTTCTTCCCGAGTTTAGATCGGCGAGGCTTGTACTTATATCCAGGGTGGGCGCGAGCGTGTTTCTCCTTCCTTTGCTTCGCGAGGTCCCTGTAATAATCCTGACTTTCCTTGGGAAGCTGACGCCACGCAGCGCCAGCCAATTTGCTAGCTTTCTGCTGTGTCTTAGAGAGAGCCTCTTTGTTAAGAGCTACAAATTCCGATCGGAATATAATGTAGGCGTTCGATGGACGAGGGATGTGAGGTTCATCCGACTGGGTGGTAGGAGACGAGGCTGGAGAGGATGGATAGGAAGAGACGGGCGAGGACGGATCCGTAGACGGAGTTCCAGCCCCGTTCAACAGGCCATTGAAGTCCAGTTCAAAGCCTTGGAAGATAAGTCAGAAAGAGAGATGATAACAATGATCGAGTAGTACTGACTGTACGCGGGAAGAGAATAAGCCATAAGGACGCGTTTTTTCGTGGTCAACGAGAAAGATAATGTGCAGTAGGTGTATAGGACGTGTCCTGATGGTAGAACTGAGCAAGTTGCAGTTGGGGGGCCTTCATTTTTCGCGGTTCTTTTGACACTACCCTGGAGGCTACTCGGTATTCCCTTTTATGGGTCGTTAGTAGTACGTGAAAGAGATGTGTCAGGAGGACCGGATTCGTGTATTTGGCTTCTAGAGAAAATATCCTCGGCTTGAAGACGGCATTCCATTTATGGGCCCAAATTGACTACCAAAGTCTCGAGTCTTTGTTCTTCCTTTGTCTTCCCATTACGGTTCCGCAACACTTGACTAAAGTTAAGCGCTCTCACTAGCGCTCAAGCTCAAGAGCTAAGCCGCAGCCCTATGCATCGCTTTGCCACACTAGCCAAGGGCGCGTTGTCCATAGTTGCCATTCCCGCTACGCACTGGACAGCTGTTCGTAATACCGACTTCTGCCCATCTACATCAACAAGTCGGTACTCGTATAGTAGATATCAATGTACCCTCTTCTGGAGAGGTGCTGGCTTGCAGTAGATGCCGAGGCATGCCGTATCCCGGATCAGATTGATTGTACCGACAGACGGAATGTTGAACTTCAACATTACGCGCGCGCTTCATCACTTTCCTAACCTCCACGTCCTTACTGTCGCGTGTCCGTATACTACACTCACCATTATTTAGGTGTCCTGGCTCTCTCACTCTCACTGGCACTCGGAATATTTCTACTCTTTGCCGACAGCGACGTAGCTACATGGCCCGCTCGGTCCTTCTTACTGTCTGCGTGACTTATCTACCTACAAGAGCTGCTGCCTTCGCTCCTGGAACAGAAAATTCCAAGAACTTAGTCAAAAGGCTCCGAAAGGACTTGAATTCTCTGGGTATCCCGAACCCCAAGGTATCCTCCATAAAGATTCCAACGATGGGTGTTGTCAAGTTTTCCTGGAAGACAGAACTGGGCAGCGTATGTCCATTTATTTATACGATTTCGCATTTTGTGTCTCACGATATGAATGATAGTCATTTCATGAGCTTCTGAAAGACAGAATATCAAACGTCCAGCGAGAACAGTTGTCCGATGCGTCAATGTAAGCGCAGAATATTCTGATGTCTATGAGTCATTTCATTGTTCCGCTGAACAGCTCAGATATTACCTTGAAAGAGTGAGCATCTAGCTGTATATGTGGAGATTGAACTGATTTCAACCAGACCAAAGAAGAAAATCAAACCTAAACGTCGACCTGAGTCACACCCTATTCCCTCACTCCTCACTCTTCATGTGGCAACATTCCCAGAGAATAGTCTGGATGCGCCATCACAGTCATTTCCGTCAGACCCAACCGGGATTGCATGGATGGACATGTCTTATCCTCAATACACAGAGTCAGAGCATCCAGGACCCACGGAGTCAGAGTGTCCTGTATCCGGATCAGAATATCCAGCTCCCATGTCCTCTGAGATACCCAGCCCATATTCGAACCCCACAAATCAATCGGAACCGCTCTCGTTACACCAGAGTACTCCATGGGAAGAAGTGACGTCTGTATGTTGATGCCGTTCTTTTTCACAGATCTTCTTAACCCTAGTCTAACCCTCAGGTTCTGATTGGTAAACGAACCTCTCGTTCGGTGTCACCACCACCACCAGCCAAGAGATGTCGTAGCAAAAGCCCGTCCGATGACGATGAGTGCTCCCTGCTTCATGAGCTTGGGTCGCTCAATGAAGAGATAAAGACACTTGCTACACGGCAGACGGTGATACGGGAGAAGCTCAAAGCCATCGGAGCACAGAGCATCCCTGAGCCTGACTTTTGTATGTCCCTGCTGTCGTTTCTTATTTCATTCACTTACGCGCGCTGGCCAAGTGTTCCGTGACCAATTTGAGCTGGAAATCGAGACAGAAAGGAAGCAGAGGATCGAGTGTGAGACGGTACTGATGGATATTCGGCGGGAGTGTAGGGTACCTTTTATTGTTCCGGCGCTGTTCGATGCGTTCGTTGATATCTCGAAATTGACAACGGCTGCTATGGATTCTCTTCATTAAAGTTGTATAGTTATTATGTATCATGGACCCTTTCTCACTTGAGACTCGGAGGATATGCTGTACATTTATCATAACATGTTTTTTCAGTAGAAATGCAAAAGCAAGCCAATCGTTTGGGTTTGTGTCGACGACGTTTGGAGGTAAAAAGAAGAAAGATGTATAGACACGATTACATTGTCGGTGAAGTAGCATATATTAAACAGTGCATGATGAACGCATTGTAGTAAAACAGATGGAAACCAGTCGTTAGGGTTCTTCAGTCTTGAAGGTGAGAGCTAAAGAATTCGGCTGATGGTATCCATGCGCATTGCTCAATAGGATAGAAATTACTGTAGATGATGAGTGTACGCACACAGAGATAATGCCGACCTCTTGAACGTTCGCTCCAGTGTGGTGTAGTTGACGTATTGTATCCCGAACCTAATTCCGTTGTGATTGAATGTGGGAGTGGAAAGGACTGCGACTTACCGAGCAGATAGCCCACTGGCCCATTCAGCATTGTCAATCATGGCTATAAAGGGTCAGAATCTGGTTTGTGAGCGTCTGTTCATCGTGATCTTACCCCAAGCAAAGACACCTTCGATGGGGACACCGTCTTCGTGAATCGACAACAGGACTTCGCCGAGATACGTGAGGAAATAGTCTAGGAAATGAATCAGCCAACCGTCCTTCACTAATTAACTCTAGTATACTTGTTCGAGAGACGTCCTCCTTTATGCGATACAGATCAGTCCACTCGTTTTCGAACGGTTCCGCAAACCCAATCTCGGAGACATACTTTCGAAATAAATGAATATGGGTTCAAGAATCAGTACTGAACTACTCACAATTTTATTCGTCGGCCATCGTGCGTGAAGTTCCTTCAGCAGAGCGCGGACATTTACCGGTGTTGCCTGGAGCCAGGATGCTAACGGATCGGCCGAGGGTCCTGCAGCCCAGCCATAGCCAGAGTCATAAAACACCGGGTCGTTACAGACAGGCCATAGTGGGTGCGAGGTATTGGTAACACAAGCATCGATACCTTCTTCCGGAGCTCGTATGAACTGTGAACGGTAACAATCGATGGCATAGAAGTCTGCTGAACCCAGGATATCTTTCTTTTCCTCTTCGGTAAAGCGTGGGAGGTACTCGGGTGGGAGCGTATCGCTCAAAATCTTAGGCCAGTCGCCGGTAGTGTATATTGGATCCGAAAAGACGCCTATCTGAAACGCTGCATGGCGTTCGACGGCAAGTGAGTCTTCGGTGGAGTTACTTCGCCATGGAGTCCCTCTACATAAGATACTTTAAGCACCTGTCAATCGAACCACCTAGACGGGTATACTCACATATAATCGTCGTTCTTGAGAGCAATTTCTCCAGATATGCCCATCTCTCGAAATGCTGCAACGTATCTTATGAGGAACTTGCTAAAGTGAGAAGGATAGATTAAAAAACCTTTCACGGCCGCAGCATGCGCCCTTACTGTAAATAGGGAATTAATTTGCAAAGCAAAAACAACAGGTGGGGAAAACGTACGCAGGTTATATGAACACTGGTATGGGGCTGTTGATGCATTGACGCCCGGAGCGAGGGTTTCATCTATTCTAGCAGTAAATCCGTGAACTTGACATGCTTTCTTCATAAAGCTCACTGAAGGGATAAGAACCGACTTGACCACAATAAACGCGGGGTTCATTGAAAGTATACCTATGTTTTGTGAGATATTATTGAGGCAAAGGACTGCAACGGTATTTACCATGTCTTGACACGTCCATTGTATGCTTGGAAGACGGTTTTGGCATAGCTAGCAACGTCCTTAGCCGGTGTAAGAATGGTATTTTACGGAAAACCCTACTTGACGAAATCATCGACGATATTCGGAGATGTGAAACCGCCGTAAAAAGATTGGAGAGCGAGAGGGACGTCCCAGTGGACTGTTGCCGTACATTGAGGAAGATACGTTAGTGACGCTGAACTTGCAGAAGGCCCAAATGGCATCACTGACATAACGTCACGACAGGCTCAATTCCATGTGCCAAATGATAATTAATCACTGCGTTCGGCTATTAGTACGCGATCCTGCTTTCAAGAAAATTGAACGACATGCCATCAGAATAGTGCGCAATGCCAGCAGGGTTGAGGGGCGAGTCCGCCGCACCGAAAGGGTATATCCTCGCCCACGAGATCCTAACAGCTTCAAGTCAGATCTGTCGAGGCTATCATGCCTAGCTACTCACGAGAACGAATGCGCTTTGACTCCAAGTGCAGCAGAACGTTCGATATCTTCTTTGTATAAGAAGTATTGAAGGTCGACAACGTCAGCTTTCAAAAACTCGAAGTCAGCACTGACTGAATACTCAAACTGAAGCCACAGTCTCACCTGTGGTATTATCAGCGATAGCGTTCGGCTGCCTTGATGCCCAATCCCACATTGTTGGACCCTTTCCCTCATTTTTGGTCGCTCCTTCGACTTGGTACGCGGCAGTGTCGACTCCGAATACGAAGTCTTTAGGGAACTTCAAGTCAGGGAGGACGTCTTTCGGAGCCGGGGCATAGAATGGTGGATATAAAGGCGGAGGGGAGGAAGGTAACGTAATGGATGCAGTGGGAACTCGGGTAGTAGTGAACGGTGGAGGATCCACTGGTCCCACCTGGAAAGGGTACTGTTATGATGTGAATTATGCCTGGATGGAATGGTATACGTACTACATCCCACAGTCTCTCGAGACCTTCGGACGAGTAGTCCCGGGGAATAGAGCCAACCGGAGGGAAACTAGTTGTAGTGGTTAAAACCGTGGAGACAGCAGAGTATGAAGGAAGAGAAGTAGTAGTACTGGGAATGCTAGTAGCAGAAGGCACAGTCGATTCTGCTAATACTTCACCGAAGTCCTTACTGAAGGTGGTGGCCACGAGGAGAAACGAGAGTGAAATACCGGCGTGCATATTAGTTCAAAATATGACCAGTGGTGTGAACAGGCACCTGTACCACAGAATATATAGTCCAAGTGTCGCAAAGATCTTTATAGCGGTCCGATATGCAAGGGTGTCTCGTACTGTTGCTTTCGCTCGACCGCGAGTTGTGCCAGAAAAGCTACCGGATTTCATGCTCTGGCCATTAATTTATGCTCGACGACGCGATAATAAATTACTTGAACAGCAGGCTTTATCATCAGGTACCTCACCGCTGTTCTTGCTATCCCGTAAACGCCGGCGTTACGAAAGAGTACGAATTGTATCTGTTCCTGGGCTCGATGAGACGGAGCTGTTCTTCTCCGATTCCAGAGCAATCCAGTACTGGACGGTCTTCGTTGCACTATGTACCGGCCAGATCTCTGTCTTCCGAGTATCTTCCGAGTATCACAACCAAAATGGAGCAAATGACAAGTATAAGCGACGGAGGGCTCGACCACCAATGATCATGGAATGATGGACTTTGAGCCGCATCCTGCATTATGGTTCCAGGATCTGCGTCAAGGTTGAAGCATGAAGGGGAATTTGTGATGCTGATCCACGAGCATGTGAATGGGAGATAGAGTCAAAGAAAGGGCCCTAAACAGTGTTGTGGTAGACATTCGATCCAGGAGAGCCTCACTGCTGTACAAGGGCCTGACGCGTCGTGACAAACTAGGCCAGGCCACACAAAGTCGACGCGTCGTCCCGGCCACGTGCCGTCGCACCCGGAGAACCCGGACCGCTCTAGCGGTACTTAGGAGGTTGCATTTTACATTCTAGTCTCACTCTAATTATCCTGCTTATCATGTAAAGCCTCTCTTTTCGTAAAATATAGTCGCCCTCTAGGTATGCCCGTATCTAATACTATACATCTTTAATTTCTGCTCACGGTGCTATCGAAGATAAATTTTGAACAGCTTTGACATTTATCCTTCATGATGGCGGGTCAGGGCAGAGCATATCGTTCCGTGCTATTAACGGTCAGAGTCTCTTACTATCAAGGCAAGGAAAGGATTTTTGTTCCCCCTAGCCTTGATATTGCTCGTCGAGTTGCCCAAGACGACTCAAAGATCCTTGGTCTCCCCCCGCCCCCCCTTCATCATATCCATGTCATTGCTCCTGGAGTAGTCGAGTTTTATTGGTCGAGCTATGTGGACAGCGTAGGTTAATGTTTCTTATTCAGCTGGAATCGCATCATGATATTTTCAGAATTTGCAAGCTGTTTTGAGACGCAAATTCTTTGCAGATCTCCATGATCATATATTGATTCCTGATTCGGCACTTCACGAAGCATCTATGTAAGTGTAGGCGCGTCTAACAATATTAGGATGCACACTTACTGTGGTCCCGTATGAAGTGAGAGCATCGAGCTTTATGAAGAGTATGTCCTATTCAGTGTCATTGTTAGAAGTAATGGCTGCTCACTTTTTTCAATGTTCAGAATAGATAAAACGGGACCAGATCCAGACCGATACAGCCAGCTGCATCCAGCTGCTCCATATCAATCCACGGTACGAGAAAATTGGGGAAAACATCCCGATCCGAGGCCGGGAAATCAGGCAGCTTCTTCTATTAGTAAAGGATCTTCCCTCGCGACACCACGACGTCAACAATCATCCTTTCCCCAACAACTCCAAGTCTGGCCAACTGCATTATCTACATTACCTGACCGCCTCGCAAGCGTCTTGGACGCGAACAGAAAAACTGTTAAAGCTGTTGATCAGTCAGCAGTGACATCATCTATGGCTTCACAAACGGTCCCAGTGAAATCCAGCGACGAAAATAAGCTTATCGCAAATACAGACGAAGCACCCGCAGCTCTGCCTCCTGCTTCACCACGTCTATCAGTCGTAGATCCACTGGGGTCGGTAGACGGAGGGATCCCTACATCCATCAAGTCTGGCGGCTTCTCTGCTATAGAAAATCGCGACGGGGACGTCCCCTCCGATACAATAATAGTAGAGAAAACACTGGATCCAGTCATGGAGTCTGTCTCTTCTGTTGAATCATCATCGGGTGCTATTTCGATGCTGAACGACGCCAGTATCAACGACATCGCTTCATCTTCTTTGAGCGACGAGGAAGAGGATTCCATTGCAAAGGTGATAGAAGATTTATTTGGGGAGGAGATTTCCGAGCCAGATCCAGCACTTGGCCCCCCTAGTCTTCTTGACCTGCACGAAGTTTCTCCTCTGCGTATGTCTCCGCCTCCGGGCGCCGAAACGGAAAAACATCTCAATGGCCGTGCACGGTCCCGCTCTCCGTCTCACCATTCCATTCGATCAACTCCCCCACGTAACCGCTCTGCCTCTATTCATTTCGCCTCGCCTCCCCCGCGCGCCTCGTCTCACGATCGACAATCGATCCAATCGACGCCACCACGCAATCCCTCAGCTCACCCTCAATCTGTGTCAATCGAAGAGAGGCAACTGCCAGCCACGCCGCAATTATCCCAGCCTTTCGAGACACCCTGTCCAAACGGCGACTTCTCCCGTAACACCTGCTTCAAGCCCACCACCTGGATTGAAATTATGAAGGACGCGGCGATCAAGAAACAAATGTTGATTCCATCATTGATCAGGACCAGAACGTGTTTAACGTGAGTTCAGGGAGTGCTCCTCCCTTCTTCGATCTGACCTTAGCTGTCTCATAGATTTCATCCGAACCACAACAAGTTAACTCAGAGGTGGTATCGATGGTCAGTATGGTATCCATCGATTGATTATCTTCTTTTTCGTTCGCTCATTCATACTTTGTAGGTCCTGGAAACTCCAAGCACAATACAAACACCACCTGTCAGTATCGTGGTAGGTTCTTGTTTAGTACTATGGTATTTTCACTGACATCGGGATGAGACTGGCAAGCGGTCTACAAATTTGCGTTCGGTTTCTCCTCCACCTCCAGCCAAAAGAGTAATGCGAGAGATCAGTCCCTCCGACGAACGAGCTAAGTCGGAGGCGTTGAAAGAGTACAATGAACGATCTGAGGAACTTCTTACCATAGTCGCCATCCTAGCCAAACAAGAAGAATCTTTGAGACGCTTAGGTGTCCCTCTTCCCGAACACGATCCTACTGTGGACAACTTTGGTATGTATGTCTTCCGTGTCGTGGAGCTACTAATCATCATAATTATGTCTTAGTGATGCGAGCCCAACTGAGAAACGTAGAAGCTGAGCTGGAGGCCGAACGAAAGAGGTGTCGGGAACTCGAGCTGAATTTGAGCGACATCAGGCGGGAATGCAAAAAACCATTCTTCGTTCCTTCATTGTTCGATGCTTTCCTTCAGATTTCGCAGCTTACCACAGCAGCTACTGAACATATTTCATAACATATTGTTAGTGAAACTTCAAGCTTGTGTCTCCGCTTAATTATATGCATCTCCGACCTTAATCCGATATTCCCTCTTACCACCACCATCACGAATGGCGTCAGCTATGCCCTGCTGCGTCGCGCTATCTCGGTTAAAATTTCGCCAAATTCCTTTATCTTTCCCAGCAAGCTGCCTTTGCCTGCCTGACAGCTGGTGCCCCGGAAATCGGCAACGACATGTGGCGGAATACCGTGATCAGTGACGTCTATTCTCGCTATCTCAAGCAACTTTGGTTTGTAACCGCCATGGCGGATGAGAAACCCTTCTACAACGATAGCAAAGCGATACCGACGCTAGTAACGACATTGGCAAATGTTCCAGCGCGTAGACGGAGCATCGTCAAGCTCGTTCTTGCTCTTGGTATCGTGGTTGTCGCCCTCCATTCTGTTCTGCGGCCATATGTGCTCGACGCTGTATTGCTGGATGAGCATACCAAGGTGCACAAGCCGCTGGTTGGGAAGCGGGCCGAGAATGTCTTTCTGTGCGTATTGTATAGTATCACCCATAGCACCTCACGCTCGAATATTTACAGGTCTGTACCAAACGAGGAAGTGTGTATAGCTACATCGAGGCACTATACTGCGAAGCCGCATCTGGCGGGTTCAGAAATCGACTTGTCTACTGCAAAAGATTTTCTGCATTTCCTGCAGACCGAGCTCGGAGTCAAACCGCCCACAGAGGATCCCATTTATCCCGCCGGGTCCCCAGAATCTCAGAGCGCCACGTTATCCATTCCAAAGACGCACGCTGCGCAGGCTTGGATTGATGTCTACTATCCGGTCATGAATACACCGCTTGATCGCGTCGTGCAGGCTTTGGATCAGGAGGGAAATGTTATTTGGGACGCGGATCTAACGGAACACACTGATGACACTGACCCGGAGGCTGGCGAGTACTACGATTTTGTGCCCACTTTCCACGGATTGAGCAAAGGCGGCGATGTCACTGGAAAGGTGAGTAGTTGGCATGAACCTTTATGTGCTGCCATCTGATCGCGTTTCGCGCTAGCTTGTGTATGCAAACTATGGCTTGAAAGAGGTAAGCAGCTCGTCAGTTATGAAACCCCCGCCTTTTCCATTGACACGCTGCTAGGATTATGATGCACTTGTTGCGAAAGGCATGTTCGGTGCTTCTGTCGTGCTTTTGCGCCATTTTAATATCAATTTAGGCGTCAATCTTACCGGTTCAATCATCTTGGCCAGATATGGCGGCAATTTCCGTGGGCTCAAGGTCAAAGGCGCACAAGAGGTTGGCGCTGTTGGTATTCTCATATATAGTGATACTCGCGACGATGGAGCTGTAACTGTGGAGAATGGCTACAAACCATACCCAGATGGTCCCGCTCGAAGCCCCACCTCGGTTCAGCGAGGCAGTGTTCAGTTCATTAGTATGTATCCTGGTGATCCGACGACCCCAGGATATCCTTCGTATGAAAATGTTACGCGCACGGAGGGGCTTAACATCCCTTCGATACCCAGTCTACCTTTCTCTTGGGCCAATGCTCAGAAACTCCTGGAGTTCTCCGAGAAGGGAGAAATCAATGTTAGGCTGGTCAACCACGGTAAACTTATTGCCTTTCATCATGTATCAAAGCTTAAATCTGAATGAACGTCAGTCGATGACAAGGTCATACCGATTTGGAATACGATGGCCGTTATTCCAGGTTACATCACCGACGAGATCGTCGTCGTTGGAAACCACAGAGACGGTAGATATCTCTTTTTTCTGTCGTTCCATGAGCCTGAGTTGTCTTCTAGCTTGGGTATGAAATTTCGATCAATTTTGCGGCCTTCTTCTCAATTCAATTGTTGAATTAAGGTTATGGGTGCAGCAGATCCCACCAGTGGTACTGCGTCAATAGCCGAGACTATCCGAGGGTTCGGCGCTTTGATGAGGAAGGGTTGGAAGCCACTTCGTACCATCGTTATTGCAAGCTGGGACGCCGAAGAGGTGGGGTCAATCCTCTCGGCCTACTATTCATCTTGAGTTGACAACTGTACAGTACGGCCTCATTGGAAGCACTGAGTGGGGCGAAGACTTTGCAGACTTCATCGACAAATATGTTGTTGCGTATGTGAATATTGGTAAGAGTATAGAGATCTCTCATGTTCACAGTTGCTAATACCACGCCAAACATAGATGGTTCTGCCAGCGGTTCCAAGTACAGCGCCCGGGCCTCTCCACTGCTTGCCCATCTTGTGCAACAAAGTGCTTTGGATATACCGCATCCCACGCAGAAAGGTCGTACACTTTGGGATGCTGCCAAAGATACTGGCTCATATTTCGGAGCAATGGAGGTCGGAGAGGCTGTTATAGATCCAGATGTTGTGGCCATGAGTGAAGCGCGCGCGAACGCTGTTGATGCACTTGGTGTCGGTGTCTTGGGTTCAGGTAGTGACTATACGGTGTTTCTGCAACGACTTGGGGTATTGTTTCCATGTCTACTCATGGGATCTTTATACTAATAAAATGTTTCCAGATTGCTAGCACCAACGGCGGGTTCGGCAACACGATAAACGATCCAGTTTATCATTATCACTCTGTATACGATTCCGAGCGCTGGATGGAATTATACGGTGATCCTGGTTTCTTCCGCCATGTATGGGTTCCCGTCAAAGCCAAGCCATCGAATCACTCATCATCATTTCCTAGACTGCAGTTGCAAAGCACCTTGGACTTCAAGTTCTTCGTTTGGCTGATAATGTCGTTCTTCCTTTCAACACGACGCATTACTCGTACGAACTTGAGAATTATCTAGACAAGTCCGTTTCCTTTTCTTATCTTCGATTCAATTAAGTTGAAGGTCCTGCAGGGTGGAGATTCTTGTATCGGCACAATCCGTGGATATCGACTTGTTTCCTCTCCGGCAATCCATTCATTCTCTGCAAGCTGTCAGTTTGGCTTTGGATTATGAAAAATTCAACGCGGAACGGAATATCATCGAGATCATTAAAAAATGGAGAAAGGAAGCATCTAAGTTGAAGAAACTAAAGAAGAAGCTTCGAAAGGCGTACTGCAAGGTCAAGAAGGCTTTAGGACACCCATGCGAGCCTCGTCACCACCACCACAAGCATCACGACAAACAGTATCAGCTTACGGAGGAAGAACGCCGCGTCACCCACACCGGATTTGAGCACCGTATCGGACGTCTTCCCGCTTGGAGACAGGAAGTAGCGGAGAATGAGATGCTGTATGGATTCGCTTTACAAGCTGGTTTTGAGAAATCCCAGCGTGGATGCGCTAAATCAGCGATCTCGCGCCTTCCCCACTTCCCTATCGGCGAATTGAAGGAGGCCGTGAAGCGCCTTCGCGTCGTCAATCAGAAGCTGATTGCCTTTGAACGAGGGTTCATCTCGGAAGATGGGATCTCAGAACGCGAGTGGTACAAGCACCTGGGCGTAGCGCCTGGGAAGTGGCTTGGTGAGTCTCTTCTATGTTGCATTGAAGTCTATGTTTTGACTGGTTCTAGGGTATGGGGCGACTACGTTACCTGCCTTGACAGAGTCCATTACTATTGATGGGAACGCTACGTTGGCAAAGTACGAGGCCGTTCGGTTGAAGGATCTTCTTGATAGCCTGGTGGAGAAGATCAGAGTTTAAATGTGTCTGCGTACGAGAGAATTCTGTTATCCGCTGTATATCATCTCTGTATCTGCATTTTTTGTTTGCGAGTCGTCTTCAGTCAGTGGCCTGGGTTACATAGTGATATTGTGCAATTCCATCCATAGTAGCAAGCGCGATCTCCAAGAAAAGCCCACAGACTTAACCCCAAAGACTTCAATGCCGCATTGCATTATGGCTGGAAAGACACATATTTCGAATGGTAACTCGCACCAGTCTCCAGCGTCGCGTCTGCAGTCCGTAGGTAACACAATCGAATCCCTCGAGCGACAAAACGAGACTGATGTGACGCAAAGAGGGGTGCAGTACTACACAGTGAAGTAACAATTTTAATAAGTCGACATGTCGAATGATAATGTAGAATTGAACAAGACAGCATATCGAAGTTCCTCAGAAGTCTGGTTCTTCGTCTTCTCCACAACTCTTGAACCATTCCCCTGATCAAGCAAGCATTAAAAGTTGGTGAATACGAGAACAATCAAGACGCACATAATTCACTCTCATGTTCTGCTCGCCATTTGTTGTATTCCTCGATTACATCTTTCATTGCAGCAGCTGCTTCGGCTTCATATGCCTTTCGGCATGCATGCTGCGTTGCATTATGCACCTAGAACGATATCCTATTCAGCACATTTAAAAGCAGAGATACATGGATCTTGCCGTCAAGTCAAGATCTGGAGGTGCCTTGGGCTGGGCTGCGAAGATACGAAGCTGTAATGAGTACCATCAGAACTAGCGCAAAAGGTTTGTAGGGCAGATGAGACATACCTCCCACTCGCGGTATTCAGAGGCAATTGGATGCTCTTTTGGCACAGATGACCCCGAGGCATCAGGTTTAATGTTAGAGCTTGAGGGAGTTTGAACCGAACCGGACATTGGGAGGTCGTGGAGGGGACGTGTAAAGCCTAAGACAGCTGAGCAAGGTGGTTGAAATAGAAAAATGCAAGACAGCATTGGATACTGAAACTTCTGTGTTCCAATATAACCACTACGTTAAACCAGGTCAGGCTCAAGCTCAGAACAAAAGGGGAGTCGCGGTGTGCCAATATCAGCATCCCCTACTCCTTATCAGTGCCTTGAATGTTCCCCACACTGACATCCGCATCCACCTCATTTGCCAGATCCAGTCTGGGACGAGTTCGTCACCGTTATTTTCCATACTTTATTTATTGAGAATGCCGTATGCATTATTATTTTGTTACAACTATATTGGTTACAAACCGGCCTGTGAACGCTTCGAAGCTCTCGAAGGACAGCCAGAAGATCGTTGCCAACATCCAAGAGATTTATCGAATGCTGTGCCCCACGATCCTAAATCAGGGTTTCACAGCAGCATTAGTCAATTTAGAGACTTCAATGAAAGCATCTAGCAAAGAGGGGACGATGAACGGGACCTTGCACTCCCTCCGAATGTCCCCCAGTACCAGCTCGTACTCAAGCCTCTTCTGCCGTTCTGTTTCGATTTCTACTTCCAGGGCTCTCAGCCGGATTCGACTAGCTGGAAATCATATGGGTGTAAGGGCATGAAATATTGTAACAAGTGGCACGAACCAAAACTCTCCGCAGAGGAATCAAGTGCAGGGATATCGGTAGCGCCTGCGTCTTGCAGTTTTCCCCTTATCTCTGCTTGCCTTGCGGCGAGACTGACGACCTCTTGATTGAGATGTTCTAACTCTTGCATCAATCGCGTGACTTCTTGTTTACGATAGACGCGTTTCGCCGGTGGTGGTGTCGATGCAGACTCTGGGCACCATGTGCGCTTAGCCGTCTAGCAATAAACGTTTAGTACTAGCATCTTTGAACGATGGAAGACTTACATGTGAAGGTACCATCTCCTCTGTAGATGTGGGGGTGTTGTTGGTTGATAGACTTGTCTGTGCAGAGCACTGGCTGAGGGGTGGCAGCAGGCTTGCGGGTTCGTGGGAAAGTGACGGCTACAAGAAAGTGTTCGTGTATTTCAGTCACATGTGTTCTGACAATGTCGCTACACTTACCTTTAATCCGGATTCTGTTTCAATGGCACCTTCAGTATGGCTTTGGCACGCCGGAGCATCTTCCGTCGATGTCACATCTTTGGGGGATACCGGCGTGCTTGACGGCGGCGCAGTGGGCTCTCGTGAAGGAGTGGCATTGGTAGATGTGTGAAGGCTGGTTGGTGAAAACTCGGCCACTTCGGCAGAGGTTGTCGAAAGAGAAGTCCCGGAGGTAGTAGGTAGACAGTCAGATGTCGACAGAGAAGGTATGCGCTGGCGACCTTTTCTCTTCACGCAGACACGTTTATAATTGCCAGAGTCCAGCTGAGTAGACGTGATATCTTTGAGTGTTTTGTCGACTCTGTCAAGAGATGAGCGCGGGACTTGCGGATGGAGGAGACGTCTCACTCTTGTTGGTATGTCATCGAATGGCTGAGAAGTGAGTGTGAGTGTGGGCATTCTTCAACAAGGTATATCCTCGTACATCAACTGGCCTGTTAAACTCTGCAACCAGTCTTTCGACGGGCTTGCGAGTTTCCTCACTAGAGTGTGATGTAAAGTCTATTACCAGTGCATGGGATCAATAGAATGAGGAGGATATGTAACATACGCTGCCTTCAGTTGTCTCCCAGTACAGCTCTAGGACACCTGTCAATAATATCCGCACATTAGAATCCTCGGGATGGGGAAGGGAGAGAGATGTCAAGTCAGCGAGGAGGAACTTCAGAGCGTTGCCCAAGCCTCCGGGGTAGAAGATTGCAGCCTTGCCGGGTAGATAAACCACTCGAACAGTAAGTAAGATTGGACGCCCGGAAACCATGCTGGGAGTGGGAAGCAGTATAGATCCCGGAGATATATTCGATAGGAACTGCTTCGGGTCAAGATCGTAACAGGCCGTGGTGGAGAGCGTCGTATCAACCGCACGCACTTCAACAGACAGATTTTAGTCAGATTGAGGGGGAAATTTTCGAGTTACCTTTAGTGTCAAGGTAAAAAAAAACAAACGGGGCCTTGGGAGAAGATGGGAGAGACGTAGCACAAGGTCGTTTCGGTTTCCGGGCCGGAAGAACCGGAGACCAATTATCGTGGCGGTGCTGACTAATCCCGTGCGGCACATTATTGACGACTATTTGCCCATCACTGACGACTACCACCACTACTGCGGCGGCTTTCCAGCAAACCAATCCTGCCCGTATTTCGAACGCTACAGCGTCTCTCAGACGACAGATTTCAATCTAAATGAGATGATACGCGACAGACAACTATGTTCCGTACTCTCCTCACGCCGTTGAAGGCTCATTTTGACTTTTCACCACCAAATTCTGGCCACGATGAAGAGACTTCACCAGAGGATTTTGCACGCGATGTATTGATTGAGCTCATGCGGAATGCGGTGGAGAACCTTAAGACAAGTGAAACGACACGAGAGAAGACAGAAGTGCGTTTTCTAGCAGTCGCTCCAGAGATGTTCACTGAATAGTGCAGATTTTGACAGAAATACAAAAAATCATGCTGCAAGACGCGTGCACAAAGGTTTGTTGCACCGTCGGAATTCTGCTTCATTACTCATCTCCAACCAGTCGGTATTTCGCGAGCTGGATGGATTCGTTGTCCTCATGAACGTCCTGTCGACGATTCAGTCATGCAATGATGGTCCTGTCCGCGAACCCGATGAGCAGGTCTTGCTCGAGGTCCTGGAAACCATCCGGATGGTCTTCATGATAGTATCTGATGCGACTAATGACCACCCAGAGAATGCCGAATATTTCAGAGTGAGCCGTAATGTTCTACTTGGTCCAAAGTACGTTTGTTGATCATATACGAAGGTCTCAGTTGGTTATGATTCACTAGCGTTGGCTCTGACAGACCTGGTAGCTGATAGCAGAACAGTCGACGTGACCTTGGGGTTTCTTCTTTCCATGTCGCTCAACGATTTCTCCGTCTCTGGTATTTTTACCAGCCTCCGAGGCACTCCAGTCGAGGAACTTGATCAAAAGATCAAGGAGTTCGAGTCTCGTCTTGGCCTCATCAAACTGCCCGGTGCTGTTCGCCTACTCTGGGACTTTAGGCCACAACTCGACTCGGCTATGTACTACGCGTTCTTCAAGTTATTTGAGCGTCTCTGCGCAGCATGTCATCGCAATCAGGCGACGCTGAGCTGTATTGGTATCGTCAAATCCGTGATGGAGTACAATGCTGATGCTAGGACTCGGGGGGACGTGGAACAGGTTGTTCAAAAGCTGCTGCGTCGTCTGCTGGACCTGGGAGCGACAACTCCAGAAGCGAGAATATTGTTCCAAAGGACGATCCTACCTGGAGAGCAAAACCTCGATACAGAGACGCTCGAGATTGTGAGGTCGGCCATGAAATCCAGATGGCCGGAGCATTTTTCTTTGGAATCGCCTGCGGAATTTGCCATGGTCCATGACGGCGTTAGAGGTGTACCAGCCACAGGGTTTACTTTTGCGGTTTGTTTTGAATAATTGTCGTATTCTCCGACTTATCCCAGATTATAGATATGGTTCTGGATTGAAGCTCTTCCGAAAGCAGCTCACCCCATTTTTACTGTCCGAACGGGGTTTACAAGTATTGTTACCCTTTGCCTTAACTCGGACGGAAAATTCGAGTTGCACACATCTGGGCACAAGTCGGTCGCCGTTCTCGGAAAGTCGAGCATCCGTACCACCCGGTGGACCCATGTTACATTGGTTCATTATCCTCAAAAGGCCTCACAGCCAAGTATCCGTGTGTTTCACGTCTTGTTCCTTTTGCTTGGTGCTTATCATTGTTAAATCAGGATTGTTCATTGACGGCATCCTCGTCGAGACGCTCACCTGGGCTTATCCCAGACCCGACTTTTCGGCGCACAGCGTGGAATACGTTGTGGGAAGCAATGACTCCGAGGCTCAGATGAGTTGGTGTATTGCGACTGCCTATCTGATCGCGTACCCGTTAGGTTGGTGTACTTTTACATCTGCATTGCCATGAAACATTGATGTTATTTTTTTCTAGGCGACGACTTGCCTCGTTTAATCCACCATCTTGGACCTCGGTATCAAGGGAGTTTCCAAGATCCCGCGCTGGTCAAGTTTCTAACATACGAGGCGTCGACGTCGTTGAACATGTTCATAACCACAGCCGCGTCGAAAGTATCTTCAGCAGAGTCGCTGCCATTAGTGAAAACAATCAGGGAGGGACTGGGAATCAGCAATTCTTCAATCATCCTCTCCTTGTCCCCTTCCAATATAGCAGAATCAGGTACCGTTCGCAGTGTAAGAGCGGGTGGTAGTGATAAGGATGTCACTGTCCAAGGCGACATCATTGTTGTAAAATCTGCCTGTCTGGACATGTCACTCTGGAAAATTGGCGGGGCTGCCGTACCCCTTTATCTGTTGCAGATGGCTACGGTCGGTTTATATGTGATATCCTCGGTCTGCAGCTGACGACTATGTCAGACACCTCATGAAATTTCAAGGGCGTTGAGTATCTTGATGGATGGCCTAAGAAATAGTTGGCAAAACTCCGAGGATATGGAGCGTTTACGTGAGTTAAACCTATTGACAGTACTACTGGGTAGTAACTAAGCCTCTCCTCTAGGTGGATACGACATATTAACAGACATTCTGCGATCCAAGGCCCATATGATCAACATGACAAGCTTTGAAACGATTTTCGAAGCTCTGGGATTAAACTTTCGCTCGCCCGAGTAAGACTTATGTCAAATTTACTGTGAAACTGAATTCATGAGACCTGTAGACAATCCACTATAGTGAATGCTGTTGCATACAAAGTCATTGCGTTGGACTTTGAGTTTTGGTCCCGTACTCGCAAGGAAGTCCAGCGAGTGTATCTTGAGCATTTCATCACTCTCTTGCAGACCAGCCGATATAAGACATTCAATATTAAGCAACGCATGGTCAAGCTCGGTTTAATCCGACGACTTCTGTTCGTCCTTCAGACGGAATGGTATCAGCATGATATTATTCCAGATCTCATAGAAGTTCTGAAAGCTGCCGCGCAAGCCAACTTTTCTAAAGAAGACACCATCAAGCCGATGGTATCATACATCGCGGCAAGACTCAATGAAGGTTTGCTATCTTCCCTCCAGTCTGAGAACCGGGAAATTCTAAATGCCGTCCAAATAGCCACGTCCATGGCTGACTCGCCCCGCTCTATGATCTCCCGAATTGATTACAAAGACGTTCGCCAGAAAGCGGAACAAGTCCTCGAACTGTTGGTTTCGCTTCTGTTAGTACCGACTTTCTACAACAAATTCATAACTGCGCTGCCGGTAACCCGAATATGTCTCCTCTTCTTGGCGATAAACCGCAACCGTTTGTCGCCAATCAAGTTTTGCTCATCATCGGCATAAGCGTAAAAATGTCGGCTTCTTTCACAAGGAAGTTTGAACTGATCAGCGGTTGGAGTATTCTCAAAACTGTATTGCCGACGTGCTGGGACCCAAGCGTGAACGAAGCTGCCTTTGATGTATTGCTTGGGCGCACCGGCACCACGAAGGTCGATTCGCAAGGGCACAATGCCGTGATTTGTCCGCAGATTGTTCCGGCTATATTCGCAGCCTTGCATACTGGCTTGGGTACAGTTGGTAACAACTGCACCATTTCTGAGGAGGATGAAAGTGAGACGTAATCTTCTCTAGTTTGTCCTCCCCCTGATGAAAATATAGTGCCGAACAGTTTTTCATGGGCAACTGAATCGACGATGGAAGTGCTTGTGGAAGAACTCATTGATCTTCATGCGTCAAGTGCTACTTTCCGGCAAGTGTTCCGATCGCAACAGACGACCCGGTTGTTCGTCGAAGGCTACAAATCATTTGTCTCTCAAGTCTCTGCTGCGCCTAGTGTCAACCAGCGCACATCGCGCATCCTAGAAAAGATGACACACTTTGGCCTAGCGTTGGCACTGGACGGCGCTGTCGCTGGTGTTCAGAAACGCGAAGTAAGACACCCCTTTCAGCACCTTTGATTGTGATTAATTCATCCCCTCAGATACTAGACATTCTTCAGGATGCTGAGACCGTCCTGAATCCATGCGCCGAACGGCAGCCAACCATTAGCCCCGAACTTGTCGCAGACACACGATCTTTTCGCCAGAGAATAGCATCTGCAAGATTGACCGTCCATGTCAGCGAACGTACCGTCATCAAACTCATTGCGAGGATGCTAGAGTGGAGAAAGACCATCCGGGTATCCGAACAGAAGCGACTTCGGAAAAATATGCTAGATCTGTATGTCCTCCTATATAGGATGCCCCGCCTGTCCTCGTTAACTCCTTCATTAGACGGGAATACCGGAGACAAATATCTCGGCTGTACGAATGGAGCAACACCTTGTCGTCAGAGCGAGGTCTATGGCCCCAAACCGAAGCAAGCCTGTGGAGGTTGGACGAGACAGAGGGACCTCACAGAGTTCGGTATGTGTTATGATCTGTCTATCACGAAAACTGTGACTCATGTTGTCCCAACAGTAACAAGCTGGAGCCCGAAATTAGCCAACCAGTGACTAGAATCGATGTCGATTTCGAGCATGTTCGTGATGTTGATGTTCCAGAATCAGAAACGAGCTCTATCGTTCAGGTGGAAGTGCCTCCATGGGCCGAGACCTATGAGATATCGTCTACAGATGTGGAAGGTAACGAGAAAAGGCTCGTCTTCAAGAATTACTCTTACAGCAATCTCTAGAGCGCCAACTAGCCGAAGAAATCGCGGAAGATAAGCACCGCCGCGTCCGTCATGAGTTGGAACCTGGGGATGTTATTGAAGCAGTTGCAACAGTCGCGCGTGTGTCAGGGGTGGATTCCTCGCGTTCGTTCTTTTCAATCCATGTTTACCATGAGCTGATAATCTCGTCTTTAGCTGGCCTGCTCATCATTGGCCGTACTCATCTTTACATGCTAGATGGTCTGGTTGAGAACGAAGAAGGGGAGGTGATTGATGCTCGTGATGCGCCTAAGCGACTTCTTTTTGTGCCTGGGAGCATCATAGAACTCGATGGACCCCAGCGGGCTCAGAGATGGTGTGTTCCGTTTCATCAATGTGTTTTTCCTTCTTTTAACGTTATGCAGGGCTCATGACCAAGTCGGGACGTACAGTAACAAGAACTTTCTTTTTCGTGATGTAGCGTAAGTCCGGCGTTCTCCGTACATTCTATTCCTTGACGAAGCTTGCCTCCAGTTTAGAGATTTATTTCAAGGACAGCCGCTCCCTATTGATAGTCTTCCTAGACAAGAAAAAGCGTCTTGACATCGATCAACGGCTGTCAACCATGATCAATAATTCTAGCAATGCACCCACTACGCCAGGTCTTTTAATCACTCCCCTGCTTGGAAACATCGGTGCAAGGGTTCTGGCCGGATTTCGACCTGACGAGCTCGCTACAGCCCAACGGAAGTGGCAAACCAGAGAGATCAGTAATGTGATTACTTTCACCTCAGTTATCTAGAGCGTCGGGTTAATGTTGCTACTGAAGTTCACCTACATCAGTATCTTAAATCAGATATCTGGTCGTACACCAAGTGATGCTACACAGTATCCTGTTTTTCGTTAGTAGAACTCTAGCCTTCATCGTTCATCGTTCATTAAGGGCTGATATCTTTTTCCAGCTTGGGTGCTACAGGATTATTCGTCGTCGACTTTGGACCTCAATGATCCCGAATCCTACCGAGAGTGAGTCACAGAACCTAAACCATACAGATGTAACTCAATGCGGCATCTCTAGTCTAACTAAGCCCATGGGAGCGCTGACTGATGCTCGACGAGAGGCAGCCATCACTCGCTATGAGAGCTTGGAGAGCGTTAATGAAAAGCCTTTCCATTATGGCACTCATTTCAGTTCTTCGATGATTGTTTGCCATTTCCTCATTCGGTTAGCCCCGTACACGAACATGTTTAAGACACTGCAGGGCGGCGATTGGGACTTGCCAGATCGATTGTTCAGGTCAGCAATGAATTGTGTCTATTTTCGACACGCAACTCATGGGAGCTTTCAAGTGATGTTGCGCGCGCCTTTGATTCAGCTGCTAGAGAACGTACGTGGAGATGTAAGAGAACTCATCCCGGAGTTTTACACATGCCCAGAGTCAGATTACGACGTTCATAGAAATTTCCCTCCTATTGACGTCTTCCAGATTTCTAGAGAACTCTCGCAACATCGACTTTGGTGTCCAGCAAAACACCGGGGAAAGGATTCATCATGTCAAGCTACCTTCTTGGGCAAGGCAGGATCCTCTCTTGTTCATGGTCATGAATCGCAAGGTATGATATCAGTGGTACTTTTGGAGTGGCATATGCCAACCCTTTTGCTAGGCGTTAGAAAGCTCCTACGTTAGCGAGCACCTTGCGTCCTGGATCGATCTTATCTGGGGCTGTAAGCAGCGAGACTCGCAATCCTTGAACTGTTTTCATCCATTGTCATACGAAGGTTCTATTGGTTAGTTCTCTTCCTTGTTGGGTCAGTATCTCTCTGAAAACACCCAGACCTTGATTCCATCACCGATGAACTAGAGAGAGAGGCCACAGTTGGCATCATTCACAACTGTATGTCAGCTATCACCTCAAATGATCTCTTACTTACTTTCTCCAGTTGGCCAAACACCTCGTAAACTTTTCAATGCTCCTCATCCGCAGCGGTACGGCCATGCCTCTAACACACTCCCGCTGGGAACGTTGCATGGAATAGAGGAGGATCCACACCTGTTACTCCAAGCAAGCCGATGCTTCAAAGGTTTGTTGACCATCCATTTGGCCATCTACGATACTCTGTGCCTAACATTTTCAAACAGATTTAGGACCGACTGTTCCTGTTGGCGAGCTGGTGTTCGACATAATCGGAGAAAAGATTATCGCTTGTCCTGATGGTGTCCTGTGCGTTCCCCATCATCCACACGAACAAATAGAATGGGGTGCAAACCGAGTTGGAGGTGGAGAGTTACGCCTGCTTGTGGATAACAAGGCAGGATTCTCACTCATTTATCAGACTTTGCCGTATTGATCTTCACGCTTCAGGTGGTCCAAGTGATCGAAGGCTCGTTCTGCAACTGTGCATCATTCGCTGATAGCGATTGCTTAGTCACTGGATCGACTGACTATACGGTACGGATATGGAAAACATCACGGACGCATAACCCTCCTCTGTTGCGACTCTCCCTCTCCCACATCATGCGTATCCATACAGATATCGTCACTTGCGTGGCTACTTCACGATCGCGTTCCATTATCGTGAGCGGCTCTCGGGATGGCAGTGCAGCTCTTTGGGATCTAAACCGTGGTACATACGTCCGTTCTATATGGCATAGCACATCCGAAGAGGAACTGAATCCCGTTCATTTGGTGTCAATCAACGAGAGCACGGTAAGCCTCCTGCGAATGTCCTGCAAGATAAGTCCTTGACAGACGTTTAGGGATACGTCGCAACCTGTTCCAAGACCAAATTGTGCCTCCACACTATCAACGCACGCTGTATAGCAGTGTTGGACTTGACGCATAGCCCAATGTCGATAACCTCCATGGCTTTCCACGAGCGCGAATATTCATATCTGGGTATTTTGGCGACGGGTTGTTCGGACGGTTCGATTGTATTACGCACATGGACCGCAGACGGGACGCCAGAGAACGTCCGAGCTCAGTGGGAGTTTGTCACTATTAGAAGTATGAAGGTCCGGGCTGTTGATAAAGGTGTCGTACGTCCGCCAGCCGTCACGGCATTGAAGTTTTTGGGGTAAGTCTCCCTATTTTTGTGGGAGAGTTGGTACTTACTCTGTTGTAGAGAGAGCCTATGCCATGGGGAAGAGACTGGGAAGTCGTTTATGTGGAGTTTGCCTGATTGAAGTATCGTTCTGCGGTGAACGTCGTTTTGTATCATGATGATCCACATGTAGTTTATATGTAGATACCTGTATCGTATTAGACCCCCAATGTACCGTTTCGTCATTAGTATGACTACAGGGAGCAGTCCGGAAGACGATACTGACAGTAACCGATGGCACCCCGCCTCATACGCGTCCCGTCTTGTTTGTGTAGCCATGCCGGGGATACGTACTACTGTCTAGATCGCAGAATGAATATCAATATACCGCAGGGCCTCTGAAAGTCCACCATATCGTGTTTAAACCCCGCTTGAGGGTCGGGAAACTTGACTTGTTGTGGTGGTAGTCCATATACGTTGATTCGGTATCATTATGAGTCAGTGCTAGTCACTACGGTGTTTCAAATTCTGTACTACGCTTTCCGACTTCGCATTAGGTACCGTCGCAATTTCATAGGTGAGCTAAGTTTAGCAAGGCACCATCAAATCTGTACTCTGCACGCAGCTCGTCATCCGGGCCACGTCATCCAATCAATGACTTTGAATTCGTGACGCATGAAGCTTCAAACTTCAAATTCTCGAAGCAGTGAGTCAGACCTCCACTTTACAGACTGCGATTGTAGTGCGCTGCAAACGAAGCTGCTCTAGCCAAAAAAAAAATGTCCGCCCCCAATCCCCCTCTTCTTCAATTGACGCAAAGATGGCAAATATTTACCGACTCTGCTTAACTTCCGTGGTGCCGTGGCCGGATCCGAGTCCGATCGGCTGCGTGATCTGGATCGGTGTATTTATAGAAAAACGAGAGTCATAGTGCCGAGCATGCGAGGTAGGCCCTTGCCGAAGACGGCACCTATGGTTCTTGGTTTCCGACTTTAAAACCTTGGCCTTGGCATCTTAGGTCGATAAGTTTGAACCCACTTATCGCAATGTTCAACCCCCTGCACCCCCCACCTGCACCTCCTGCCTTTGCAGGTGACTATGTGTTACCAGAGGAGAACGCCGGGTTCGTGATTTTACGCTACATCCCCCAATACTTATTGAAATTGTCTTCACAGATTTCTTTCGAGGTTAATCTTCCAGTGGTTAGGCCCTTTCCTTGCTATTGGCTTCTCAAGGCCTCTCGAAAAAGAAGGTAGGGGTTGTGCGTCGTGAGAAACACGTTATATCTATCATTCTTTTCTAGATTTATGGCGGCTTCCCCAGAAGCACACCACCGGCTCAATCACTGATGATGTAGAAATAAATTTCTATTCTCGGTGTCCCCCTGAACAAAGGCCTTTCCACCTCCGTCACAAACTTCCGAATGACGTTGAAGATCTACAATCCTCGAAGGAATCATTAGACGATGATGAAAAGGTCACACCTGATACCAAAAAGAAATCAAGGCGAACAAAATATGATTCATCTCTGACAAAGGCGCTTCATCGAACATTTCTCATTCGGTTTTGGACTGGAGGTATCTGCAAACTCGCGGGAGGTAATTGGCTATCATATCAAACATCATAAAATGGTCGTATTCACCCCCGCCCTACAGACACGTTGAAGACTACTACACCTTTAGTGACAAAACTCTTACTGGCTTGGCTTACTGCATCGTATGAATACTACCGTCTGACGGACGAACAAAGGGCGTCGGGAGTAATGGAACGTCCGAGGGGAATCGGTTATGGCATCGGACTTGGCTTTGCGATTTTTGTGATGCAAGGTACGATAGACAGCCCTGACTTCATATTCTGCGCATGCTCACCTAGATCACAGAAGCTGCTAGTATTGTAGGGAAATACTTTTGCTATTTTACACCTTTACTCACCGAACCTTTCACAGTTTACGAATCACTCCATGCAGCGTACGTCCTTGTTCATATTTCCATCTCCAGACCGAACTAATTCTGAAAACAGTGACTATGACAACCGGGTTGTTATTGAGGACCGGAGTAAGTAACTGGCGTCGTTCTCATGCTGTTTGTGCATTGAGCATTTCTTTATCAGATCATTGGAAGCATCTTTCGAAAATCTCTGAGACTTTCTGGACGTGCCCGGCTCGAGCATAGTATTGGGCAAATTACTACCATGATCTCTGCGGATGCAAGTCGTCTTGACCGACTATGCTTCTATATTCACAAGTCAGTCTTACTGTATCGTTCACGGTGTCTCATTGACTAATAATCGTATAGTGCTTGGGTATCTCCAATTCAGGTATATATCGCCAGCTCGTGTCTCGTTCTGTCATTGAATATTTTGCCTAGATTGCGATTGTTATCGGACTCCTCATTGATAACGTTCGCTTATTTCCTCTGTCATGACATTCATCTTTCTTATTGAAACTGATTTAAACAGCTTGGGTATTCTGCTCTGGTTGGCCTCGGTGTATGTTTATTTCGTTTCCTTTGTGTATCCTCTCCTCATACGTTTCATAGGTTCTCGTTCTCAGTTTTCCCATGCAAGTAATCATTGGTCAACTTATGTTTAGCCTTCGAAAGAAGAGCGTCAAGATTACAGACGTTCGTGTACGAAGCACGACAGAGGTGCGTCTTGACCGTTCCTTGCACACGGTCAACGCTGATCATTTGTAGGTTCTTCAAGGCATCCGACTGATAAAGTTCTACGCATGGGAGGCTTTCTATTCATTTCAGATCGGTAAACTGCGCCAGAAAGAAATCAGAATCCTCAAGCAAGTCGCGTATGTAATCAGCAACTCCTTTGACTGGCAGCTAAAGGATGCATACAGGTTTACACGTTCGGCTCTTATCGGTATTGTCACCTTCATACCCGTTCTTTCATCGGTCCTGTCGTTTGTAAGCATTATAATGCGTGTCGAAAGGTATTTTCAATGACAAGACAATCTTAGATCACTTATGGGCTCACTGGACATGATCTTAACATCGCCATCATCTTCAGCTCTCTGCAATTATTCAATGTTTGTACTCCGTTTCCCTCTCACATCCGTCATTGAATCTTGCGTCTAGAACATCCGGACTCCTCTCATGATCTTACCTCTAATCACCACCGCTATTTCGGACGCGTTAGTAGCGTTGGGTCGTGTCTCCAAGTTCCTGACCGCCGAAGAGCTTTCCCATCAATATATCATCGACGACCACAGTAAATATGCCGTGGAAGTCGACGGGACCTTCACATGGGAAACTGTAGAGCAACTCGATAGTGTCAAGCTTGCTCCTCCTCACAGCGGAAAACCTGAGAAGCGGAATAAACAGAAGGCTGGGAATATGTTGCCCCTCTCGAAGGCGGAGATCGATGACACTTCTTCGCACACATCAGCTGACCAGCCCTTCGAACTTCAAGACCTTCATATGATTGTACCCAAGGGAAGCTTCGTCGCCATCGTTGGCCGCGTAGGGTCCGGAAAGGTATACTGTCATCTCACCGTACTCCGCTTATTTTCACGCTAACTCTAATCTGTATATAGAGTTCGATTCTCCAAGCCCTGATCGGTGAGATGCGGCGGATCAGAGGCGAGGTACGTCGTTGCGAATTATGCGTCGTTGCCTTACTAATGGCCCGACAGGTCATTTTTGGTGGTTCGGTTGCCTACGCGCCTCAGAGTGCTTGGATCAAGAATGCCACTTTACGTGAAAACATTTTGTTTGGCCAAGACCTCGACGAAGACAGGTCAGGTACTTTCATCGGCTAACTTTCATTCCTCTTGCTCATTCCGATCCATTGAAACTTAGACTCCAGGAAGTTATTAGCGCATGCAGTCTAGAACGTGATCTTGCAATGCTTCCCCAAGGAGAAGAGACGGAAATTGGCGAGAAGGGAATCAATTTGAGTGGTGCGTTTTCCCATCTTCTTTTAGCATCAAACCAATCTCAACGTTTCATTAGGCGGGCAGAAAGTGAGCTATGAACCATCATTTCATCATTTTACTAACTAGTATAGGCTCGCGTATCCTTGGCCCGTGTTGCATACTCCCCATCAGACGTAGTGCTGCTTGATGATCCGCTCTCGGCCGTAGACGCCTACGTCGGCAAGGCCATCCTAGATAATTGTCTGCTCAAGGGACCGCTTGCTTCGAAAACCAGGATTCTTGTCACCCATGCCTTGCACGTCCTAGATAAAGTAGATTACATCTACGTTGTCGACGAAGGTGTGATTAAAGAACAGGGAACATTCGCGGTACGTACTTTAACATCATACTCAACTGCTTGCTGAGCATACTTGCAGGACCTTATGGACAATAGCGTCATATTTTCCCGTATCATGGAAGAATATGGTACGACGGAGATCGAGGAAGATACACCGGAGCCTGAGAAAGTCGACGTCATCCACACCAAGGCAAAGAAAGCAGACACATTAAAAGATAAGAAAGTAGTTCTCATGCAGACAGAGGAGAGATTCACGGGCTCCGTTTCTTGGACGACGTATCGTAAATACCTGCGATTCGCCGGAGGTACCATTTGGGCCCCAATTTTGTTGTCACTGCTAGTCCTGAATCAGTGTTCCCAAGGTCAGCACCTCTCCTTACTCTATAGCATCGTCATTTATTCATATCCGCAGTTGGAAACAACCTCTTTTTGGGCTTCTGGACAGGGGAAACTATTCACGGATTCACCCAAGGACAGTATATGGCTGTCTATGCCGGTCTCGGTACGTCTTCATGTCATCTAGAAGTCTTGCTTTTCTGATATAATTTCAGGTGTCGCTACAGCAGTCTTCACTTTCCTGGCGACAGCAGGTTTCGCGTCAGTCCAATTTAAATTAGTCGTCACCTTTGCTCCTGTACTAACTGGCCGCAATAGCATAGTTGCGCTGATCGCTAGCTTATCCTTGTTCAAAACTGCTTTGACAAGAGTAGTGAGGTCTCCGGTCTCGTTTTTCGACACAACTCCTGTCGGTAAGATCAGCGAATTCTTGCGGTTCGTGTAGTCTTGTGCTGAAATATTAATGGTAGGGCGGATACTGTCAAGACTTTCAAAGGACCAAGACACTTTGGATAATGAACTGGCCACGATTCTCGCTCAGGTATTGCAATTCCTGTGCAGCCGATTATTCCATCTGATTGATTTTGATAGTTTCTTAACACTTTTAGCTCTGTCATCGGAACTATCGCTCTCGTCTTCTACACATTTCCGCTGCTCGGGATCATCTTTGGTCCTATGATCGTTCTGTACTACTTGGTGTCGATGTATTACCGCCGAACATCTGTGGAGACCAAGCGACTTGACTCCATTATGCGTTCAGCTTTGTATAGTTCTTATTCAGGTTTGTGCTGATATCTTACCATGTTATTTCAATGTGCTGACGGGTCGTTTAGAAACATTGACCGGTCTTGCGACGATTCGAGCGTTCCGTGGACAGGTACGGCATGGGTCCTCAAAAATTCGTAGTCGTCTCTCACCTATCTATTCTTAGGACCGTTCTGTGAGGAGCGCTGAATCGGGTCTCGACTTGGAGAACAGAGCGTACTACATGACAATTTCCATCCAACGATGGCTTAGTGTCCGACTTGATATGTTCGGAAACATTCTCATCCTCGGGATAGCTCTTTTCGCTGCTGGGTATAGAAACACCGTCGCTCCGTCCAAGATCGGAGTTGTCTTGACATATACCTTGAACAGTAAGTTTCTGATGTGCCAACTTAAGACAGCCGTTTCTGATAACTTCCTCCTAGTTACACAGATCTTCTGTAAGTCTCCACTTGTTGACTCGTTGCTAAGAAACACCTGCTAATCTAATATCCAGCTGATATGGTGGCTCAATTTGCACAAAATGAGCAGAACATGAACGCTGTGGAGCGTGTACTGGTGTATGCCGAGTTGCCATCGGAAGGGAATGACACTTCACCTGACGAGCCTTCCGCTGAATGGCCTGAAAAGGGCGCCATCAGTTTCGAAGACGTTGACCTGGCTTATCGGGAAGGACTCCCACTCGTCCTTCACGGCGTCAGCTTCAAAATCAATCCAGGCGAGAAAGTGGGGATTGTAGGCAGGACTGGAGCAGGTGATCCCAAAATTTTGCTGCCCTGTGCGAGTATGCTGATCGAAATTGACAGGCAAGAGCTCCCTTCTACAGGCCCTCTTTCGGTGAGCTACTATTTCTGAACTCGTTTCTACATTGACTCAAACGTGCTATAGAATTGTCGAACTTCAGGAAGGAAAAATAGAGATAGACGGCCACGACATTAGCAAGATAGAACTAGACACCCTCCGTGGCCGCTTAGCGCTCGTACCTCAAGATACGACCATGTTCCTGGGAACCTTACGGGATAATCTGTACGATACTTTTCTTCTCGTACAGTCATCATTGTCGTCTAACGCCACTTAGTGATCCTCTGGGTTCGCGAACCGATGCTGAGCTTATTTCTGTTCTCCAGCGCGCGTGGCTTCTCCCGCAGGACGGTGTCAAGGATCCTGCTGCTGAGGCCAAGTTTAGCTTGGATGCGACTGTAGGAGATGAAGGTAAGACCGTCCAGTATTCTTGCCGTTGTCTATACCAACGTACTTTTTCTAGGGTCGAATTTCAGCGCGGGCGAGAAGCAACTCCTCGCTCTTGGTCGTGCTCTGGTCAAAAATAGTCGAATCATCATACTGGTAAGTTTCAAGCGATTAATCGTGGCAGGCACTCTACTAATATTGCTCAGGACGAAGCGACGAGTAGCGTGGACGTCGAAACGGATGCGAAGCTACAGAGGACGATTCAAACCGAATTTTCTTCTTCGACCGTCCTTTGCATAGCCCATAGACTGAATACCATAGGTCAGCCTCAAATGTGTCTGAACTGGAATCAGGAACTCACATCATTTCTGAATAGCTTATTACGACCGTATCATGGTGATGGATGCCGGAAAAGTGGCAGAGTTCGACACGGTCATGAATCTGTTTGACAAGGAGGACTCCATCTTTAGGTCGTTGTGTAACGAAGCAAACCTGCAACGGTCGGACATTGAGCGCATTCGGATAGACCACGGAAAGGCCGACATATAATATAGATTTAGTAGCATATTTCACGTACTTCTGGGTAGGTAGGTAGGTAGTATTACAGGGAACGGTATACCATCAAAGTTTTTTTTTGATATCTCACTACGAAGGCCAGCGGTGCATTTTTAATAGCCTAAAACGGGACCTTAGAAGGTTTCAATTTCAGCTCCAGTTTTTGCAGCCTTGTTTTGGGCACTGTGAAACGAGAAGCTGGTGTGTGTGCGAGCGCAAGGTCTTAATCATGTGCTGTGGCCATGAAGGCTCATACCGTTGTCATCGCACAGCGGCGTACGCTTCGCAGAGTAGAGACACTTCATGGGGTACATTGAGAGCGAAGCAGCACAAACGTTGATCATCAAGGACTGGACAGCGTCAATGACCTTGACTGCAAGTGTATGGTGTTTGGGATAATATTACCCAACACCAAGGCGGGGACTGACAATACGACTCGATGCGGATTGAAGGTGGTGCTCACCAGACTCGGCGATGTGACTCATGTGAGAGACACAAAGCATCAGTTTATAGTCCGGACTTGGTCCAATATACCTATCGCGGATTCACTCAACGATGACCTAGTCTCCGCCCAACTAATCTTCCCGTTGATGATGATCTCTACTTCGACAGATGACCAAGTTTCAACACCAGGGGAGATCGACGAATGCGGGACGGGGGAACAAACAATGGCTTCGCGGACTTTCACGCATTTGGTGATTGGTGTAATAATGGTCTTTGAATATTTACATAAACGCGATAGCACTGATACGCATCGCGACGACAGGAGGTACAGGCTATACGAAGGGGCAAAAGGTTTTCATACCATTTTACTGACAGCCTTTTCAGGACCGAGAAAGGCGCTAAATCAAAACCTTTTAGGGTTTCGTTCTTTTTCTCAGATGAAATGCACTGGCCTTTATGGCGTTTGCATCTTGCCCTCCATAACTTGGACCGCGTTGCCCGCCAGTTCGATGGACACCACTTGTCCGTCAGAGATAGTGGCGAACACCGTTATTTCGCTTCGCCGACCAATCTCAACACCTTGTACGAGTTTGAAGGACCATTTGCCGTCACCGTTCTGTTGTCCTAGCCAGCTACCCAAGGCACAAGCAGCCGAGCCGGTAGCGGGATCTTCGTAGTTCCCTTTGAACATTCGGGTCCGTATTGACCCATCCGCCATCTGCACAAACGCGTACAGCTTGGCAAGCCCTCCGCCCCCCTTCCAGTCGCCTAAATGCTCGTCTGGTAAGCTAAACCACTGAGAATACGACTGTAATTTTCCTAGCGCCTCAGAAGAAGAAAGTTCGAGCATTATGAAGGACATTCCTTTGACGATGGAAACCTGGAGTATTACTGAGGGAGAGGCGATATTCTAAAGAAATGAAACGTACCACTGGCTCTGCACCCTCTGCGCCGTTAACGTAGTCCTTATCCTCCAAGGCAAGTTGCTTCGCCTTCAGAATATCGTTCAAGTACGGCGCATGCACCTTGAAGTCGACTGGTACTTTCAGGCGCACGCCCGTGTCCTCGCTAGATACCAGTACGTTACCGGCTTTCGTCCGTAATGTGAGCTTGTCCTTGCCGGTTTTCGATAGCAGATACCGTCCTGCACCTACTGTAGGGTGTCCAGCAAAAGGTAGCTCTTGAGACGGGGTAAAGATGGAGATGGCGAATACGACTTCCGAGTCTAGTGATTCTTCTTGGTCGTGAACGAAGACTGTTTCCGAAAAATTGAATTCGCGAGCGATAAGCAATCGTTGCTGCTGCGATACTGACTCTGGCGATGATAGATGGACGACCGCTAGTGGATTTCCTTGAAATGGCGTCGTTGTGAACACGTCGAGAGTGGTATAATGTAGCGTCGCCATCGTGGCCATGACGAAAGCTGCAGAGGCCAGGCCAGGCCAGGCTGCAGCTCCAGCTTATTAAAGTCGAACAAAAAGGGCTGCCTTCGGTAGCCATACGGTTCGAGGGGTTTGTATCCTGTGCAACGACGACGAGAGACGCACCCAAGAGCTCGATGACCGACGATGGTGATGGTAGCGGGATGAGCGTTGCATGGCGCTGCGATGCCCGTTGTCTCCGTACTCTCACCACCGTCATCCACATGCACCATTGAATCGATTATCTGGATCCTCTCGCTGCCCTCGACTGTATGCTATCTGCTTCGAGGCGTAGCTCTCGAATCCATACATCCAGACGAAGTGAACCAACTCGCCAGCTGCACTAGTCGATGGCTCAGTTTCATCGTTTTACCGTTATCTCGTCTTTATTTCTGTGGAAGAGTACATCCAATCCAAGGCGAGGCAACTAGTATCGTAGGCCTTCTTAACGACCGCATACATCCTCTTGGAGGAATGTTCTGACTACGGATATTTCTGTAACATCGACCTTTTCCGACTGGCTGCATCGGTGATGACACGGCGGTGGTCGGTGCGCCCAGAGTCTCTTGATTACTCTTTACTGACGGCATATATGCAGTTTCGTACCCTTTTCTGTACCGTCGACTGGCATATACCCACTGCGGAGATATCATGCTACACATGCCGAGAATGTCTGGTGTTCACGTATGTATTCTAAGGCTACGGATGATTCATCCAGATATTCTCCAGAGGACGGCACTATACGGATGCGTCACCTTCCTAGGTTCTCGGAATGTAATCTTCTTCTTGATGGCTCTCCGTTCTCTCGCACTACATCGAATGTCCGTCTAACAACTGTTCCTAGTGCTACGATCTGCGAACTCGAACCGGTGCAGAACAACCAACAGAACGGCCGGAGAATTGTTGACTACCCTCATGACAACTACGAGTCAGAGGCGCTAGGTTCCTATGTATACCTCCGGAAGCTGACGCTGTTGTGGGTAAAGTGGCGCACGCTTACGAGGACGGTCTTTGCAACAATTTTCCCCAACATAAAGGAGCTCGGCGGCTGTTGAGATGTACCATGAATTCGGGACTCTTGATCCCTCTTCGGGCGGGTGGGTACGTACTTCAGTATTCAGGGCGGACTGGCCTTGGACACTAAGCCGCATCTTCCGTCTTATCTCCGCGCCCTGTGTAAGTATCTCTGTTTCATTTCCGCCACTTCGTTTCACTTGTCTATTACTTGAGGTTCATCCGGGGGCAAAGAGGAAAGGTGGTTATAGTTAACAAGTAAGTGCATCCGCGCGTATCTCCGACTCGGCTTTCGGGATTCGGCCATTTACGGATTTTTTGTCGTGCAGAGTTGAGACTCCGTAAGTTAGCTGCGCTCGATTTTGCAATGGACTTAAGACGCAACGCGGTGCGCATCCTCTGGAAAATAACCGATGTAAAGCGTAAACAGGCAGGCATATCTTCGGGTGCACAACAAAGTCCGTTGTGGCTTGAATTGATGTATCTGCTCAAGATAATACGACCATTTATTGTATGACTATCAAGTTTCCAGCTATAGCTGTAGCCCGGTGCTTGAAGCTACTGACGATTTTATTTTATTTTGGAGGTTTCCCATCAAGTATCGATTCTGGTGAGCATACTTCATTGCGATCTTCGTACGTATGACCTAGAGTCCCGAAGCTTCTTTCACAGAATAGGAACTCTTGCTATCGGGCAGTCCGATTTTTGGATATCATCAAGGACTCACTGTATCGTGTTCTCTTCGCGACGATGACTTTACCCACCTTTAGGAATTTAAGACCGAGACCATGTCCGGCGGCTGTGGTAGTCGTCGAGCAGTTGCGGTAAAGTGGCAGTGTCAAGACCTCCTTTCCTCTTTACATATCTCATGAACTTTCGATTTTGGAGCGAAACAGAGCCGCAGAGAATCATTCTACAAAAAACCTGGCAGAAGGAATTTTTCGTCGCGTAAAGCCGAAAATGAAAGCTAACGAAAGCCGACGATTGCTCGGTGGACGCAGCATTCTCGCTTTTGTGGTGCTGTAGGTTTCAAAACGTTCGGGCAGTCATTCATCTGTCGATCGGTCAAATTTCTTGAAAATAGTGGAGCTAGTATTATCTCCATCCTAATATTAGTTGGAGCTGAAGGTACAAAAGACGTCGGGATTCAAATCGCAGCATTCATCAGTGAACAACTTGCATCTTTCTTCAAAATGTTCTCTCGTCTCTCAGCTGTCTCCCTTGCCGTTTTGGCTTTGCCTCTCCTCGCTGCCGCTAGTATAGTGCCCAGAGAATCTACGAACACCACGGTATCCTGGGGTAAATGCAACACCGGATCCGCCCAGTGCTGCAAGTCTGTGCAAGATGTACGCATTTTTCCGCCTCGAAGTGATTCTAACTAATCGATATCGTCCATCAGCCCAAATCTAGCGCCGTTCAGGATGCCCTCGGTGTATTGGGCATCCCAATTGGCGGCATCACCGCTGGAGTGTAGGTCTTCTCGTGCAGCGTATCTGCTCTTCTTGAGCTAAACTTGTGCTTTCCGCAGTGGTGTGACTTGCGACCCAATCACGGTCGTTGGTCTTGGCACCACCCAGTGCGCGAACCAGCCCGTCTGCTGTGACCAGAACAACTACGTGAGTATCGGGTTATCCTTCTTGCAGAAGTGAACGTTGACGCAAACAACAGAACGGCCTCGTTGCTCTGGGCTGCACTCCCATCAACATTGGTGCTTAAGCCTTATCATGGTGGTGAACCTATTGTTATTTCTTTCTTGGTTCATGCTATACCGTATACGATACCCATTTATACCGCCTTCTGAGCCATCCATATACTCATTTTGTGGATCTTCCGCTTTCCGAACTTGAAGGAAGTGGCCAGAACATGGCACTCCTGATGCCCAGCATGAAAGACTCCTCGGATCCTTGCCAACAAGATTAGGTCTGTTAGCACAAGCGAGCTGAGCAAAGGGAGGTATATTGCTTCTACTCCGATCATCATCCGCCTTGGACTTACCAGTACGGCCACCATCCATGCGAATTCGCGGAAGACGTCAGTTGGACCGTTTCCGTCGACTACGGTACTGGTAAGCACCAACTTTTTTCAACTCAGAAATACTCTTGCTGCTCTTTAGACTGCACTCAAGAGTCACCGACGTCAACAACGAAGTTGTTCACAAGCTCAATAAGCTCAAGCGCTATTGACCAATGGCACCCCATTGTATTATCGAAATGAATGAACATGATCATCGATGTCATAGAGAAGCATCAAGAGTGATTTCTCCCAACTTTCATCAAGTTACTAATTTAGGCTTATTGCATGACCTATCTCGTCGAAATCCTTCGCATCGATGTTATCGATACTTCAGTGCTCGAGCGACTGATTATTCTCTCCGAGCAACCTTAGGCGCGCTGTATTTGCTGAATTATCACGAAAGGGACCGATGCCGTACGCATTACGCGACTTTTCGTCCATAATGACCCGACCGCGCCAAATTGAACCCGCCCTAACTCTGGTCTGTCGCCCCAGAGTCCAGGGACTATCACAATGCCGTTGGCCACCCCCTATACCAAGCCTATCCTAGCCACACAAAGCCTTATTTCTAAGCGCATGGAGTTCTGCGCAGAAAACTCTATGGGAACCGTTTTCTCGATCTTATCATGTGGGACCCTAACCGAGGACTTGTTCCTATTTGCATTGGTCCGCCCTGTATGTCTCCGCATGGCGCCCTCGATCCGACCTTCGGTTGTCCTAATCTTGTCGCGAACGTAAAAATAACATATAGCCTCTCTCCCGGCGTAGACATTTCGACTCGATCTTCCTGCATGAGAATGGTAAACGACATCAGCCCTACCACGAGGCCAACTGGACTAGGAGAAAAGTCCCGGACGGAGTGTATATAACCTGGGAGGACTAATCTTTCTCGCTCAGAGTCAGTGCATCAATCAGTCTCTTCCCATGTCCCGTTCTTCAGAGAAACTCGGCCAGTCCTCCGCCACCTTGGGGGAAATCTCACCTATCGAGTCCAACCTTGATCCCGTGCCTATGCACGACGTTCAGATTGAGCCCAACTGGTGGTGGAAGTATCGGTACGCCTACCTTGCCGTGGCCATGGACGTCAACTAACCTGCCATAGCCAAATCCTCCGGGAGCCCGCCGCCGAGTTCGCTGGTACTATGCTCCTCGTTATCTTTGGCACTGGCGTCAACTGCCAGGCTGGTTTGTCTGCCAATTCGGGGGTAGCATCCTCTCCTAAAGGCGTGAGTAACTTTCTCCATCTTCTAAATAGAAACTGCGCGGTTACTCAACAAACCATTATCATAGGACTGGGCTTCAGTATGCTTAGGCTGGGGAGCTGGTCTGTACTGATTTGGCATGTCAGTATCGTGCTTCTTATTCATGAATGATTTCTTCTAGCTATCGCACTTGGTGCATGGGTAAGCGGCGGTGTTTCTGGCGGTCACATCAATCCAGCGGTACCGCGTTTCTCCTCCCCGAGTGTTGTGTGGCGCTGACTTGACGGTCCAGATTACTCTGGCTTTCGCTACATGGCGCGGATTTCCATGGAAGAAAGTCCCCGGTAGGGCCGTTTGACATTTGTGAGATGAAGCATCGGTTAATTTTTTCTACAGTATACATCCTTGCTCAATTACTGGGCGGAATCGTCGGTGCCGGAATTGTTTATGCGAATTACTTCCATGCGATTGATATCGTGGAAGGAGGACAAGGAATCAGGACTCTACTGACCGCAGGAAACTTTGGCACAATCCCCGTAAGCTAATTCTACTAACTGTGCAAGATTTCCATGTTTATATTTTATTCTATCAAGCTTGACTACATGACGAATGTCTCTTGCTTCTTCTCTGAATTTCTGGGTACTGCGATTCTTGTGCTTGTCCTTCTTGCCGTCCTCGACTCACGAAATGGTGCACCCCCGAGTGGTCTCGTTCCTCTCGTACTTTTCGTAACTTTTCTCGGAATAACCGCTTCCCTGGGCATGGAGACGTGTAAGTAAGATTGCACTTTACCTCAGCACGTCTCTTAAAACCGTTGTCGCAGCATTTGCGATCAACCCTGCACGAGATCTAGGTCCAAGGCTTCTTACCTCCATGGTCGGGTACGGTAAAGCGGTCTACACATTCAGAAAGTGAGCTAGTTTTTTTTACCGCACCATGACAAACCTTTGAAATTGGTATGCTCTAGTCATTATTGGATTTGGTGCCCGATTATGGCACCAATTCTCGGCGCACAAGTGGCTGCTATGTTTTACGATGTATTCATTTATCAAGGACACGAGAGTATTGTTAACAGGCGGTAAGCGACCTCTCTCACGCTCTGCAATATCGGGCTGAACTGGATTATAGCAGCGGCAGGACCGGGAGACGCACTGCGAATATGGTTTGAATAGATGCATAAGTAGCTCCAGTTAGCGGCGTTAGCGCACCCAAACTTATGGCTTGCACCAGAGCCAGCCAACATTTGTACCCCATGTATGTTAGGCCTAAAAGGTTCAAATTATATGCTATTTGGTTCTCTCGGGAGTACCATCCTGATTTTGCACGCCCTGTCACCGGTCGGGGACTCTGACGGCATCAAGGAGGCCCCTGCCATTTCGCTGTATTTCAGGACTATTTACAGTCAGCATCTGCTTTGGATTCATCGGAATTAATGCAGTCGATAGACGAAGGAACCTCTTTGTGGTAGGAATTGATAGAGAACGCTGCTTACCTTTACCTATATGTGCCCGATGACAATTGAAATCAGTATCAGCGATGAAAACGGGGTGTCAAAGTGCCAATGATATCCTGTTGGGCAGTTCCCATTGTTGTTTGCCTAACCGTCTGAGATAATGAACCCAGAAATTTGCCTCAATAGAAACCTACTTCGTGATGTCGCGATAGGACAGAGCCACTCCGGACACACTGGTCCGCACGACTCGCGATACAGCGATCTACTCAAGATTTACTCCGCCCATAACGCTGAGTTCTTTGAAAACGCAACCTCGAACTGCTTGAGGGCGTGGAGTTCGGGACATTTGAGGATGGTTGAAAATATTTGGGAGAAAGGCTCAAGACATTTGAGTACTTATGGGAGTTCGAGATGTTTGAAAACACAGCCTTTTGTAACTATTCCTTGCGGTATAGAAGCGGACGAGGGATCACGATAGAATCGGACACGAATACTATAGGAATTGAAGTTACACGAGCGAAAACCAAACATAAAATTTTGAGTGCCAACTTGAATCACGTGATCTCCGACTCAAATTTTAACTCTTATTTCTATTTTTCCATCCCTCTCAAAGCCGGGAGTTACTACGGACATTGGCAAGCACAACTTAGGGACTTTGGACCTGGTCACTCGAATATTGCGGAATGAGAGTTCAGGATATTTTGAGGGTACATGTAAGCGTTGGAGACGTCTTCACTTGGTATTTGTGTACTGATCGTGAACTCGTATATCGTTTTGTAGGCTAGTAATATGGCTGAAAGCTATGCTCCCCGGCCCGACGCGCGGCTGGGGATCTCATGCGTTCGTTTTGGTGCTAGAATATAGACATGCAAAACCCAGCATGATCTTCGAGTCTTGCTTTGGCTAAGTGCAGTGTTGATATCTTCCGTCCAAGGAGAAAGGCCAATTCCGGACGCCTTGTGCTTGGACATGTTGGGCTTCCATTCCAAACGTCCTGAGGACCTGAGCCCTCCCCTCATCTGAACTCCATGTTCGAATGCTATACCGTCCAAAACATCCTCATATGTCCAGACTCCGTTCTTAAAGGCTCCAAAGCTCAGCGTTCAGCGTTCATGCACATTGCGTTATCGGCGGAGCAAGTAGCTGTGTTCACACGGAAGGAAGGACGAAATTTTTAGAGAATAGACCAGGTACGAGGATGTCGGATTCTTAATATAGGCACACCCCGGACAGTTAGACTCAATCGTTCTACACAAGGAATGGTACATGACATCCCCCTGGTACCACGAAGCCAACGGGACTTGGAAAAAAGTCCCAGGCAGAATGTATACAATCTGTGAGGGCTTCCGGAGCCAGCATATCAACCTCTTCCTAACACCCATGTCTCATTCTACAGAGAAACCCCGCCAGTCCTCCGCCAGCTTGGAAGACATCTCCCGTACCAAGTCTAACCTTGACCCCGTGCCTATGCACGACGTCCAGGTTGAGCCCAATTGGTGGTGGAAGTATCGGTACGCCTACCTTGTCGTGGCCACGGACGTCAACTAACCTGCGGTAGACAAATCCTCCGGGAGCCCACCGCTGAGTTCGCTGGTACAATGCTCCTCGTAATTTTTGGTACCGGTGTCAACTGCCAGGCTGGCTTGTCTGCCAATCCAGGGGTGGCGTCCTCTCCCAAAGGCGTGAGTAATTATCTCTGTATTCTAAAAACTGCACGGTTACTCAATGAATTATTATCGTAGGACTGGGCTTCAGTATGCTTGGGATGGGGAGCTGGTATATACCGATTTAGCATGTCGCTGTTGTACTTCTTACTTATGGATTGTTTCTTCTAGCTATCGCACTTGGTGCATGGGTAAGCGGTGGTGTTTCTGGCGGTCACATCAATCCAGCGGTACCGCGTTTCTCCTCCCCGAGTGTTGTGTGGCGCTGACTTGACGGTCCAGATTACTCTGGCTTTCGCTACATGGCGTGGATTTCCATGGAAGAAAGTCCCCGGTAGGGCCGTTTGACATTTGTGAGATGAAGCATCGGTTAATTTTTTTTCTACAGTATACATCCTTGCCTAATTACTGGGTGGAATCGTCGGTGCCGGAATTGTTTATGCGAATTACTTCCATGCGATTGATATCGTGGAAGGAGGACAAGGAATCAGGACTCTACTGACCGCAGGAAATTTTGGCACAATCCCCGTAAGCGAATTCTACTAACTGCGCAAGATTTTCATGTTCATATCTTATTCGATCAAGCTCGACTACATGACGAATGTCTCTTGTTTCTTCTCTGAATTTCTGGGTACTGCAATCCTTGTACTTGTCCTTCTTGCCGTCCTCGACTCGGGAAATGGTGCGCCGCCGAGTGGTCTCGTTCCTCTCGTACTTTTCGTAACTTTTCTCGGAATAACCGCTTCCCTGGGTATGGAGACGTGTAAGTAAGATTGCACTTTACCTCAGCACGTCTCTTAAAACCGTTGTCGTAGCATTTGCGATCAACCCTGCACGAGATCTAGGTCCAAGGCTTCTTACCTCCATGGTCGGGTACGGTAAAGCGGTCTACACATTCAGAAAGTGAGCCAGTTTTTTTTTTTTACCGCATCATGACAAACGTTTTAAATTGGGATGCTCTAGTCATTATTGGATTTGGTGCCCGATTATGGCACCAATTCTCGGCGCACAAGTGGCTGCTATGTTTTACGATGTATTCATTTATCAAGGACACGAGAGTATTGTTAACAGGCGGTAAGCGACCTCTCTCACGCTCTGCAATATCGGGCTGAACTGGATTACAGCAGCGGCAGGACCGGGAGACGCACTGCGAATATGGTTTGAATAGATGCATAAGTAGCTCCAGTTAGCGGCGTTAGCGCACCCAACCTCACTGTGGCTTGCACCAGAGCCAGCCAACTTTTGTCCTTCAAGTTTCCCTCCGCATATATTTTATAGTGCAGAGATTAATAATAAATATGCGAATTCCAGCGATTACTTCCATTCGACATTCGCAGTCAAATAGAATCAAATGTGGACGTAGTTCAACATTATTTCAGGCATCTTCTTGACATGTTCGTTCATGTTCAGCTCAGATTTGAAGTTGACGACTGCGTCGACCAGTGTCAATATCCTTGTTTTCCCTGTTGGACTGTTTGTAGATTACCTCTACGGACGCCTTGGTGTCAATACACTGCCCACCTTTGTGTGCCTAGATGGCAAGCGAGGTCAAATGAAACCAGTGATAAACGGAATTCCCCAGGGATCCCCGGTGTCACCAATATTATCAGCGTTCTACTCAGCAGAGCTTCTGGAACGATATACGCCACCAGAAGCACCACCACTCGAACCACCACTAAAGCCAGACGCTGCGTGGTTCTCAAGGAACCCCCAGTGGCACACCAAACCGACGACAGTCATGTTCGCAGATGATGGCAACATCTGGGTTAGCTCAAAAAGCCTCGAAACCAATGTCGCTGTTCTAAAAGCTGAGTATCACAATGCATCTGATCTCCTCCAGTCGATTGGCCTTTCCTTAGATTGTGACAAGAGAGAGCTATGCCACTTTGTCTCTCAAAAGGGGGTCACACCGTTTCCGGCAATCATCCTACCTGGCAAAAGGCCTGGGACTGAAGTCGCAATTGCACCAAAGCTATCAACAAGATGGCTGGGGTTCTTCTTTGACGCAAAGCTGAATTTCCGGTCCCACATCAAGGAGATGGTGGGAAGGGCAGAGTCAGTGGTAAACGGGCTTGGAATGCTAGCAAACACCGTACGAGGACTGAGCCAGAACCACATGCGACAACTCTATATGTCATGTGTTCTCCCAGTTTTGACGTACGGAGCAGCTATATGGTGGAAAGGAAAACGGCAAGCATCGCATATCAAAATGCTTACACGAGTACAGAATCGAGCGTTACGCCTGATCTGCGCAGCATTCAGAACAACACCGATTGTTGCTCTAGAAATCGAAGCATCTATACCACCCATGCGACACCTACTAGATCTCGAACGAGATAGGTTTGCGGTACGAATATGCAAGTTCAGCGAAACAAGTCCCATCATCCAGCGGCTAGCAGACGAAGATTGGAGAAGTGGTGTGGTACCACGAGCACACCCACCAATACAGCCCGATATCCCAATTAGAATGCGACGAAACAAGGAAAGGCCAACAAGGAGAACCTTCCTAGGCGAGCTAGAGTCAATATTAACACCGGAGGATGAGAGAATTTCACTATTCCCAATAGCCCCATGGGAGAAATCACTGACGGAATATGGAAACAGATTCCAGACCTCATTACCAGTCAGCGGCGAATCGAAAGAGGACGCTGCGAGAAAACATCGAGATTACATAAGGAGGTTCTTCTTCGACGACACCCATCTACTGCTATACTCAGACGGCTCCCTACTCGAATTAAATGGCAAGCGACAGACAGGAGCGAGCTGGGTAGCAATGATCCGGGGAAAAGTGGTCGCGTCACAGAGCATAGGGACAGGACCCTATGCCGAGGTGTATGTCTCAGAGCTTATAGGCTTAGCGTGGGCCGCACGAAACGTACAACGATTGCGTGCAGCCCACCCAAGCGTACGTCACATTCATTTCTTTGCCGATAACTCCTCTGCAGTTGACTCCATTATACGTCCCAAACGGGGACCAGGTCAACAGCATGCAACAGTATTTTTCAAGATAGCCACGGAGCTCTTGGAAGAGGATGAAGAAACGTCGCTGGAGGTAGCATGGGCACCCGGCCACCAGGACATACCTGGAAACGAAAAAGCGGACGCTTTAGCAAAGGAGGCATGTACAATGTTCGACATGGGACAACGCACATACGCAAATGCAAGAAGAAGGATGCGAGAGCGAGTACAGAGGAAATGGGTACAGGAGTGGGAAAGGACAAGCCCTACTGGCCGCTTTGGACTCGCAAACCGACTCAAACCGCAGCTAAAACCAACCCAGAGGTTCAAGGAGACACCACGCGAGGTGTTCGGAAGGCTCGTACAGTGTAGAACAGGGCATGCCCACATAGGCGAGTTCTATGAGCTGTTTAACATCCCAGAAGCGACGGACTGCGAATGCGGCGAGCGACTACAAACGCGAGATCACATCATACGATCCTGCCCACGATACAGCGACCATCGACAGATCCTACGCGAAGGATCACAGAACCTGGTGATGTGCGACCTTTTGGGTACGACAGAAGGCATCGAAGCGGTCGCAAGGTTCCTAGCGGAGTCTGGAGCCTTTACAAAGACCGGAACTCCAATGCGAGAGGTGGGAATGCCGCTCTGGGAAGATGAACCAGAGCCGCATGAAGAAGAGGAAGATAGATCAATCCATCACAGCGATACCGGGTATCCCCCATTGTTTCTTTTCTTTTTCTCTTTATCTATTTTATTTATTCCTCTCCTCCCCTAGACAATGATTTACGCAACGAAGAATAGACACCTAAAACACAAGAAGCTACATAGAATTTTACCCAAGAGTTTTACATACCACAGAGTTGACAAGTAGATTAGTATTACAACGAGTAGCGGTACAGTCGTACATAGCAGTAGAGTACTGTACCCCCACGTCTTCGCCCACTACGAGGCGTGTTGCGGGTCACCAATCCAGACCTTCATCATCAACTGCCCACCTTTGATGGCCTTCGGCTTTAGTCGGCCTTCCCGCCACTGATCATGTGACGTTTATTGCCACTTTCTGCGACGAACGCCGGAATGGGTTTCTTACAACCACCCCACCATGTTGACCTCCCGTCCAATTTCAAGAAACAACGACCTCGCTGGGCAGCGACAAATGCTTGCCAAGACTCCTGGGCGCGTTATCCATCAGAACGAAAACGCGAATAGAGGCCCAGCGACTGTTCACGGGAAAGGCAAGAACACGCTCCTGCAGACACCATTTAATGGAGGGAAGTTCAGTGAGTCACCATCGCATTATCAAATCCTCACAAACATCTTACTGTTCTGCCAAAGATAAGGAAGGAACACAGGGCAAACTGACGACCCAAGCTCCGTCACGACCACTTGTTGACAAAACACCTTTTCCAAATCGCACAGGTGTACAATTCCAAACGCCCTATACATTCAATTTTGCATCGCCCGACTCGGTTCTTCGGCCCAGCTCCCTCAGGCGGCATGTTCGCGTACCCAGGAGTGCGACAAAGAGCTTCGAGACGCCCGTCAACACGGGGAATCCTTGGAACTGCGATGTGAGCATAGGATCTCCCGAGATCGTGGTGCAACAGCTGGTGCTGGAGGATGATCTGGATGAGATTGAGTACATGCCACCCAATACCCTAGGTTAGTTTGCTTCAACACATTGTCGCCTCACTCATGTTTCCTTCAGACACGCCCTATGTCCCGCCTTTTGATTTTGACTTTCCTGATTACAAGTTTGTCGGAAAGGCGCTTCTTGAGATTACTCGTGCGCCACCCTATGAAGACGAACCTCCGCCAATGCCAGAGGTAAAGGATGATGAATTGGGCATGACAGCCTGGGATAGGTTGCTGCCTCTTGCGGACCTTGGTGCGTTCTTGACGCAATGCTCGTGGCGTTTTATTGACGAGAGTAACAGAAGATGACGGTCCTAAGAAGGTTACGCGCAAGAACATTCCCCCCAAGTCCACTTCGACGTCTTCACGAACCACAGGGGGGAAGACAGTATCCGCGACCAAATCTACTCCTAATTCCACTTTTCGTACTGGAACAGCATCATCGACTAGACCCAAACCGACCGCTTTCACCAACAAAGTAGCATCGCGCTCCGCCACTGCCATTTCTCTTCGTCAGCCAAGAGTGGATCCTACAAAGACCTCACGACCAGCAACGTCCCAGTCTGTAACCACAGCCTCGATGCGTTCAAGAGTAATTCCAACGCGACCCACTTGGGGTGCACAGTCGCGGGTCGCGCAGAAGCCTCTCGTTCCTCCCGGGCATGCATCTTCTACTACAAGTGTCAAGCGAACAGTGAAAAGGTCTGCTGAAGACCCCTTGATCGTGAAATTGGAACAAGTCACTGAAGATTTCATGTTTGCTGTATAACGCCCGTTTACTATCTGAAATTGGAGGACATTGATAGGTATCTCGGTTTATATCTCGACTCTCAATTGCTTTGTATTCGCACTTCTATTGATATTTATCTAATCCGACGATCCCCCAGGCCCGCACCAAACCCGACCCCCCTCCCCTGTCTCTTTTTGCATGGTCAATATGTTATTTTTTCACTAAACCCACCACAACATCACGCGTCGTTTCTTCGTCTCGCCCAACACCCTTTCCTACATGTCATATTACTTACACCGCTGTTTCTCACCTATTTTCTTCCGCAGTTACCCACGAGCCTTCTATGGATGAGTATAAATGTTATTTATAAGTACAAACCTCTACCTGTACATGGTTATATCTATCCTCTATCTACTGAGATATATATCCTTTGACCTTCAAATAGTCGGTAATAATTCGGACACTTTCCGCAACATCTGTCGTGGACGTGTCAATGTGGATTTCTGGGTTCTCCGGTGCTTCATACGGGGCAGATATTCCGGTAAAGTCTACAGCCGAATTTGAGTACGCAGCCAAGGGGATTCTTAGCATAACTCACCCTTGATCTCTCCGGCACGAGCTTTCTTGTATAGTCCCTTGGGGTCGCGTTGCTCGACAACGTGCAGAGGCGCATCGACAAACACTTCAATAAATGGCAACGATGCCTGCTCGTGTATTTCTCGAGCAAACGCTCGGTCGGCGCGGTACGGCGAGATGAAAGCAGTAATAGCGATGCATGAAGAATCTGCAAACAACTTGGAAACCTGTCCCAAATCATCAATACAGATATCCCGAACGATAATGGAAGAACATACCTCGCTCGTACGGCGGATATTTTCATTCCTTGACTTCTCGTCAAAGCCTAGATCCTTGTTCAATCCGAATCTGACGTTGTCACCGTCGAGGCGGTATGAGAACTTGTGTAGATGAAGCAGGTGCTGCTCTAATGCACACGCGATGGTCGACTACGACGACCGCGTCAGCGCGCAGACTCCAAAGAGGCTACGCGACGGCCGTACCTTTCCACTAGCACTTAGACCCGTCAGCCAAATAGTCGCGCCCTTCTGTGTGAGGAGACCCGTTCGCTCTTCAGCAGAGACGGAACCTGGGGACGTGAATTAGTCTCCAACGAACCTACCGAAAAGCTGGCTAGCCGTACCGGGGTGGAAAGTAATGTTCGTAGCCATCTTGAGATGTGGGATACTCGTGCAGTATCCAAGTATTACAGCGTTACCAGGCTTTTATACAGAACATCAAGGACCAGAAAAAAAAGTAGTTGGTCATGGTTGCATGTGCGGAAAGGAGCGCTCGTCATTTTGTCACCATAATTGCACGACAAAAGTCACGCGCCTGACAAAGCAGACGCGTCAATCAGAATTCAGTATAGCAACAATACGAATACTTGTCGCGACTCGGAGCTGTTCATCCATCAAGATATGTACACAAAACTACATCCATTTTGAAAAGCTACTAGACATGCTGTACAACATCTAACATGCGTAAATGAAAAGAACGTCCAAAGAGTATTAGAAGTGAATTCCAAGAACGGTTAGATAGAGAGGGTCATCCAAAATAAAATGATATAGATAGTAAGTAATCCGAGCGTTGTATAGATCCGAAAGCATATGTACAGAAGAAATGAGAGGAGATTCCCGGAGAGAGAGAAAAGTCGCTGCGTTAACCCCAGTCAACAACCAGACCTCCAGGACCCGGAGCAGCAAGGCCTATTTCACGCTTGGATTCACGATCCAGCCATCTCAATGCCCGCTTATCATTCTGCAGCAGAGGCTTCAGTTTCTTGGCACATTCGGCATTGTGATCCTGTCAAACGATAAACGAATAAGTATTCCGGTGTGACAACACATGCGACTAATCGCACCTTTATCCATGCTCTCTCTTCTTTGGTCAGCATACTATCCTTGACCATGCGTGTCTGGATGGGGACACAGGTCAGTCGCTCAAACGAGAGCCAAATGGGTCCATTGAATTCTCCTCGGGTCTACGCAAAGGGCGAGGTCAGAATGATGGACATGGGAAGGAGAAGAACCTAGAACGTACCGTGACACGACGCACAGCGAGTGCCGACTCAATGCGAATACCCCACTTCCCGTCATTGTCTACATGAAAAATCAATCAGTCGTCCGCCACCCGAGTACGATTGATCACAACTTACAAAACCCAGGTTCATTGGTGACGACATGTCCAGGGACCAAAGGCACATTACTAGAGAATCCTTGCGGACCTTCATGCACGGTCAGGAATGATCCAAAGCCGTGGCCGGTTCCGTGCTATCGCCCCACCGCTGTTAGCACTGCATCGTGAACTTCGGTCACAGACCGCTTACCAAGTAATTATAGCCTTCCTTCCATAGGGCTCGGCGTGCCAAAACATCTAGTTGACGGCCAGATGTACCTTCCGGAAACACAGCGGTATCGATTGCAATCTAGAGATAGAACCATGAGGACATTCCATTAATTATAGAAGCAGACTCCAAAGACATACATGACCCTGCAGAACTCTTGTGAATGCTTCACACTGCTCTGCGTCTGGTCGCCCAAAGTGTATGGTTCGAGTAGTGTCACATGTCCCGTCTAGATACTGTCCTCCCGAGTCGCTAAACGATATGTCAAACTCACGTGTCCGTCTGCGAAGAAAACCCGGAACTCACTTGAGATACGGAGTGGTCTTGTCAATCATCCGTGCTTCTGACTTGCGGGGCGAGTAATGGGGAAGAGCAGCGTTCGGTCCACTTGCGGAAATGTTCTGGTACGCAAGGCCCATGAAATGCTCCTGTTTCCTGCGGAACTCTGTTAAGCGTTGTGCGGCTTCCCACTCAGTGATATCATAGCCGGCATTTAGCTTGTCATCGAGCCAAGCCAAAAATTGGACCTGTTTGTATGGGTCAGTCGGAAAATACGGAAACGGTTTGCGTTCAACGCACATAGGCAACTCCATCTCGCGTGTACGCTCTTCTGAGACCCTTCAACTCCGTCTCATTCTTGACTGAAATCATGTATTCCACATGCGACGGTAAAACACTGCACCGATAGTGCGACAGAACGAGTGAGATAGTATAAGAAGACTGCGGCGATATTATGATCTGCGGTACCGCTTTAATTCACCGTACAGAGTCCCATATAGAAAAAGCGTCGTACCTTGCCTTCACCCCATTCTCTCTTGCGCAGGAAGGCCCAGATTTCGCTGTAGTCTCGCCGTGTTACTTTTAGTTTTTCCAAGTAAGAGGCGATATTTTCAGGTACTTTGGATCCCTCCAAAAATAGGATGGCGCTGTCAACTCCGATGAAGAGATAGGCATGGAAGAGTGGATTGAATGGTATATCTGAACCTCGCAGATTCAGCAAATAAGCTGTAAGTAAATTGAGGTCAACGAAAACACGTAACCGAAGAGAAAAATAATGATACGCACCTATCTGAGGCAAGGCGGTGATGAGCACTCCAACCTGATATTGTGACGGCTTTGGCTCCGAGCGAGAGTATGAAGGGATATCCGGAGGCTGGTTCTTGATCCATGCCTGCACCTTGGCAATCTTGGAAGAGGCCTCTTCGCCTGGGAAAAGACTAAGACACGCGAGCGCCGCGTGAAGAATAAACTTACCTGAATATTGTATTGGTTGCAAGAAAACGGGCTCTTTTGACCTTGTGGGTTTACCCTTCCATATCAAGTCGATGAGGTTCTGCACTGGATACACCAGTTTTCCTCCCATTGGGTTAATCTTGGAATTAATAAGCATAGCTTGCTCGTACGGCAGCATACGTCCGTCTATACCGATTCTTGAATTTTGGCCGCGAGCCTGTATGAAGTTACCATGACTATTGGAGAAGCTTGTCGGGAGCGTAACCACTCACCACAAGCCAGTCTATCCAATCTTTTGGTTCCCCTTGACCACCGGCACGAACCAACTTCCAATTAGCATCCAGTTGCTCTGTTGCTTGCAGCCAATACCGTGAATCAGTGATGAGGTAAGCCTCCGTCTTAGAGACGATCGCCTGTCCCGCAGATCCCGAAAAACTATCTCACGTCACTCAAGATGTCAGCTGCAAGAAACAATAACAACGCACCCTGAGATATATTCTCTTCGTTTGTCACTCTCCGCCACATATTCAGACCCGTGAGCATCTTCATTCGGTACAATGCTGAGTAGAGAGGCAATATTGAGTTGCAGTAAGGTGGAAGAGAAGTAGCATACGCACTAGAAATCTAATTGTTCTTTCTCCATCTGTTTCCGTAGCTCCGCCAATCTCTCCGACGTGTGCACCACATCCCGCAAGGAATCTGCAAAAGTATTTTTGCGTTCGAGCGCAGACCCGACAAGTGTGCTGGACGATTCATTAGGCCTTAAGGCTTGGCTGCGGCCTGAACGGTTCGAATGATGCGTTGATTTGCTGCGGTGTGTGCTTTGCGTGTTCTGGGTAGTTCGACTGGCCTGCGTCGATTGGGAGTTCTGCCGGACGGGAGGCTGGTAGACAGGGAGGTCGACAGAAGGCGTCTTCGATCGCTGGGACTGTGACATGTCCCTGGTCAACTCCGCTTCCTTCTCCTTCTCCCTCTGCTTCCCCAATCCCCATCCGTATCCCCACCTGTTTGATAGTGTGGACTTCTTCGTGCCCGTCATCGTGTTTGAACGCTGCAGGCGGCCGTTCTTGCCCGGCTTTTCGAGCGCAGGAAGCTCCTTGGGGACTTCATCGTACTTTTCCGAATCCGTTACGAAGGTGAGGTTGTCCACAGAGGCGGTCATGGAAGATGAGGTAGATCTGGAAGCTGTTGAAGACCTGGAGGCCGACAAAAAGGAAGCTTTGGAATGTTGAGATTGTGCCCTCTCCAGCTGCGAGGCTGATCCGCCCATTGGTGGTACCGACATGCTCGAAAAAGAAAGCCGCCGTTTTTCTTTTTTCGAACCAAAAGGAAAGCATATGGGCGGAGGAGGTGGTGGTGGTGGCGGCATGATGGTGGTGGAGAAGAAGAAAAGGGTATCGCTTGGCCCTGAGGCACTTCGGGGAAGGTATCAATCCAAGTCCCACGAGGTCAGCAAGAAAGTGGGCCACCGAAGCCAAGTTCAAACCCTTCCAGCCGTTGACGTAATCCTCTGAAAAAGGAAGATGGATCAATGATTGCACGTGACTACAGCCTAGGCTCACCATGCATTTCGGACGTTCTGCCGCTTTACCTTGCGTTCACAACCTATGCTTTTAATAATGCAATGACAAGTGGATACCGTTGAAGTGTCATCCAAAGGTTCTGAGGAGGAATCCTGGAAGGTAGACCTCTAATGATAATTAGAAAGGACCGCCGGAGTTTAGCAACTGGTTGAGAACGATCTAGGAGCGACTTTGCTATTCCAGATGCTTCCGTTCATCGTTCACATGCCTTGCAATTCAGATTCTCCCATCGGGGATGCGCAGTCAAAGTGTCGTCAGTTGAAGGGTCGGCGTCAATCCCGTCCAGCCGTGAAATTCTGTGTTTCGTTCGACGGCACGGCATAGGACCTCGCAGTGACGTACGGATGAGTCGCAACCTGATACGTCCGAGTATATCCGGTAACGAGGCTACTAACCGAGCGTAGCGGAAGACTACAGAAAGGATTTGGGGACGGCGAAGTTCCTTGTTCAAGAAACCACCCCTTGGGGTTCCGGTGATCAAATTGCGAACGGGGAAGCCTCAAGTTACCCGGTTTGAGATATGTGCATGCGGAAGCCTCAGTGAAATACCCTAAATGCCCTTGGGTGGTGGGATTTCAACCGTATCACAAGGTATCCCTGTGCATAGAAGGCCATCCGTCCCGTGTCGAATTAGTCTATCCGTTCCTTGCGTAAAGTATTTGCCATACACAAAGGAACGGCATGACAAGACCCTTGGAACCTTGGAACCAAGAGAACTCCAGCGTAGAATCGGATCATCAGATACCGGGGCCTGAGCACGACTTCAGTCATGATGTGAGGCGATATATCCTAGGCCAACAAGATCCTTCATGTTCGGAGGCGGAAACGGAGAATAACGACTTAATAGCCGTAACGCAGGGTCAATATAGAGTGGGCCTGGATGAATTGATTAAACCTTCCGGATATTAGGTTTGGATGAGCAGGTGGCAATCGTTATCGCGGAACAGGAACTATGAGTTTGATAATCTAGAGACAGTATCCTCGTCAGTAGATCTCATTCTTACAACAAGCCCACGGTAACTCACCTGATGATTGAACGTGGTGACCTCGCTGCAAACTAAGATTGAGAGAACGAACAAAAACACACGCATATAGACACCATAACGGCGCGACCTTGGAAGCTATGTATGACTCGATACTAAAAACGGGAGCACGGAACTTTGAAAACATGAAAGGAAGGGTAGAGATATTGTAATAACACACGCGACAAGCGCATGGAAGAAGTACCGAAGGTCGGCAATTCTGTGGCTTTAGACTCAATAATAATTGCTTTGTCGGCCGACGAGTAGCAGTGCTAGGTATTTTGAAGCAACAGAGTCCAGATTATGGCCATCGAAGGACAAAGCATCACGAGCACGACCTGAAGATACGCCACATTGTGGCGTTCGCGGTGAGGAAGACAAGACCAGGCCAAGATATAGGCAACATCCGGAAGAAACAGGCGTTGGATCACCCCCTTCTCTGGGAAGTGTCTTCGAAGCGCAGAGGGAGGTAGAAGGACGAGCAACAGTTGGCGGTAATTGGGTGGAGTCCAAGTCTCAGGGAGCAGACTGGAGCAGAGGAAAGGAATGACGCACAGGTCGCGTGATAATACCGTAGGTAATCACTGATCACATCAGGTATCTGTCTATTTATAGAAGTCCCTTCTGCTTTACACCGTCTCGTCATGTCGACAAACCCAATCACATTGTCCTATTTGACTCTCGATGTATTCACAACAACCGGATTTTTTGGGAATCCACTCGCCATTGTACTCCTACCATCTCCACACTCATCCCAAGTCTCGCAGCAACAGAAACAGAATATCGCACGAGAATTTAATTTCTCAGAAACTGTTTTCATTTATGACCAGGAAGAATCGCCAGAATCTGGCGTGATGTTCCCGATCTCCATATTTACGGTTTCAGATGAGCTACCGTTTGCGGGGCATCCTACCATTGGCGCAGGCTGGTACCTGCTGTCCAAGACTGGGTTGGATAAGATAACTTTGCGAGTCAAAGCGGGAGATATATTGGTCACTAAAGAGGGTGATCGAGTGCGGTTAAAAGTTCCTTCAGCACTGAAGGTACATGAACCCTACTACAAGAAGATGCTGAAGGAGAAACAATTGGCGTTGGAAGACAAGGACTACGTGAATGGTGCAGCAGGCGCGGAACCTGTGGTCAGTAGTATTCCAAATTCGCCGAATGACTCCCCCGCTGACTCATTCGGAAATGTAGATATCTATCGTGAAGGGCATGTCTTTCATCATGATGGAACTGACCTCCGTGGAAGCTCTCGGAAAGCTCCAGCACTACGGTGAACACATCACGATACCTGATGAGCATCTGGGGGACTGGAAGGGTTTCGGTGCTTTGTACGCGTTTGTGAAAACACCAGATGGAACTATCAGAACGAGGATGTTGGAAGGCACACTTGAAGACCCTGCTACAGGCTCGGCTGCCTCCGCATTGGGGGGATGGCTGGGGCAGAGTAAAGGTGATGGTAACTGGAAGTTCGATATCGTTCAGGGTGTGGAAATGGGTAGACGCAGTGAGATCACGGTCTTCGTCAGCGTCTCCCAAGGCGAGGTAAAATCTATTGAATTGGCGGGGAGTGCCGTCCAAGTCATGGAGGGGAAGTTGGCCGTCGTGTAAAGGAAGCGCCTATTGGGTGGCAGGAATACTGACATACGATGATCCAATCGGATTTACTGGATGTCATATTTTCGCAGGTTTGCTTCAACAACGAGTCCTTTCCAGTCGGGGGATTCCAAGCCATATCAAATTTCCTAGTATCCATAATCTCAACGCAGCTAACTTATCCCGAAATCATACAAGTACTTCTGATCAGTCTGTGTTTCCCACTCTGACCGCTATCTCCACCTTCTGACATCCGGAAACTAATTCCGCAAGGTCACGATCCTTCTCTATAGGCCAAGTAGGCGCTGACTATTTTAGAAAACATCCGGTGTACTCGATTTCCCTTGAGGCGGTAATCTGTCTAAACAACTATTTGTTGACTAGCGCTGACATTTTGCTCATCATGTGAAAAAGTGAGCCACCACGCTGGCTACGACATCTCTTTGGTCAGCAAGCACAAGCGCCGCGAGAAAAGCTATTCCGAGACGTTTCCAAACACTTCAAAGCGGCAGTACCGCTTGTTTTCCATGCTGAGGCTGTATTCAGAGGACTTCGTTCTCGAAGCCTCGGCCTGGCGAGTTCGCGCGAATCTACTATCCAGCGTTCTTCATAATGCGATCTGAAGGCACGACATGGGTCAGAGATATAGCACGAAAAAGACCCGGGACTTACCTGCTCATGAAATGCACGGATCGTTACGAGGCCCGCGAGCGTCTCCGTTGAATTCCGAATGGGACTGTCTTTACTTTCCGCAGATGTTTGGGATAGGACATTAGTACTAGTAAGTACTAGTACGATACCAGTACGATACCATTATTGGCGAAGACAGCCCCAAGATGTAAGAGCGTGTAGGAAACAAGGGGGATCTTTCCAATGACCGAACTGTACTGTGGTCAAAAACTGTGAGAACATGAGGGGGACCGTTCTAAATAAAGCGGACAGAGAGAACACACCAGTGTCAATATTATAGCTCTGTGTTCGAACGTGAACGATATTTCCTGCCCGTCGATGCAGCTGTCTTCTCATCACCAAGAGCCCATAGCAACCAGAAACATATGTAAATTCCGGGTCCTGTGCAAAATCCTGTAGTGTCGACAATCCTTTGAAGGGCTCTGATTACTCATCGCAAGGCTAGCGACCAGAGCCCTCATTTGCAACGGATATAATACGATACGGGTCCTACGGCCATATAATCAAGATATTCAAGGAAGAAAAGGAACGCCTTCAACTTGGTTCGAGAGAAAGAGAAATGTGGAAATTTAGAATAATATTTTGTACCAAATTGTCACGTGGAAAAGCTCCAATTTTCGAACGCAATTGATTCTGAATTTCAATCCGTGGTCAATCGCCCAAGCCAGTAGAGATCTTCGGAGTATCCAGCCACTGTCATCCATTCTAGAGCACCCATGATGTTCGACGAGGCCTTTACTGTTCTTTCTTTCGGCTACACTCTCTTTTCCTGGAAAGAATCCAGCTGGCACTAGGATTCCTTTATCAGGTGATCCTTCTATCAGTGACGGCGCTTGCCACACGCCAAATCCTCGAGGCTCAGTGAGACGAAAGGATTGGGGCTCGACACAGCACTGTCCTGGCCTCTGACACGATTTTCTCGAGATGTTGTTGATCCATCCTTCCAGCACTTGCGATGTCTGCTACGAGCTGTTTGTTGACGGAACAGACTTGGCGCCTCACTCGCTTCCGTGTGGACATGTATTCTGCAGAGCGTAGGTCATTACTCACTCATACGAGCACCGTACCTTCTAATTCTCAGTGAATAGGTGTTTGATGTCTATACCAACCCATGCACGGATATGTCCATTCTGTCGAAAGTCGTTCGACGTGCAGGGGATCCGAAGATTACATTTAGCGCCCGTCGAAGAGACTGATAAGGACAGAGAGACAGCTCTTCTCGAGAGATTTTTACTGGCAGTGGACTCGGAGGACCCAAGTGAGCTGGAGGGCATTGTGGCCGAGGTCGATGCATGGCTTGAGCAAGGCAAAGTTGTGTCAATTGCTCCTCTTGGTTAGTGAGACTGACTAAACATACAGGGAAGCCTGGTGCTGGAGAAAGCACGCAATCTACTCACCCGGCATCAGCAGCTCAAAGTGCATCGGAAGCAGTATCGGAAGGAGATCAAGTCGTTGGAACAGACCGTCCAGCAGCTCGAGGAGACGCGGATGGGAGGCTCGACCGTTGGCGAACTACGGGAGCTGCGCCGGTATGACGACCTTTTCCTGTTCTCACTATTGGTGTCTAATTGTCATGTACAGGCGGGCCAAACAAGATCGCTCACTGATCGAGGGTCTACAAGAGCAACTTTATGGTCCCAGGTCCAGTAACAAGGGCAAGGCGAAAGAAATGTGGACCCCTCTTCCGACCCCTCCTGATATTCTACCTTATGATCACCTGGCGCAAACCAGCAAGGGCGGGGCGGGGGGATCATGGAACCCTCCTCCGACCCCTTCTGATAGGTTACCATTTGATGACTCACCACGGAATAACAAGGGCAAGGCGAAGGAACCATGGAACCCTCTTCCTACTCCTCCTGATATGTCACCATTTGACGACCTGGCTCGGATGCTCAGAGATGCGTTGGAGCACGATGAGGCTACAGCCGGTAAACAGACTGCGGACCATCTCATTCTCCGGTGGTAGCTTACCGCCCCGACACGATTCATGCTTTTGTATGTATCGATTGATTGACTAGTACGGCAGTACCGATACTACCATTTCTTTACCTGTTGCTTCATATATATCGCCGCCAAATCCGCATTAATTATCAGCACCTTCTTCAAACTGGTCGAGTTTCTCAGGTTCGCCGCTCAGTGTCGTAAGTTCAACATAGTTTATTTTAGTCCCTATGTCACATCAGCAGATGCATTACTCAGCTGAGCGCAGCTCGTGCGAAGCACCCTCAAACAAAGCCTGTGTCCGACTTGCTCGTTCGAAGATTCCGCAACTACTGACAATCGATAGGCAGGCATTTTATAGGTCGCTACTCTTCTCTTGGCCCATTACCATCTGGTTCTCGGGACGAGGCACAGTCATATCTGCCATTCTGATACCGATGATCCAGGTAAGAGTATACGCTGGTAAATTTGGACTTGTTCTTACCATTTTTACTCCTAAGTGAAACCCGATCGAACGAACAGATGCAGCAATCTACTTAGCGAATTCACATCGCTCTGCGAGGGCTTGTTACTCAAAATCTTCTACGAGCTCATCCTTGACGATCCAGCGTCCCTAGACAGGCCTACTTCGCGGATACCTATCGCTCTCCTTCCAGTCTGCAAGCGTTGGAACGTCATAGTCAAAACGTGTCCTTCGTTATGGACAAACATTGTCGTCGACTCTTATTCACCTAGATCGACAGATCCGCAGCACATCAAAGATTCGTTTCCAGAGATGCACAGAACCCTCGAACGTTCAGGTTCTCGTGTTCCGCTCTGTAATACTATCATTGATACGCGTTCAAATTCATCGATCGCCATTGCAGATCGGTATTCGACACTCTACACGTGCTTGCAGTGACCCCGATTCGAACGTTCTTGACCACAAATGTGTGGTCGTCGCAAAATCTCATACAAAGCCAACTGAATGGGGGTCCCACTTTCATGGTTGAAATCGTGGCAGGCAGTTTGTGCCACGACCACGGGTGCGACTTTGGAGTATGATGGTCCCGAGACGCTTCACAGCTTTTCCGGGGGAAACACAATTCCCCGCGGCTGGAAGACGTCGCCTTGCACGATACCCATGCACGTGAAAGCGTGTTTGCATTCTCAATCTCACGAGGTTCACGATCGCATGGGTCCCTATCCCTATCCGGCCAACACTCCTTGAATACTGAGCAACATGCATGCTTCCGCTGGAAACGCTGGAGCTCATGGATGCGCTACCATTGGGGTTGTCGGCGATGATAGAAACATCGATCACCTGGAATTGCTGCACACTCAAGGTCGTCGCATTTCCCGCGTCGAGCCCGAAGTTCTTCCGGTCACCGAAGAAAGCCTACGCATTCGGATAGATACTGAATCGATGTTCAGAGAAGTATATCGGTCTCTAGCCGTAAAACAAATTACCCACTTGGCTTTGCATCATATCGTTTTCCCGGAGGAGACGTGGATCCCTTCGGTTGACGAACTAATAGCCCCGCCTGGGAGCACCGTCGTAGCTATCATTCTTGTGGAGCCTTTTCTCTCACAAGGATCTAGATCTCTACTCCCCCGATATTGTCACCTTGCTCTGCCTCAAGTTTCTCGGTCCCGATGGTGCCAAAATTGTCGGGCCCGACGGCCTTTTGTGAAAACGCCCAAATTAGAGACCCTCCGAATCCTCACACAGTCTTCGGAATGGTATACGTTCCTTCATGAAGGAGCGATATGTCATCGCTCGCATATCCTTACCCTGCTCATCGAGATTTGAGCTGGTTGTACCGGAGAGCTGCAGATCCACGGTAATGAGCCTGCGTTACTCCTTTACTGCCGATTTTTCCGCCGATTTTGTAAAGTATGCGGAGAATATGGAAGATGAAGTCGCATATTGGGACTCGTTCGATAAGAACCGAGTGGGCGACTCTTTTCGGATTCGATGTGATAAATTTTCACACTGGTTTGGGGACTGATGATATCCATGTAGTGGGTCGGATGCGTATACGCACAAGAAAACGAACGGCTGCTACTCGCTGCCATACATAATCCTCATTCTCTTCCTCCTTGTATTTATCTACTTATGTATACTTATCCCTTTTTACTAACCTCTTCCTGGTATTCCACTCTCATGCATATGCCCTTTTTGCTGTTTCATTCTTTGGTGATATTTTATTTTGTACTTATGCTTACTTGGTTCTGATTTCAAGCGATATACTTAGTAACCTGTAATAGTACAGTTCGTGTGTAGATCTACTTATTTTACACCACATCTGCACCCTCCCTCGACCTCGTTGGTGCGGATAGATTTCCTCGATCCTGGAATTTATGTCTTCTGCCTCTGTGTCCTTCACCCTGCCTTCGTTAAGTCAAAATCCTCGGCAGCAACCAAGACGCTGACGCAGTCACGTGAGGGCGTTCTGGTCAAATTCGGATTAGAATTCAGACTCCGCCGAATCCTTGTACAACCCCTCCCCACGCAATCACGTGATGTGAAAATATTACTAAGCTCCTGGAAATGGCAAGTCTCGCCGCTTCCTCTAAGTCCTTACCCACACCGCCGGTAGCACATCGTCGAAGAACGCAAGTATTTGGAGGCATCAGACTAGGAGGGAAGGTTCTATATAAGTGTGGTGTGCCCATGATACGTATTTCTCAATCTTATCCTTACAACAATCAATATAAATTGTTCACTATACACATCTATCTTCAAATATAAGCAATTCAAAGTGGCTACGCAGATATCAAAAATTGGGTCGACCTGTGGAAGATAAATGGTCCTTCCGGCACCCGCAGTTCTCCCTCCCCTCAAAATAACAAGCAGAAAGACATAAAAACATAAAAGAAACAGAAACAGGTGACAAGAAATAAAGGAAAACAATAGAATATAAAGAAAATAAGAAAGGAAAATCGGACTATAGCGTGCGGCGTGCTTAGCGCTAGCTTAAATGTAGGAGGCGGACACGAGACAAATGAAAAATAACAATCCCTAAATATAATACCAGGGAGGTTCGAACGCACCAGCCAGCAGGCATGATTCAGAAAAGGCGCAATTACTACTCGACCACCCCTCCGTTCCCTTTCGAGGGAAGCATCGCCCATAAAGTGTCTACTTCGGGTACGCGCGGCGCGAGGGAAGAAATGAAGGGGGTTACCGTTTGTGGCCATCACGTGATTGCGTGTTGAGCAGGGGCAGTTTTTCATACACCGTGACGAGCAAGAGGAGCTCGAGCGCAGTCAACCGACCATGCCATACAAAATGTAACGTTGTTCTACTGTATGACTTACTTATCCAAGGCTCATGACATCGATAGCTATGCTGGTGCGAACTCAAAAGCATAACGAGACTCGAGGACAGCCTGGCGCCTGCTGTCCGAGCGGTGCACTGTATATGCCCCTCTACGTCTGTTTGTATTTCAGAAATCAACCTGAAACGAAACATTCAGCGTCAGTGCGTTTTGTGTACGGCCGGAAGATCCAAAAGAGGAAAATATACGACGTTCGGCTCATTCTTACAGGCCTTTTGCTGTGAAATGTTGAAATGCCTTGGCGTGAGTTTTTATTCAAAATGTTGTCCTACTTGCTCATGAGACTAAATGACGCAGCAGCCAATTCTCCTCTATTTATTGCGTGCTGGGAACCTGACCTCCTGTATTACGGAGTATCTTACCCGGACCCTTACTACATCCCACTACCATCAACGGCAATACTTATTCTAGGTCATGCTACCATGGCAATGTGAGGCTGTGCGAGCTTGGGGCGAACCTACCCTTTTAATGATGGGCATGAACCAGATCTCTACATACGAACGATGCTCCCCACCGAACTGTGTAACCTCATCATTGACCATCTCCACGACTCTAAGCCATCCCTCTTAGCATGCTCCCTTGTATGCCGCGCCTGGGTTCCCGAATGCCGTTTTCACCTCTTCCACAAAGTGGTGCTCTACCGTGACACAGCAGATCCATTCTTCCAGCTATTCGAGAGCCCCTATGCTACCCTTGCTTCGGCTCATACGCGCGAGCTTGATGTCGCACAGAATACCGTTACTAGAGGCGGAAACCTCGACGGCGAGCTGCTAGACGGTCTGGCATTTCAAGGCGTCTTGTCGCGGTGCCCTGCAGATGTCTTTGAGCACGTACAGAAGTTGTCGGTGACATGGGTCGGCTGGTGGACGTTAAGTGACGCGGAGAGACTGAGTATTGGGCAGAGATTCAAGAATGTGACCGAGCTTGCTTTGTGGATGGTTGTTTTTCAGACCGACGAAGAATTTCAAGCTCTCGTCGCTTCGTTTCCAACACTGGAAATCCTATCATTGCAGACTATACGATTCCAGGTCAAAGATTTGGAAGAAAATCACTCGCATGTCGAGCACACGCTACCTGCCAAATTGCATACCATTTCGCTCAACGACATATCCAACCCTCGTGTTATACGTTCCTTAATTCCTTGTCCATCCCTTCGAGTATTCAATTGTCATTATGTGAACTTTGGTGACTTCACGCCGGCATTGGCCAAAGACTTCGGACAGCTACTGCTGTCTGCTGGCGAACGTTTCGAAGATTTTGGGTTCACTGTCCAGGCCGCAGCGTTACTTAACGATGGTGTCGACCTTGGTATGTTTTCTACATACTTATCTTCCTTCTCAAATAATCAGTTCTCACAGATGCCCGATTCAAACTCATCGACCTCGCTCGAATCCCAAATCTTAAACGGATCAACCTCTGGATTGAAGACAGCCAGTACCTCATTCCCTTCCTCAGACGGCTTGCTGAGTCAGGCTCTTTGACTCCCATGCTAGAGACGCTAGACATCTATTATCTCTCCGAACATGATTTAGATTGGGAGAAGCTCGATGACATCCTCCAGCATCCCTACTTTCATGTGCTGAGAGAGATCAAAACATCTGTCAAAACGTACTTTAACCTCGAAGATGTTGTTGGGCAAGAGCCGGGATGGTACTCGAAGCCCAACGACGGATCTAGAGCCCATATTGAGATGGGGCATAATATTGCGAAGTTCGTGGGGAGGCTACCAAAGTGCCAAGCGAGGGGGATATTACGACCGGCGGAGGGATATTATTTTTTCGATAGATCAATGTGGTAAAGTGGCGGACGAGATGGGTGGAAGTCGAATTCTGCGCCATTGTCGTGCCTCATGCGTCGTCAGACCCCCAAACAATATATTCTCAGTTGCATACGAATGGAATTCCTGTGTAGGCCTTCGATTACTTCCCCCCATCTGCCATATAAGACGATCGCTCAATCGCCCACTCTACATACCGATCCCAATGACTGGTACACCGACGAGGTAGAGGAATGTCGCCTTGGAGTCATGCGCGATGTTTTCTTCGAGGCTGCGTCGACATTGACTGTAGCCTTAGGGAACATGCCTCCACATCAGAGTGTCTTCCAGCTCTGAGCATTAACCGTCGTCGCCGACCTGCTGGACGAACCCGTGGCCTCGAACCGAGAATTTACCAGGCTCGAAGGTATGTATGAGAGTGATCGACTGATTATGTCGACCTTGTTTGACGATGCCCTTGTCCCGCCGAGTGCTAGCTTCATGGGTCGTGGGTGTTTTGTCCAACATTCACAGGAGTCAGTTCCAACGAAGCAAAGACCGCTGCACCCGTTTATATTCCCAGTGATGTAAGAGAGCAGTAAGACACCCGAACCCTAAATATATAGATATTAGACTGAGCAGAAAGAAAAGATACCACCCACGTACTGCGAGGCCCTTTGGAAGCCATCCACAAACGTCGATTGATTTCCCAAATATTCCCTTCTTCATCATATCCAGGCGGGATTTTTTGGAAATGTCGGGAGCCATCCAGTGACGCTAGATGATTGTCGCGTGTATTCGTGAATAACAACAAGTCCCCAAGAGTACTATGATTCACATCGTAAAACGAAATTGGGTACTGTATGCGCCACGAAGTGTCTGGGTCAATCAAGAAGACATATACTTCCAGCTGTGTCTTCCCCCCGGGCCTGGGGTATTTGTAGATCGGGCACAGAGACATGTATCGGTGGTAGCGGACACAAATGGGGTTATTACAGTGCTGTGTAACATTGGTCCACCAGAGCACGAAAGAGATGTATGGAATGCGTGGAAAGAGAGTTATGAAGCCAATGTCGTTGGGTAGGAAGAGGAGATAGTAATACACATTTATAACTGCCGTTTCCATTGCATATCTGTCGGAGTCGACGAAGCAGGTGAGGGTGCGGGAAAGTCGAGGTATGAAATCATGGTAGATGATAGATTTTCCGTCCCGGGCTATGTCGCATAGGTAGTATATGTATGCGAGGTTGGTGATGTATAAATCCCGGGAAGCGATAGGGGCGAAGACAGCTTTCCATGTTCGGTTAATGCTGGGGCAAGTGGTCATGAAGGTTGTTATGAAGGATGGCATTTCAGAGTGCCAGACCTCAGATACGATTATCTCTACAAGCTCTGGAGGAAGCGTAGTCATCGCGGAAGGACAGGGAAAATCAGATGCTAAATATTGTGTATAAAAGGCGATGTCTCATTCAGCAGAGACATGGACCATCGCCGGGACGCCACATGAAAATTGTGGTACTGACACGGAATGGTATGGAGTCTTGTAAGTTGTCACCAACTTCTCGAATTTACGGTGTGTAGCAGAGTACCGCATTGATCGAGTTACTATCGCATCTACACCAAAGAAAGAAGGATCACAGAGGATGAGGTGTTCTTGCGGTTCGGTGTTCACGGTGACGAAGCCAGCGGGGTGTTGGCTTCTGCACGGATATACAATCTATAGGTTTGTATATTCCTGCTACGTTAGTAGTAGGTCTTGTAGATGGATCGATGTACCAAGCAGTTTTTCTCCGGAGGCCGCTCCGTATGTCACGTGCTTTCCATGTAAGGGAGTTTCTTGCGGTGAAATGAAAGAAAATTTCCTTCCAAGTAAATTCCTCGGGGTGGCTGTTGCTTTGTCTGTCACTGTTTACATGTGATGGGGCGTTACTCTTCTGCAATCGGCCGAATGTCGTTCGGCATCAGTGTCCGACTGCTTCATGAGCGTCTGGGGCCTGTTTTTTGTGGGTTTTTCTCCGGGTCCCGCTTGTCCTTCCTAGTAAGGATATTGCTTGTAAATTCTCCGTGCGTTCTTCCATAAATGGCTTTCATTCGGCTCCCTGTTTGTCACCGTATTTGACGAAGGGCCTTCTCAGAACGCTCCTCCCGTCTATATTGCCCATCATGGCTGTGAATCACGTTAGTGTTAACGGCGTCGTAGTGGATGCCGTCCGCTTGCGCAGACAGTCTCCTTCTTTCATTTCTTTCCAATTCGCTCGTTGCCTGGGATTTTCTGCCTCCCCCCGCCACCACCTTCCCGTCGCTGTATACGAACACGGCCGTAATTGTGGAGTGGCCTTTGTCAATTTTTTAGTTGTCGATAACCTCTCTGAGGATATATGGCTTGGAAGCAACTGGCGTGCCTACATCGGTGAGCTCATTCCGCATTCTCATCCAACGGGTGAGTTGTATACCTCTTCTTCGGTGCTGGTTTTCAATTGCCCTAGGTTCCTGTGCTTTCCTTCACGGTAAATGCGTTACTCATCTGTTATTGGACCAATGTTCAATGTTCAAGGTAGATGATGTCGAGCAGGACGTTACACTTTGTGGAGGTGTTTTCTTGCATGAGCCTGTGTCGACGTTTGGTGAGTATCTTTTTTTCTCTATCATACCAGTCTGATGTCTTCAGATCCTGGCTCTGGGGTCGGACCCATGATATCCGACAGTTCTTCTCACCCCCCCGTAACGCCGTGTCCCGTTCCCGACATTTGGCGCGATCACTCTCCAACGCGGAATGCCCCATACAGTCCTCCCGTCGAGTCTTCTGTACTTTTTGTCGACGATGTTGAGAATGAGTGTTATGCGACCACGTTTGCTGCAGAGCTTCATATACCTTACACCGAACGCCCTCACATGGAGTATCTTCGCGATTTGTTGTTCGGGCTATCTGAAAATGTTCTGCATCTTTTTGTTAACTCATCAAGTTCGATCCACAGCACTTTGGCCTCACATGGTATCGGGCATGAAGGTCTTTCCATGGATGAATGTTGCCTGCTCTATGCTTCACATATGGTAACGGGTGATTGTATGCTTCACGACCATGCCTAGTCTTTCCTGGCATGTGCCATCCTGTCCCAACACTATACAACACCGCAATCGATGGTCATTAATTTGGTAGACATTATTATGTCCCATACTGTAAAGGATCCAGAGGGTGGCCACCACATACATGAACTGCTATATGGGCTATTTTCTTCAGATGGTCTGATTTCATCGGACTCGACGGAAATTCGCCTCCGACGTTTATTGTATTGGCGACAGGCTTCCATCTCTGAAAGCGTTGCTGGACTGATACAGTCTCTGGACTCCACGACTTGTCTTGTTTTGGGGTCTCTATGCACCTCGCATGGGCTTTCATACCCTAAAGTTCACAGGAAGGAGGACCTGATCAAGTTGTTGTCTGAGCATCTCGTTTCAGGTTTGTGTACCCATCTACCTTCAGATGCTGGTTCTCCGTCAGGAAGAGAGTTATCCTCGTACCCGGATGTGTCATATCAGAGCCAGTTGTTGAAAGTGCTTCAGAATAAAGGAAGTCTGCGTGCACTTCGACGCATCCTCTGGATCCTTAGACTGCCATTCGAAGATAAGTTGTCCGTAGGTCAGCTTAGAAACGAGGTGAAGCGATACATAAAGCGATTGGAAATGGGAAAAGACGTGTCTCTTCGAGATTCCGTCGGTATGTGGGATGATAAGCACACCACCGATTTTGAAGAACAGCAGCATGGCCGAATACAAGTGCAGACGAGGCAGAGGCAAGAAGTGGAACATGAACATAAAGCTAAGGAGATCCGTGAAAACTGGCCCCGCATACCTCCCAGAGACCTCAAAGAGAAGATTATTCGGTTATTTCAAGAACGTACTAGCTCTGAGGCTCTGGCTCAATTTACGTGTGCATCTTGTGGGGAAGAACATTTTAGTATTCATAGGCATCTGCTCTCGTTATCGACCGTCGACCTCGACCTTCTAAAGCCTGCCAATGACCTCGGTGATGTTCCCAGGCCAGAAGGTCATGACCTCTGGGGTGGTGTGCTTTTGCATCCTGAAGGACTCTGTGATGTAGAAACGGGAGACGCAAAGATCTCGCTTTGCAAGTCTTGTAAGGGAGCCTTGCACAAAGGAAAGATGCCCGCTTTGGCCATGGCCAACAAGAATTATCTTGGTCCTGTGCCGGAGAAGTTGTCTTCGTTGACTGTCATAGAAGAGTCTATGGTGGCATTGTGTCGTACCAAATGCATGGTCGTTCAACTTAAGGATGATTTGGGAACAGAGTCCAAGCAAAGTCCCCGGCAACGTGGGACTGTGGGACATATGATTGTATATCCTCAACGTCCCGGAGCTATTGCTGAGATGTTACTGCCCAGCATTGAGGAGATTACGTCACCCATGTGTGTTATTTTTGTTGGTTCCAAGCTCCCGTCTCAAGAGTGGCTTCGAGATAAGTCTCGGCCTTTGTGGGTCAGCGGTAGTCGTGTTCGACAGGCTCTACATTGGCTTCGAGAACACAATCCCCTCTACAAAGACATTCGGTTCAACGAGGAAGTGCTGAATTGGCTGGATGAGGATCCTGTTTTGCTTATCCACATACAACACGTCATTCCTTCGAAGGCTACTTTCGACTCGACGTCTTGATACGATGATCCTGACGAGGAACGCCTGGCAGATTCAGATGTCGGGGTTGTACAGGATACGGAAGTTCCTTTCCAGAACGTTGTTATATCGGATGTCGATGGAGACACATCGTATGCCGATTTAAAGCTGGCCGCATTCAATCATGTTAAGAAGAATGGCGGTGGATACATTAGATTATCTCATGACCCTGAACCAACGAATGAATTCAACAATCCGAATCTGCTTCCTATGATGTACCCGACTCTATTTCCGTATGGCATGGGAGGTTTGGAAGACAGTGGTCGGTCTCGAGTGGTATCCTTTGAGCGAGGGGCAAAACATCTATTTTGGCTTCGCAACCGTCGTTTTCAAGAACATTACTTGTTCCTTTTCTCTGTTTTTAATATGATGCAACGTCATTCCATGCTATTGCATACCGGTCTGAAAGTCAAAAGGAAAGTGTTTCCTTTTGTTGCCTCTAAGTTTGCAGACGTAACCCCCGAAGCGGTTCATGTTGTTACAGAACACATTTCTTGTGGTGATTATCAGACACCATATTCGGCCGAAGAGAAACAGGTGATGAGGTTGATGAATGAGGTGAGAGCTGTTACTTCACATGTCGCTGCATCTACTTCTTCTAAGCTGGGAATGAGGAATGAGATACAAGGCCTGATGTTTGACAAGAGGATGCTGAGTTTCTACATAACCATAAATCCTGCAGACGTTTACAACCCCTTGGTCCGTTTTTTAGCTGGTGACGATATAAACATTGACAATCTTCTCCTATCGCAGATGTTGGCTTTTAGGCAGCAGGCCCTGTTGGTTTCAAAAAACCCTTTTGTTGCGATGAAATTTTTCGAAGTTTACATGAAAACTTTCATCAGGACCGTTTTGGGGTACGACCCCAATGGACTCGACATGAAGGGTGGAGCGTTCGGTGTGGTCACCGCCTATTACGGATGTGTTGAGGCCCAGGGAAGGGGTACGCTTCATTGTCACATGCTAATTTGGGTGGAAGGTGGCATGAACCCGAATGAGATTAAGTCCCGGGTTATGAGGGAAGGTGAGACAGAGTTCCGCAAGAAATTGGTGGAATTTTTGGATGATACTATTTCCACGTCCTTACCTGATCCGCCAGCTGTCCGCGTGAAAGTCCCCTCTTCAAAATGTCACCCTAGTGCTGTGTGTGGGATCCAGGGATCTATTCCTGAACATTTGTGCCAACACGCGGTCCAGGAAGATTATCGTAACCTAGTGAGTAAGTCACAAATCCACAAGCACGCCAATACCTGTTACAAGTACTGCAAGGGTAACCAGCTAGAGTGTCGGTTCGAACTCGGGGAGGATAAGAGACGTCCGGAGACTATCATAGACCCAGCTACGGGAGAAATCCACCTCAGACGATTGGACGGGTGGGTGAACAACTTCAACGAGACCATGCTTCGAAGCATCCGTTGTAACATGGACATCAAATTCATTGGCTCGGGTGCATCAGCTAAAGCTGTCCTTTATTATATCACTGACTATATCACGAAGTCGAAATTGAAGGTGAATGTGGCGTACGCCGCGATGGAGTTATCTGTTAAGAAGATGGGTGAATTTGTCCCTGACGAGGATGATGTTACAATCCGAGCCAAGCGCCTGTTACAGAAGTGTGCGTATGCAATGATGTCTAAACAAGAATTGTCGGGTCAGGAAGTCGCTTTATATCTTTCCGGCTATAAGGATCATTACACCAGTCATAGCTTCCGCAACGTCTATTGGGCCAACTTTGAACGAGCCATAGAGGCTATGGATCCCTCCCCTGAATGCCGGATGATGAAAAAGGCGAATGACTGTGCTGTTGGCGATGGTGAACAGAATCATGATGGCCTGCAGGAGATAGGACAACATGAACTGGACGAGACCATGCATGATGGTGAATGTGGCGATGAGCCACCGGAGGTAGGACAACACGAACTGGACAACACCGTGCGTGATGGTGAACACGCTGGTGAAGAGCCATTTGAGCTGGACGAGACAACGCCCGATACTTGTGACATCGATGGTCAGGTCGCCGAGAACAACGCTGAAGGGCCCGACGAAGAAGCCTTGGATGGAACGTTTGTTCCGGATGAGAACGACAACGTATATATTGCCACAAATCCAAGTGGTTCTCTGATCGTCCGATCGTCTTTGGTGGAGGACTATATTCACCATGGTTCTAGTCTAAAAGACGTGTCAATGTGGGAATATGTCTCTTGGATACAGAAGGTTACTAAGGCTAGTCTGAAGAGGCGACGCAAGCATGTTCAAGATGACGAGTATGATTCGGATGACGAATTGTTCACGGACAACTACGCAGACATTCAGATACCATTCGAAGAAGAACACAAAGAGGCCAGCACCCATGTGCAAGTTCAATTGCCACTGGATAAGTGGGTGGTGCCTGTTCCTTGGGGTGAATCTCTTCCTCGTCAGGACAGAGTGGCAATCTATCCCCGGTATTGCCGTTTGATGCTTGTGTTTTTCAAGCCATGGAAAAGTGCCCATGACTTGTGTGTTCCGGGAAAGACTTGGTCTGAAATCTTATCTGACTTCCATAAGGCAAATCCAGATTTTGCACGACGAATGGATAACATGCAACTTTTGCACGAGTGCAGGGATAGTCGAGACGACCATTTTGAAGAACGACGCAGGAAAGCAGGGACTAAAACTAACACCGATCGTACTCGCCAGCGTCAGGTTGATGATGATTTCAACGGGGAAGGGGATATCCAAGACGAAATTCTAGATCATCTGGACACAATTGAAAACCAACGCTCTCAGCATGCGGAGCGCCGAGAACGGGGTGTTAAGCAGTGTCTAAAAGCTCTAAGAGCCTCTGGCCTTTTCAATCGCCAGCCTGTGGACATGACTTCTGATGAGAATTTCGACATAGAAGATGCGTATGAAGATGCTGGTGAGCCAGACCCAGTCCAGGAGCGTGTCTGGGAGAAAACGTATGACCAAAGATGTTCAGATTGGGGTCGTAAAAACCAGTTGACTATGGAAACTTTGGAAAGTAACACAGATAACAATTCATCGCAATCCACTGACGAAAAAGCGTCGTCTGGTACTGGAGAATCTTCAGATCGTAGGGACTTTGATTCGGTCCCTCTGGCCAGCACTGAGTTTAGGCAAGATATTGCACTGTGAGATCCTGATTTGGACGTCGACCTCGAATCGATCGCTCTCGAGTATACTCTGAACACAGAGCAGAAACATGCCTTTATGATAATAGCGTCGCATAGCCTAAAGAAACAACCTGAACAGCTGCGGATGTTCTTGGGTGGGCCCGGGGGGACGGGGAAGTCTACGGTGATAAAGGCGCTGACGGACTTTTTCTCGCGGCGGCGTCAGGAACGCAGATTCCGACTGTCATCTTTTACAGGAGTGGTGGCCAGGAACATTGACGGATCCACGTTGCATGCTCTGCTCATGCTGTCACAGCATCCACGACGTGGGCGGCCAACAAAGACTACATCTGACTTGATTAATATGTGGCAAGGAGTTGATTATCTGTTTGTCGATGAAGTGTCCATGATTGGATGCAAACTTTTACATGACGTGAGTGAGGTGTTACAAGTTGCATGTGGTATTCTGTAGATACCATGGTCTTACTTCACGAGATTATACGCCAATCAGGTTCGGAAAATGATGCTTTTGTTGGCTTACTGGGGAGATTGCGAATTGGAAAATGTACCACTGAGGATTACGAGGCTTTATTGCAGCGGACGGCGTCCACAGTCAAACTGAATTGGGACGATCCGGATTGGAAGGATGCACCAATTATTGTTTATGAAAATGCCATCAAGGATGTGATAAACGAAGAAATGGCTATGTCATTTGCTCGCGAGATGGGTCGTCCTCTTCACTGGTACTACGCTGTGGATCGACATCGGGGTGGGCGAGTGTCCGACTCTAATCTACAAAATCGCCTGTGGGCGCTGAATTCGGGACAGACACAGCATCGTTTGGGTAGAATACCGTTGGTTATCGGTATGCCTCTCATGATCTCCCAGAATTACGATGTCGACGGTGGGGTAGTAAACGGGATGGCAGGGACCTTAGAAAAGATTAGATACTGGACAGATGAAGCTGGTTTGCGTCACGCAGTCTCTTGTGTCATACGGGTAGATGATATGAGTTCTCCGGCTCTCCCAGGCCTCAGGCCAGGCCAGGCTGTGGCAATCCACGATGATGTCGATCTAAGTTTCGTTGATCCCTATACAGGAAGAAAGTGCCTCATCAAACGCACCCAGATCCCTGTATGCCCCGCGTTTGCAATGACGGCCCACAAGTCCCAGGGGAGAACGTTGACTCGTGCTATCGTCGACTTTGATTCGTGCACAGGGACTGAAGCTCCATACGTTATGGCTTCTCGAGTCAAGTCCCTACAGGGCCTATTGGTAGTCCGATGGTTTTCTGAAACAAAGATAAAGGTTAGGCCCTCTGAAGATTTACATCTGGAAATCACCCACCTGCATGTACAGTGTGAGCAGACGAGACTTATCTATGGCATGGACGAGGAAAAGCTGACGGCCCAGGACTTTTTGAATTCCATGGGGACTGCCGGTCCAGAACCCCGAGATTCTGCGATGGTTGGGGTGGAATGTAGCGACGGAGACGAACTTGACATCAGTGGGAAGCGGTTACACACTCTTCAAAAACAAGCCGATCGCTGGCATGCTGTGGTCGCCGGTACAGCTTTGCACGGCGACTCTGCTGCGTCGAGAGGAAAGCGGAAAGGGGGAGTTTCTGCAGACACACGACCTCCCAAGAAACGTCGAGCGAAAAAAGCATAGGTGTGACTGGGTAAGTATATTCCGTATGTTCTTCTAGTTTCACCGATACGAAGTCTCGCCCCTACTACGTATTAGAATAAAAAGCGTACACCATTTCAATGTACAGCACCTGTTCACACTCAAATGATTTGGTATTTTTCCACGGTACTGACTTTTCCCCGATGTCAGACTTCTGTCGGCGGTGGTGGAGGGAAAAATAAATCCCAAGGTTCCGTTCCGGCAGCAGCCTCCCTCGGAATATTTTCCCCCAGTGCTACAGCAGTCGTTCGGACGACAGACTTCATCTGATAAACCTCCACCGGTCGATTGATTGCATGCTTGTGGCATGTAGGGCAGGAGTAGAAGGGTCTGCCCGCAGCTGCTGTAATTTGCTTTGATAATGCAGGGAGACGTCAATGTTCGATGTACGTCTGCAAGAAGGCCTGTCGGATCAGGTCTGGTACTAGGATAGGCATGTTGTGATGGAAGTGCAGGTTTTCTCGTCGGTAATTGGTTTCGGTGACTACAAACCATTCTCGAATGCACCCTTCGCAGAAGATGTGCCCGCAGTCTGGGAGACTGGGGATGGCATAACTATGCACATTTCAAGGACTCCAATAGAACGCACTCACATGAACGGGTGCCACATTTTCGACTTGCATATAGCACACAAGAGGTCGTCCTTGAGCTTGGCTGGATCCTGTATAGCACAGTTGAAAGATGAAAGAAGCGCAAGACGAAATAAACACGTACGATTTTACAACGGCGGGTGTCCTGCCGAAGTTCTTCTAGCTCCTCCCGAACTTGTTCTAAATCGTCGGCATAGCGTGTGACCAGCTTGTCCATGACATTCAGTGCTATCTTGGATTCGCAGTTCTCCTACATGCCGGTTAGTACAAGCAGTCCGCTCCTCTGATTCAGAGGACATCCTCACCCGCTTCAGTCTTTTGATGGTAAATGTCAGATCTGATATCTTATTTTCGGCAATCGTGGAAGCGTCTTCTTCGTCTGAGGATATCACGATTACGTCCCTTTTGGCCTTCCTTTTCTTTTCCTGTTGACTAGTTTGATGGTCGGGAGAGTTGCCCTCGATGATCGCTGTCCTGTCGGTAGACGACATCACGGGTGTAGAAGTAAAAGCAGAAAACCCGGTGAGGCGTTGAACGAAAGGAGTGATTGGTTTGGCACGTGATGTTTCTGTTGTTTGCCCCAAAACAGGTGGCAATGATTATGTCACAAGGGTAGAATCCTGACAAGAAGATGGTGTTCTGCACCGCGTATAGTCGCAAAGAAGGGTCAGAAAAAGAATAAAAATATATTGGTTGTAGTGTCTATTGTGCGTTGGAGAATAGTGCTTCTGTGCTAATAATTTCCGCTTCTATCTTTCTTTTCTTGGGGCTCGTCTGAGTTACTGTGCCTCCGATGTTTCTCTTCATGTCAGCAAGCTTCTACATGTCATCATCAGCTACTGGTAATTGGATTAGATGATTCGACTCACTTCCGCGCTGGAGCGATCGATGATAGTAATACTATCTAACTTTGAGATGAACCTTGTGTCCCCTCGTTTGCCGAGCAGCATTCTGAAAGTGACTCCGATGTCCACTAATTGTCCTGCTCTCATCGCACGCCCGCTGCTACGAGGTAGAAGACTACAGGACGACATTAACGACTACGTTCTTTGATAGCCAGTGAAGCTTACCTTATAGTGTTTTCACTCAGACAGTACCACTCGAAGTAGTTCACCGCATTATCGTCTGTGTAACGGTGTTTTGTGTCTTGGCATATCCGAGTGAGGGCGCTCTTCTCTTCCATGTCGGCGGGAATAGGGATCGTCGTACCCACCAGCTGCGAGGGTGCGGTCAAAAGCTTGCTGTCGGCGTACAAAGCTGGTATTCCTCCGAAAGTACTATCATGCAAAATAAGTCGATCTGGATTGCCACCATACTGCCACATGAACTTCTGAATGGCCTTTTCAGCGGCTCGCGCATCTTGAAACACAGCGTCATCCGGTGTCGACACCACTTGAATAAACTGTCAGAGTGTTCCAGGACACAACCTAGCCCCAAAGAATATTAATACTGAGTTGCCCAAGAGCATATCAACTCACGATCGACCAGGAGTGTCGGGGAGAAATGGTGTGACGCACAATTGCGAAATGATTCCCTGGAAGTGCAATACGACCTCTTCTCCGGTATTCTTCCATACGAGATATTTTCTATTGTTGGACGAAACCGAATCCACCTCGAACGAAGTTTCAATGTCGACGATGTTGGTGAACCGCAATAACTGGATGTCGCTGTTTTGGGCGTCTCTCTGTCCTAATAGTTGTGCCTTTCGAATGTTATCTGTATAGCGTAAATTTAATGGTGCACGTTCCCCAAGGATTCATCTGTACCTCCGGACTCGGAAACCATTTTTTGCAGATGGTCGCAATCGGCGACTTCAAGCTTTAGAGGCATTATTCAGGGTTTAATTCGGGTGATTTCTCTCGCCGCTTTTTTAAAGGTACGTGTGAATTCGGAAGTCGGGCGGAACGGATTTGATGGGAGTCCGTTTTTGTCGGAGCTACACAGGAATGCCTTCTTCCGTATATTTATACCCTCCCTCCTTGATCCCTTTCTGTCCCTCTGTTACCCTTCCTTAAACCGTTCCGCGATGATGAGGCCAAAACCCACCGCTGAGAAGAGAGTCGCCGACGACCAAGGTGGAGGCCCCAATAAAAAGAATAAGCAAGTGCATGTTCTGTTGTCCGACTATCTCCTGACGTCGTCTTCTGATAGGGCAAGCGATGGCAACGCTACCAATGCCAGGTAAGTTTGTTTCACTGGTTCATTTTTTCTTGGATGTATGAACAAACGTTTAGCACTTTGTCCAACACCTCTACGTAAGTGACCCTATCACGACTTCCGCAATGAGTGTTGACGTTGGACAGGAACCCTGGAACCAAAGCGGTCGCCACACCCCCTCCCTCGCCGTCAAAAGCAGTGGTCAATTTTGCCGAGACTGGAGTCCAGTTGCCAGTCGGTGTGATCATTCTGGATGGTGTGGGGAGTGCGGCAATTGATGTATCCTCGGGGACCAGAGGGCCTGTCCCGGTTGTCGCTATGCATGACCACTGTTGTGGTAACCTCGGAAAGATTAAGTGCATATTTTAGTCCATGCTCCTCAACTGCAGCTCTAATATTTAGCAGGCGCATCCTCAACTCATATATTCTTATGCCATCTTATGGACGCTTGCACAACATTTACACTGCCGACCCCAAGGATTTCCAGCTTAACGCGGTAGGTCGAGACAAGCAGAATCCGACCAGCTGGCAGATCGGGAATCGTCATTCCGACAGCAAGACCGTCTCCTTCTATATCACTGGTAGAGTGGTCCATAGCGCATTGTCAGCTTCCGATGATACCAAATTCATTTCCATCGTAACTATCGAGAGATTCTGGCCTCATTCTTGGCTACTGTGCTTAACTTCGATGTCTTGACTGTGCCAGTAAAAGAAGGAGGGCTATACTTTTCCACCTTCAAGCAAGGTTCGAGTCTGACTATGTCGTTGGACGTTAATGGCTGACCAACTACCGTGGTACAGGAGCAGCTGAATGGGATTCCACTTCTCGCCCCCCTAAGAGAGGAGATCATGGGCCCGACATACGGTCGTCGAAGAAGCCTGGTATGCTGGGCATACTGTGTTTTGGTCTGTGCTGATTTGATTCTGATAGTCCCTATTTTCGATGGTCGTGAGAACTTCAAACTCAGGGAATATTGGGACCTCAATCCTCTGCGCGGTGGAGAAGTTTCCAGGTACTCCACCGCATTGGTCATCTTTACCATTGGAAAGTTCCGTTCACAGAACGGTATGCATGTCAGCTTCAATGTCCAGAGCATCATCGCTCTTGCCGACAGGATATCATTGGACTGGAGTAAGGATCCCGATCCGGAGTGGCATGAAAGCCTGTTCGATGAAAAGGCTCTTGGGGTGTTGCGTGCAGTTCCGTATGAGCTGTTTGATGAGAGCACTGCAGCCAACAATGAGACCGACGACGATGATGGAGAAGACGTGGGTGTACTCTAGCGCTACTATACGGTGAAAAAAGTGCTATCGTCAATAAATATTTCTTTGTTTATGCTATTATTCGATGTTTTCAGTACCGTCTTGATCATCGTTCATCGCTATCCATGGCAGTGGGTGTAAGAGACAGTATTTCTTTACTTCGAGTCTTTTTACTCTTTATTGCATTTCGTGTCTGTTCTAAGTCGAGCCATGTTGCTCTACCAGCAGAGTTACTACACTCAGCCTGCCTATTCTACTCCTGCTTTCTCTCCTCCACTCCCTGCTAACCTAACCACAACTCGCGATGCCGTCTGACATAAAGCATTCGTATTCTCTCCCGCAGTTGGAAATTTTGGCCGACTTCATATACACAACTGAGAGGTCGACAAGAACAGGGTGCCAGTAACCTAATACTCTTATAAAGGATGCATTCACATTCACATATCTTTACAAACTACTACCAAACCTAACCCACTGGAATAATATCCAGTCGAATGACCTTAGCGATAAAGGCCTGAATATCTCCAATTATGAACCACGTCTACAGATGGAAATCGGAAACGCACTTGAATATTTTCCGTGAATTGGGAGATGTGCTGTAACTGGACGGTAGCGTGCACCAGATGGTGAGCTGCCTGGGTCAGCAACCCTTGTTGTGTATTGACTAGGTCTTGACCTAATAGTCCAATTCCATTCAATTCTTCCCATGGCGCGTAAACATCCTACGTCATATCAGTACGCGTCCATTGATAACTCTAGCAACTCACTGTATGTTCCAAATCTACGTAGATCAGTATGTCTTCCTCCTTCTCCTCTGCGATCCAACTCATGACCGATGTTCTCGGCTGTGGAAAGACAGTTGTGGGTACTATGGTCATATTACAAACAGCAGGATGTACCTCCGAATACTGTTCCACGAGTTCCTTCAAAGTCACGAGTTGCATATCGTATAAGACTTTAGCTGCTCTGAATCCCCAGTGTGTCGGACAAGTCAAACGAAACCAGCCATTGGGTTTGTAGTCTGGGCACTGTGTGACATTACAGCACGATCTTCAAAGATGCCGAACTACATACCAATAAGTGCAACATAATTGAGGTGTTGGGTTCCAAGCACCCAAATAAAATTGCGTCGTCAGACCCAACGATAGAGTCCCGAAACTCGTAATGCAGAGGGGGCTTTGGCTGTACAACGTCCCTTGAAGATATTACCTTCGCTAGGACATGTTCGTTTTTGTGCTCGTACAGATTGTGGGTGAATTTATCCATGGATCTGATCTACCGATTCACTTCGTTATATACCGCAGAGATGGAGCGCCGAGCTTTCTGCTCTGCTCCACAAACGAGATAAAGCACTTCCATTCCCGGTCGGTGCCTGTTCACTGCTCTTTGTCCCTTTGTGCAGCCTCCTCAGCGATGCCCACACTCTCAGACCTATTTCAGTAGGTGTTTCCCCCCCTTATATATATATATATGACAGACGTTCATCTCTTTTTAAGACTTGGAACCGCCGACGACTATCTCCTACAATGTTTGTCACCTGCAGAGCTATTCAAAGTGTCGATGTCGACCACGTCTGTGCAAAATGCTGTTGCAGGATTTATGAAAAGGGCATATAGACTGGAGCCATTCCTATCTCCATTCTTCACCTGACAACAATACGCCGTTTTCCAGGAAATCCAAGTGCAAACCGGACTTATCATTTCAGGTTCCATCGCAATGCAATTTTTTCTGCATATCCGTTATGAAGAATTGGACCTAGATCTTTATGTGAACCACCGTCACATTGGCGTCGTCCATGAGTTCCTCTTGGCCGCGGGTTATATTTACACCAAGATCTTGCCCAGAGTCTTTCCCCGCTGCCAAAGTGCGTCTGGACGAGGTCTTTCGCTTTTCCATGACATTTTGTTCCAACACTACTTCTGCTACCTATTCCGGGCGAGGGTTATTCACTGTGTTACGGTACACGAAGGCGGATGGTACCAAGATAGATCTTGTCACCACCTTGTTCTCCCCGATTCAAGTCATCCTAGGTTTTCACTCTAGTGAGTTCATATATGAGATACCGTACTTTTCTGACCTATCACCAGCCTGTGTGATGAATATCATCACCTATGCACACACTATTTCGTTGTACCCGCATACCACTTTTTTGGAGGGCATGTCCTATCAAAACAAGACGGTCAGGCCTGCCGATGAGGCAGCGTTTAAGAAATACAGAGACCATGGCTTCTCCTACCTTAGTTGCGATGAAGCTTTGACCAGGGCCGAATTTCGATTTCAGCGTCGGGTTGGGGACAAATTTTCTTGGATCATCCCTTTGCGTGGGGACCATCCTTTACCTCACTCGCCAAAAGATGACTTGGTTTTCGCGAGCACCTGGGGAATAGCCAGTCTGAGTAATTCGTATATGTTCGACTATGAGCTGTTGCGGAACTGGCGATTACCTGAAGCTTCTGTTTGTTTGGCAAAAGGAAAGAGAAGGTCTCTGTGGAGGCATCAGTGACAGTTGGACTTAGAAACACTGTGAGTCTCCCATACACTCGTCGAGCATCTTTGTCGCACTGACACGTTGTTAGGAATTCAGAGAACATACTCGATCTCATGAGAAAGGTTGTGAGAGGCAGTCATTTGGAACGTAATTTAGCAGAACATCTTTATTTTGTGTGATATATGTATGCTTGATTTCTGTCATCAATGTACGGTATTCAGAAGAATGACGCGGCCCATCTCGCACTCAACGTTGTCACACCACTCCCCAAGCTGCCACGCTACATGCAAGGTATCCTCCAGCAGTAAAAAGACTTCGGAACGCTTAGAGTCCATGTATCCTCCCCATTGAAGTATACCTACACCCCGCCAGCCGAAGAGAGTCCGCTCTATATCTCCGCAGGCTAATCCGCACCTCCGATTCTGGTTGGAACTTGATTCATAGTACATCAAGTTCTGTACGCGAAGTTGCTCCCGTTGATCTGGTAGAAGGGCTGTGGGCGAGTATTTGTCAGCGGGATTCGCATAATATCCTTGGAGGCAAATGTTGTCGGCAGTGAGCATGGGATACAAGCAGTAGATGTGGCTGCTAGTGATGGCATTCATTTGACTGGTAGTCTGGGCGCCAATGATCGGGACCATGCATGAGTCGCTGTTACTGATGATGAGGATGATATCTCTCTAAAACGGGAGTGACTGTCAGCTCAGACCACCATGCTGTCATAGAGTACGTACCTTGATTTTTTTGTGCTTGAATACATACACTGCAACGGCAACGGTGGCCTGTAGGACCGGGTACCATGGGTGCTCATGTTCGCCCAGTTCACCCAGACAAATCTCATGCCCATTGTATCTGTGATGGTTGAAAAAGTTAAGCCATCGCTCTCGACTACCCCAAGGCACCATTATGTTGAGGTCCCGAGGTTCCCAGCTACAGTGGGGGGTAATCACAGACAGCGCAATGGACCCTCCGATCGCACTGTCCATCTTGTCCAAGACGGCAAAGAACGAGCTGAGGTCATCATCGTGGATGAACTTGGCTACACACGACTTGGTGCGCCTTTGAAAAATGCCTTGAATCAGAGATCGGAAACGTTGATTGATGGATGCCCATCATGCGAGGGCAGCAATGTCGGCAGCAGCCATGGCTTCCTCGACGAGCTCTTCCACAGAATACCACTGTTGTGCGGCGACACAACCTGCGATAGAAGTGGACATGGGTGATACAGATGACGCGAAGCGTTGAATCGTCTGTGACTCCGAGTCTGGGCTGGCTCTCCGGCCCGAGAGTTTCTCCGATGAGCAAAAAATCTTGGATGGGACCCCATGACTCCATAGGAAGGGAGAAAACTCCATTTCGTCGGAATTCATCTTACGTTGGATTGTCGTCTCCAGTTACACCTTTTCTCCATTGTCTATATGGAAGAAGACAAATATCACGTCAGTAAGTCCCTTCTCTCGGCACATACTCGTCGATGTTCAAGTTATTTAGAATACCTGATGGGCGCCCGTGCTCAGGTGGACAACGATAATAACCTGGTAAGTGCTTACATCGGATTCCTTTGTCCGTCCATAACAAACCTTCCCAGAAGTGGGAATATCTTGTCAAGGTATGGTTTTATTGGCTGCCTGATGGTCCGGCTGGCATTCATCTGTGATTAGTGGACTGAATACGACGAAGAGGAGGCTATGTGAGTGCTAATTCAAGAATTTGAACATAGACTGATTGATCATCACCATCTTAGATGGGAACCGTGCAGAAATTTTCGGATGGAGTGCCATCTACTGGAGTCATTTTGGTCCATGCCCCATCATCAGGAGCGGGCGTCCATGTATCTCTACGTCGTGGCGAGTCAAGAATGGATTGGTAAGTGATGCCTTGTTGTCCCGTCGGCCAAAAAGTTGACTGTCGGTAGACGCTGAAAAGGCCTGGTATTGGTCCCAAATTTAAAAATACGTTGTATTGCGTTATTATTGCATGTTGTAACTTTTCCCCTCACATACTCTGATGAATATGGAAACCGCTGTGAGCTCCGAGAGTGAGCACATTTTATCGGCGGTCAGTCTTCAACTTCATAAGAGGCGTCGTTTATTGATGCCAATTATAGTCAGACGGAAGTTGCCTCAGATTGTTATATGCGACAGATTGTCTATCTCCTCTCGTTGCACCCGTTCCCCTGCTTCCTTGCGTTAAAGACGCCTGCCCTAGGTCGGTTTACGACTGGGATACATGTCGATGGATTCCCAAGTTTCGCAGGCTTGGTGGTGTGAAGACCTTGGGCCGGCTGTCCTTCTCTATCCGCGGTGACGAAGACGATAGCCCGACATACATCGTTTTCCATGTGCCGATATTCTTTCCGGAAAAATCCCCCCTGAACACGCTGCTCCATTCTCGATCTCGTGGGGTGGTCAAGTTGAGAGGCAATGTCTTAGTTTTACGGGTCGACAGAGGTGGTGTGGATTTTGCAGACACTTCGAATGAAAAACTGCATACTCTCGTTGTACGGTGCATGCGTGACATACTGAAATGGGATAAGACTTTAAATGGGTCGTATTAGGGAGCTCACCAATCGGTTCTTTTCCCCATCCCGACGCTCTTTCTTTCTGAATCCAGTAGAATAGGTTGAACACTACAAATATATACATAAAACGACATTCAATTGGGACAGTGAATATTGTTACAGCATTCCCCAAGCCTCCACATAAGTTCGCAGCAATTGTCAGGGTACAATGCGACCTCCGATGCTTTCATACACATATATCCTCCCCACTGAAACACACCCACCCCTCAATAACCGATTAACGGTCGATCGATGTCTGTGCAGGCAACTCCACATGGCCCCGAATATCCTTCACCGCAGATATATACCGTCAGTTCTTGTTCCCTCGCCCTTTCGCGACGAAACGGTTTTAGTTCAACCATGCTGGACATGGATGCGCTTGTCGGATCCCCTACAAACGCCTTGAAGGAAACCCGCTCCATAGTTAACGTCGGGTACAAACAGTATATGTGGCTGCTCGATATACCATTCATTTGCGACGTTAGCTGAGAATGTAGAAGGGGACGAAAGGGTGTGTGATCGACACTCTCTATCAATACAACTTCATACTGCAAATCGGTGGTCAGACATGCAATCGACGACACAAATCAGCTTACCTCTGGCTTTAAAAAGCACACAACAATGGCGGAAGCTACTCCTCGCTGTCGTATGGGGTAATGTTGGTGCGTTTCGGTCCCTTTCCTGCCCACACAGTTCACTGTATACCCGAGGGACTAAAAAAGATTCATTCATTATGGAATCTCGCCTCGGGGGACAATTATATTGACGTTGCGAGGTGTCCAGTTGAGAGATGGTGTCATCACCACCAGTGCCATAGATCCTGCGATTAAACTCTTAGTTTTGTCAAGAACAGAAAAAAATTGACTGTGGTGGTCGTGAGGAATGAAGGGCGCAAGTATTTTTCTGATCCGAGATTCGATGACTCCCTGAATGATGCGATGGAACAATGGAGCAATGTGAGACCAGGATACAAGCATTCCTATATCACAGTGCTCCATGGATAAGAGGATGAGTTCCTGTGCATCAAGAAAGCGTGTTGCTGCTGGGGCCTCGCAAACCATCCTGGTCGTCGGGTGGTAGGAAAGATGTAGTACTGTCGGCACCATGCGGGTGGAGGTAGATAAATCCTTTCCACATATATAAATCACTATTTGTAATTTGACGATATCTATCGGGTGGGAGACCAAGACCATGTCGTTGACGCAATGCACGGTTGGTCCTGACAGTGGCGATATACATCTGCACTTGGATGCCATAGTGAAACCGAACCGGCATCATTGTTTACTGCTAATTCCATTAACGCCCAGTCCAGTTTCCCCATCATTCCGAACGCCCCTCGTAACTCTACACCCGGGTTGTTGACCTCCCACGTCCGTGTCACATTTTCAACGTCGAACAAATACACTCTAGGCTGGACAGACACTGAGCTGCAAGCAATCCATCGTCCACATGGCGACAACACTAGTCCTGCCCCAAAGGAATTGGTAAGCATTGAGGGGTGTTTATGGGGTATTCCAATAGGCCGTAAATCCGCACGAGAATACATATGGATGCATGAATTCATACAAAGTGCAAATAAGACGTTCGATGTGGAGCCGCTACCTTGGGAAATGGAAACGATTCCCCGAGATCGCTTTCTCTGAGAGATGGAAGAGGGATCGTGGCATGATGAATGGGTAGGGCACGCGGGACCCATAGAACCTTTGTTGGACAAAAACCTCATATTCCATCGATGAAGAATGCTATATATTCCATAGAAATTAGTTCTACGAGGAATGGTTCAAGACACACACACCCATTGAATGAGCCTCCGCTGATAATATCAGATGGGCTGTACCTGTCATATGTCACACTGGTTATCGTTTTCCTGCAGGGTCCAATGACGCGGTGCAACCGTCCTCGCAGTCCCATATCCCATTCCTCGTGCGCACCCACCACGGTGGAAATCGGAGTGATGATTTCGCTGTCTCATCTTCTCTCCTTGCAGCATATATCCCATACTTGTATTGTTCCATCACGCCCACCCGTTGTTAAGATCATCGGATGAACAGGGTCCCATGTTACCGATTTCGCTGAAAGTGTATGTCCTGTCAAAGTGCAAGACGTCGTTCCTGTTTCGGGTTCTATGACCTCGACGGCATAGCTCGGATGCCCACATGCTACGGCCAAAAGATTGTCGGTTGCATTCCATTTCACATCCAGGACTGTACTTGCATCCAGATCTACGCTTCGTATTTTTGACTCTATATTGCATCGATGTAATATCCCACGGGAATGTGACAATGACCCACCTTGATGAGCATCGAGGTGTTGACGGGAAGTGTTGAAAAATATAACAGAGCCCGATCTGGTTCCGACTGCGAGGTTTGAGGTTTGGCCTTCTTTAGCTCCTGTAAAGTCTGGTTAGCTACCAGGGAGAGTAACCTTGGAGCCGGATCCTCACCCCATTGATAAGCACAGCATTCAGGAAAGTCGATAGCGTTTCCGATTAGATGGGATGACAGTCGATGGGTATCTTGTTCAATGGATGATACCAACGACTGAAGGATGAGCCTGGATGACCCTCGTATCGAAGTAAGCTTCCAGTTCGTACTCTAGGACTGAGAACAAATATTACCTTGTGCAGTGGGTACACCATACCTGTTTCGGTAATGAGTGGGAAGCAGGGCAACAGCGTCACTGCTTGCGAGAGTACAGTCACAGGCGACTATAGGAGACCTAAAACATCGGGGTCAGCTCCCATACGGACGCCTGACTCGGGTTTCTCCAACAACTGATATATATGAAGGGACAATTGACGGATGGAAACGTATCATGCCTCTTGGATCCCACGGGTACACTGATGCGAAGGTCCACGAACAGCAATACTCAATCAACACAGCGGCAAGTATTTTCTTCTGGCTTTTAACTCCAGTCTGAGTTTTCTCGAAGCTCCCATACCGGTTGGGTTACTTCTTTGGCGCAAAGTGCACAGAGAAAGTGTTGGTCCCCATGCCATTGTTGGAGTCTGTCAGGGACGGTACTACTCGTTCCATCAACGACCTCGATGTTCGCTATTGGATGGACAACACGCCTTATATCAGTGGTATACAAAAATGCGACGAAGGCCGGAAAGTGGTCCCATTGCCTCCTTTTATGCAGAGTTTGACGGGTGTGCATGCTTACGTAATCTACTACGTGAGCTTGCAGCGAAGTCGGTGGTGGGCCGGGAACGGCTTGCTTCAAAAGCTTCATGCAGAGAGGGTCGTGAAAGGGGATGTGCTAGTCATGAAGCTGACCAGCCCTCGGTCAATCGGAGACATGTCGGCGGCCGACACGGCCGAAGTGGAAGAACTGCTCATCCGGTAGGACCACAGCATGTGTGTTACAAGATGTTGCTGACGAAATTGTAGAGCGGTTTCACATCGGTGGATAAGATGAAGAACTGTTGTTTTGAGTAAAATACAGACGTTATTCTAGAACTGGCCTTGATGTTGTTGTGGTTTCTTTTGTAGGTCTCCTGGGCAGATCAACCTGAAAAAATCTGTGGAGCCCTCGGTGTAAGCTTCATCCCCGTCCATAAAAAATTTTATATCTGCATCGATGTTTCTGAGTTCGTGCTCCCCTCCAACACAAACTGAGCCTCCGATGAGGCAGGCCCGACATTTGTGCTCGAATGCACAGCCTGTATCCAAACAAGGAATTCCTTCGACGACGCAACAAGAACACTATAGATCATCTTATGATAGATCGGGAAAACCAGGATCAGCACTCACTGAGACTTCCTTGACCCGCGCAAAGATGGACCAGTCCCCTACAGCAGCCTGTCCGATGATGGTGTGGGTCAAGAGATGCGATTGGCCCATAGTCTCGGCTACCATGGCCACCCACAATGGTTTAGGACAATTGAAGTGCATCTCCACCATCTGTTCCTTGGTGGCCTGAGACACGATCAGATGAAGATAATTTTGCCAGAATTCCGAGAAGTCCGTCAGGAAATGCTTATAACACACCAGACATAGTTGGTAGAACTGCCCTGGTCAATACAAGTTGTACTTCCAAAAGATGAAGCTCACCCCATCCATAACATCAAGTGGTGGGCATTCGCCCAAAAATTCATGCCCACATAGAATTGTATAGTTTCCTTTCATGGCGTTGAGGAAAATATGAACATCGTCCTTGAGGGATGATAAGAGCTTATCACATCCACTGATATGTAATACCTACCTGGAGAGCTGCTATGTTTTGCAATTTCTGGCTGACCACTTCCACCAGACCTTGTAACTTCCCATGCGCTGCATATGCTCGTTCTCGGGATACATCTGGAATAAAGAGGTGGATTTGAAGACTGTCGGTCCCGACGATATAACCGGGCGGGAAAGCATTTGTACGCATGCCATATGGGGGAAAGTGGGCAAGACGGACTCAAAAAATACTTCTCGTACACATGGCCCATCACGTGCAGGTAAACATACAGGGCTAAATGCAATTCAAGTAATGCTATGATGGAACACAAGTATGATAACATCAACATCTTAATCTACCGTCGATCTCTGGCAAATTGAATTATTTCTTTCTGGACTTGAACCAATTGATCAACCAGAGACAGGATCACCTGTTGCTGCTGATACAGTCGCTCGATACCCGCAACAGTGTAGCCGAGTGACTGGTATTCTTGCAGCCTTACAGCTTCTGCTTCTACTTCGCTGCAACGAAGATCCTCGATGCAGCATAGTCGACATCTTGGCTCCTCGATGTCTCCCGTCTCTAGGCACACGAATTTCATGCTGCGACACCGATTACACTACCACCATTTAATCGATGGATCAACGCGAAGTCCTGGGCAGACATACCTTTGATCTCTGGCAGCCGAAAAGGCTCCAAGTTCGAACTGCCGTTGCCCCGACCATATCTCCGACCACTTTGTCCGATGCTCCCATCATTTCTCCAACCATTGCAGCCCAGAAAGGCCCAGAACATTCGGCGTGCATAGCCATGACTTCCTCCGCCGTTGCGACTTTCACAAGCAGATGCAGATAAGAGAGCCAGAACGACTGGAAGTTCAGAGGGATACCCACATAGCTAGTGGCAGCAACCTGCTTGAACTAGGTAAAAATGGAGTTAGAATAGTTAGACTTCGGAGCTTGGAAAATCGAGTTACTGTTTCCATTATGCGACTGGCACGATAGTCGCTGCCGAGGAGATCGTGCCCGCAGAGAATCATATAATTGCTGTTGAGCATGTCTACCATTTCACGAAAATCTTCCTGTTGTAGGGGAGTATTCAGACTTGATTGTATACGTAGATGTCACAGTTACCTGAAGCGCCGCTGCATCCTCCGGGTGTTCCTTCAGTCCAACCACGAACGCGTGCGTTTTTCTATCCAAGAACCTGGCCCTGTTTTCAACAACATATGGTCGAAAGAGATGTATCTGAAGCTCGGAAGGCCCTACAATCCACCCGAAAGGGACATCTATTGCCCGGACTGTCTCTGTCATAGGTGCGAGAATTGAGGATGAAGCAAAAAGGTTAAAGGCCGAGTGGCGTCAAATAAGGAATCACATGAGTTTCCCAGGCCATCTCTCGCAGCATATTCCCTTTAACGGTGCTCATGTCCTGTAACTCTGCCCATCTACCCCGTCTCCCCCCTGCTTGGTGTTGCTCGCGCCAAGAAATCTGTGAAACGAGAGCAGAATTCAAAGCTTATCACACCAGAATCTTCACGCAAGACAACATCGTAAAAGGCATGCTTCTGACTGCCAATACAGCTCCGTTAGTGCGAACCCTATGTTTGGCGAATGGTACCAAGATTTTCTAGACGTGACGGGTTCTTCTTTGGTGGCAGGATTATTATTACCCACGGGTAAGTTGTTGTCAGTGTCGACGACAGGTCAATGGGACTAAAGCTCGAAACACAGGAACTTTGTAAACTCAAAGAGGAATTATCAAGTCCCATTGCTTGCTGTGGGAACTAAACAGTCCCGAATCTCAGTATTCATCAAGGATGATTATCCCTTCTTTCCCTAAAACCTTACCGCCGAAGGTATTACTTTTTGCCTCCTGGCATCCTACACAGTGCAGTTTCTATGGCGTGAGTTCTTCTCGTTTACTTTCTTGATATTGCCACGACCGTCCAATTAAAACAGATGAAAAAGATGGAGAATCAGTCAGGATTAAGGCTCTACTCAGGCTCGACGTGAGGGCTGCCATCCGGTGCTCTGAAAGATTATTTTCTGATCCAGGTCCAGGAGACGTCAACATGGTGGTTGCCCGACACTATACCGATATCAGGATTTTCGGAACCCATGACTTATACTTGTGGGGCATGCATCACAGAGAACCCTATTCTGTACACGAAAGGCCCATTCTGTTTGAACTCCGAATGTCTATTCTTCTGGAAAATCTGTCCACCTTGTGCATTAGTATATGACAATGGGTTCCTTATTAGTTGCTGCAGTGAAAAAAGAACATCCTCTGTCAATGCAACCGTGGTCCAGACTTCCAAAAAACTGTCTGGTTTCCACTGTCCATCTTGCAGAAGAATGACTTGTCGGTGAGTGATTTCAGTTAACGGAAAAATGATCCCCTTAGCTCATGATTCCCCGTTCACAGATATTTATGGTCTGCTCTCGTATGTGACAGTGGTGGGTGCAAGAAAGCAATCGAGCCGAACTTAGACATACACCGTCAACCGGTGTCGGCACCAGAATATGACCTGAAAGATGATGAAAGTGCGTAGTCTCCTTCGATGTGAACACTTTGAACCAACGAGTTGCCATGAATCAGTATATATAAATACAATTTTGGATGCTGCCATAGATTGAAGCAGCTTACGGTTTTCCATGTGAAAGGATACGAGTAACAAGATCATACACCCACTTTTCAATTGGCTGATGATGACATAGCGCGCAGATATTTTGGCTTCGACCAGGGCCACGTGTATTACAGGATGCAAATCAACTCCTGACGGAATATATTGCAGCAGAAGCAAATCAGCTCTTCAATTTCAAATGAATGCCTCTCAGAGCTGTAGGGTCTTCTATTGTCCTCGTGGCCATAGTACACTCACACCGTATGTAGCACCGATGTTTGTCGTTGTGTCACAGCGACTATCTTTGATTTACTTCGCTTCTCAGGTCAAGGCACAATGTTCACGAATTACTTCTCTTACAATGGTGAGTTCCTGCTCCCGACTGGTTTCAGTTGCCTTACAGTCCTTGTAGCCGGCGTCGCCTACCACGTATGTGCAACGGACATGTTGATTTGTGGCTGATTGTGTCCATCAGTACATAGGAGGCGACGGTCTAACTATGGACTGGGAACGCGCTCCCTCTGTCGTACACGATGCTCGTGCTCACATAAAAGAATCACTGAATGCAGTGTTTGATTCCGTCCCCGACTTCAACGAACTGCTTAGGTGCGAAGAATCGACAGTGTCTTTCTTATACCCCAAACTCAAAGATTCAAAGTGTTGGATATCTTCCAGACCAGGCGATGGCAGTAAGCACCTGTGCTATTCTGTGATAGCCACTGACTTTGTACAGTTCCACAGTGACGATGAGCGAGGGGTGTATCCTTTCGTAGCGGGTCTATCATTAGGTTCAGATGCGACCATGACGTTCCGATGGAAGAATTCACCTTCGGATGGTCCGAGGGGGTTCTTGGCAGTCAATCTTAAACATGTAAGGACTATGGCTGCTATGACGACTGCCCTGATGCTTATGCACTCTGCTAAGGGAGACATACTCCTGATGGACGGGAAGGATTTCCAGACCACCTTCCAGTACGTGAAAAGTCCTCGAATAACCCAGCATCTGACGTCTAACACACAGACACTCGGTGACTCCGATCAGTTTCAGAATTGCAGTGACGGCCAGAGTCATTGACTCCGAGAGCATAGGTCCTACTGGTCGGATTGCCTAACAATTATAGCGGTTAGGGGTATATACTATATATGGAATGTATCTGTAAAAGTTTTCGATCATCACCACTTGACCTCTTACCATTATGTCCACCATCGTGCCTTCTGCCAAAGAATGCACAATCATTGGTCCAGAACAGCTCATGATGAAAGCCGTTGTGCTACCAGAAACAACGAAAGAGCGCGAGAAGGCCTTAGAGGACACTTTGACGTTATACGTGTCGAGTCGCCAGAAGCTAGAGTCGGATCAATCAGGGGCACAGTGGAGCTTGGTGAAGCAGCATCTCGTGAGTGATTGGTGTTCGTGTGCAGTCTTTTGGTTGACTTGCATGTTCAAGAATAAAGTCTACAATGCCTTGAAATACATCGGCGATATGACTGTGATACATGGTACGGCACTGTGGGAATTGCTGTTGGATTCTTCCCAGCCCACCACAAAATCCAACCTCGCCAACAACGGAGTTTCTGATACACAGGTACCCGATGCTGACAGGAAACGAAAACCACAAACGATGTCCCCTGCTGGTGCCGGTAGCTCGGTGAGCATTTCACTCCTTCAAAATAGAATAAGATTCCGACCATCGTCAGACTTCTAAACCACAGGCAACGGGGAAAAAAGAGACCCACAGGTCCAAGTCGACGGCACCGGCAGGGCCAACGGTGAGTCTCGGCTAATCTTCATTGGTATTTTCTGACGGTTTCAATGGCCTGGCTTTCAGACTGCCCCCGTAACTCGAAAGAAGCGGGCCCTGAACGAGGAGCTATGGAAACAGGTATGCCTGTAGGCCTTGGAAGATTGTGGTCTGACAATATGTCTAGTTTCAATCCTGTTTGCCCACACCAGAGGATCCGTCGGTGGAATGGCTCAGAAATATCAGAGATGTCATCGCTGGCATGGGTGATGCATACCAGGCCAAGGCGTCTGCAACAATTGGTCCGGAACTTTGGTGTCAGCTCATTTTTTTGAATGTACACTGCGGTCATTCTCAAACTCTGAACAAGACGAGGGTTTGCAAGATTGATATCTCGGATTGGGACTTAGTCCCCGTGGAAGCGGATGCACCGGTGCATTTCATTCAACCGTACCCAACGTCACGTTAAACGCCATGATATAGTGTAAAACTTGCAGAACAAAAATCGCCTGCCAGTGGCCAAACGATGGTGACCATTCAAAGTGTCGCAAGTGTCACCTACAAGCCAAACGATGTATCAGGGGGGGATCCGAGACCGCTAAGAAATCGCGCAAACGGAAGCGGGCCTCCGAATCACCTATGCCTTCCACTACCCGGCGCAGAGTGGTCTTGGACAACGACGATGACTTCGACGTCGACTTGCCACCATCCCCCTCGAAACCATCCACATCCGATATCAGTCCGCGACCGAGGCCGACTCTGAATATTCGGAAGCCTGAGGTTTTGATCCCTAAGACAAACCTTGGCGCACTGGCTTCTGTAAGGTTCTCTTCTACCCCTACCTTTTCGACCCCTTCTACTTCTTTTCCCCGAAATCCATTCGGGCCTGTAAAGACCCCTGTGCCCACTGGTCCTTTCCCTCCTCCAAAGCCCCCAGCGACGCCTATACCTGAATCGCATCCTGACCCGGACGCAAGCTTGCACTCCTTAATGGAGCAGTCGCTCAAAATCTCGGAGATGCTGACCGAAGGATCCGCATTCGATGGCGAACCAGATTCAGAGGAAGTTCAGAAGGTCGTTCAGACACTAAAAGACTTGGATCGAGAAGGTTATAGGGAGGAACTGGCCAGAACAATGATCAGGTTGGATCACGCTTTGAAAAGAAACGAGTTAGTCATGGAAGGTCTGAAGAGGTTCGCGACGAAAGATAGGGCGTTGATTGTGGCTCTGAAGAATAAAGAACAGTCCAATCACACCGCCATGGAAGAAATGTTGAACGCTCTCTTTTAGTATATTATGTATTAGTCGGTATATTTTAGCTTTAATATGGACATCAAAGAAAGGTTGCTTGCTGTCCTTGATGAAGTAACTTTACTAAGTCATCCTAAAAATCATATTGTTTTTAGGGTCAAGGTTCAGTAGTTGTAAACGTAGCAGGCTTTGCCCCTGTTGTGGGCCTCGCCAGCGTTATTAATGATTGGTAGAATTGTGTATCTGTCAGTCGTTGTTTGTCAGTGTGCAGATACTAGGGATGGTCGCCATACCGTTACGGATACGGCCGTAGAGGAGGCGGTCAGTTATGGCCATAGTTCTTCCCATAACCATACCGTCGATGCCCAGTAAGCGATTGGAATGGTACAGACGGTTAAATGTATGGACGTTACGGCCGTGTATATGGCCGTGGACGGAACTAACTGGAATAACATATACATATCAAGACAAACATACCTAAAGTGAGGGGTACACCATCTTCTCGTGTTTTTTTGACCTTGATCTAGGTTATTGATAGTCTGTACACATATTAGGTCGATAAACAATACTCACCAAGACTTGATGGCTCACAACATCAGCGGAATTGCGGTGTCTGGCTACGAAAACCCGGTCACTGATGTCGCCAAGAGTTCTTTAGGACTGCTTCGACCCCCTAAGTGCTCTATTTCACCAAATAGAAATAGACGTCACCATTGATATCCGTGGATGGCCGTCTACGGTTAGAACTGTCCGTAGACTACGGTCCGTATAGAGCAATGACCATGCCGTGTCCGTACCGTACACCTATTGTGGGTGACTCACGGGACAGTGACCGTATCCGTATTTACCGTCCGTATGTGCTGTGCTACGGCCATGGTGACCATCCCTAGCAGATACGGTCACTTGTGCTAAAATACCCACAAGATACGGCCGCAAGGAAATATAGATATGTGCAGAATCCGACTATGCACGAATGATTCGTTGTACAAGAAGCCCTACGGGAATTGAAGGAGGGTACAACAGACATAGAGCTTAGAGCTTACCAGTTACATCATCTCGTCGGGCCTTGTCGAACTGCTTTTTTCCCTTTCTCTTGCTCTTCCTCATTGGCTAGTTCCAGCGCTATCTTCTGCTTGTTCTTCATTCGCTTCGCAGGGCCCACTCCCGGTCATTCGAACTGTAGAATATTACTAATGAGAAGCCTTCGCAAGTGGGGTTTCAGTGAACTCGCGATGCTCAAGTCGTTGGATAGAGGATCCGTCCAATTATCCTGGATTGAAGCCCACAACCCAGCACTACCCGGCACAACCGTACCTAGCCGCCGGAAAACGTGAAGATGTCCGGGAAAGATAGGCCCGTCTTCTGAGCTGCGATATTTCGTTCATCGACACAGATTGAAAAGCCGGCAAGAAGGACGCGGCCGTTATTAGGTTTTACTTGTAAAACATATCTCATCTCATCATTACACGGCACGGCACCTTCAGGCACACCGGACGCAAGGATACAGGTAACTGCACTACGAAACCCTAGTAACCTCACTACCCTCTACTTATTCCCCAAGCCGAGCTCACGACTGAGAAACTCAGGCAGAGTAACCCGCCATTGTAGAACTTGAGGACCTATAGACGGGAAACTCGAAATCAATAATCCCCACCAGAGCGCAATTGCCGTGCACTTCAGATGTCTTTTCCTGAATATACTCTTCAGGAACTCGGCCTGAGAACCAATCTGAAGTCTGAAAATGGGGTCGGAGGCAAGGTAATTCCAGTTTCTGTGTATAATGGTACAGTCATGGATCCGGAGTGTACACCAGTGTGAAGCATCTTATAGATGAATTTAACCCATACGTCTAGTAACAATTCCATCAGCGACTTCGTAGCATCAGACTTGCATCGAAGAATGAGATGACCGTCCTTGCGTGCTATGTAGAATTGCTTAACGCAGTGATAATTTCTTATGACCTTCAATGGCTCATCTGCTATGACCGTACTAGCGTGCAAATTTCTCTTTAAGTGATTAGTATACATTGACCAGGCTCTGATGTATTTCAGACTGAAAACGCAGCTGCGTATGGCAAAAATCTGGTGAACATGCGATGCGAGTGAACCAAATTCACTCAGCTTCTCGCAGCAGCGCGATTTGAGCCTAGCCTAGCCGAGCCGAGATATGGACAGACCCGGCAGCCTGTACAGTTCAGGGCGACGGCATCTCGGCGCACCAATGAAGGAAACCTTAAAAAATGCCGACCCGAGATGTTGCTCGCGAGCTCCCAGGGTATGAATGGGCACCCCCAAGGGACTCTGAAGACCAGGGATATGGAAGCGTAGGCTGGTACAATAATTGCCTGAGAACGAGTGGTTCCATCAGCGGATGGCCAGACGAGTCCATCACTAACTGAGATCCTCGTCTCAAAGACAGCGCTTGTCTGGGGTTGTAGCACGAATTTTTTGGTCTCGTTAATGACCTGGGTATGCAGAGAAACTCTGTGGTGCCTTTTCAGGACTTCTGTGTGGGTTTTACAGTGCTTGAGCACCGTTCAGACAGGCGAAGCTGCCTTCCTAAAAAGGAGCTGATGGTGGGGCATCCATTTTGTCGTAAGTATCAGAAAATATAATTTATGCGAAGCTGTGCAGGGAGGCTGTGCGAGTCCACTAAGTATATAAAGCACCATCAACCAGGTCTCCACATACGAACGATGCTCCCCACCAAACTGTGTAACCTCATCATCGACCATCTCCACGACTCCAAGCCGTCTCTCTCAGCATGTTCCCTCGTTTGCCGCTCCTGGGTCCCCGAATGCCGTTTTCACCTCTTCCACAAAGTGGTGCTCTACCGTGGCAAAGCAGATCCATTCTTCCAGCTATTTGAGAGCCCTTATGCAACCATCGCTTCGGCTCATACGCGTGAGCTTGATGTCGCACAGAATAGACAAGGCGGAAACCGAGGCAGCGAGCTGCTAGACGGTCTGGCATTTCAAGGCGTCTTGTCGCGGTGCCCTGCAGATGTCTTTGAGCACGTACAGAAGTTGTCGGTGACATGGGTCGGCTGGTGGACGTTAAGTGACGCGGAGAGACTGAGTATTGGGCAGAGATTCAAGAATGTGACCGAGCTTGCTTTGTGGATGGTTGTTTTTCAGACCGACGAAGAATTTCAAGCTCTCGTCGCTTCGTTTCCAACACTGGAAATCCTATCATTGCGGACCATACGATTCCGGGTCAACGATTTGGAAGAAAATCACTCGCATGTCGAGCACACGCTACCTTCCAATTTGCATACCATTTCGCTCAACGACATATCCAACCCTCGTGTTATACGTTCCTTAATTCCTTGTCCATCCCTTCGAGTATTCAATTGTCATTATGTGAACTTTGGTGACTTCACGCTGACCTTGGCCAAAGAGTTCCAACGGCTATTCCTGTCGGTTGGTGAGCGTTTTGAAGATTTTCTGTTCACCATCCAGGCCGGAGGGTTTATTAACCATGGTGTCGACCTTGGTATGTTTTCTACATACTTCTCTTCCTTCTTAAATAATCAGTTCTCGCAGATGCCCGATTCAAACTCATCGACCTCGCTCGAATGCCCAATCTTAGACAGATCAAATTCTATATTGGGGACAACCAGTACCTCATTCCCTTCCTCAGACGGCTTGCTGAGTCAGGCTCTTCGACTCCCATGCTAGAGACGCTAGACATCTATTATCTCTCCAAACATGGTCTAGACTGGGAGAAGCTCGATGACATCCTCCAGCATCCATACTTTCATATGCTGAGAGAGAGCAAAACATGTATCACAACATCCTTTGACCTCGAAGATGTTGTTGGGCAAGAGCCGGGATGGTACTCGAAGCCTAACGACGGATCCAAAGCCCATATTGAGATGGGGTACAATGTCACAAAATTCATGGAGAGACTACCAAAGTGCCAAGCGAGGGGGATATTACGACCGGCGGAGATGTATTCTTTTATAGATGATTCGGGGTGGTAAAGTGGCGGACGAGATGGGTGGGAGTCGAAATCTGTGCCATTGTCGTGCCTCATGCATTGTCATACTGCCAAACAATATATTCGGAGTTGCACATACGAATGGAATTCCTGTGTGGGCTTCGATTACTTCCCCCCATCTGCCATATAAGACGATCGCTCAATCGCCCACTCTACATACCGATCCCAATGACTGGTACACCGACGAGGTAGAGGAATGTCGCCTTGGAGTCATGCGCGATGTTTTCTTCGAGGCTGCGTCGACATTGACTGTAGCCTTAGGGAACATGCCTCCACATCAGTGTCTTCCAGCTCTGAGCATTAACCGTCATCACCAACCTGCCGAACGTGAACCTGTGGCCTCGAACCGAGAGTTTACCAGGTTTGAATATTCCAAGGATATGTATGAGAGTGATCTACTGATTATGTCGGCCTTGTTTGATGATGCCCTTGTTCCGCCGAGTGCTAGCTTCATGGCAATACTCGTCATATCGGGCTGCGCGCCCAGTCGTGGGTGTTTTGTCCAACAATTCACAGGAGTCAGTTCCAACGAAGCAAAGACCGCTGCACCCGTTTATATTCCCAGTGATGTAAGAGAGCAGTAAGACACCCGAACCCTAAATATATAGATATTAGACTGAGCAGAAAGAAGAAATACCACCCACGTACTGCGAGGCCCTTTACCTTGCTGGTAAGCAAGGTCTACCCAACCCGAAACTTCCCACCTATACTTACTCCTGAAATCTGCCAATTGCAAATATACATTTGTCTCTATTTGCGCACCTCTTCAACTCGCCAACCTCCTTCTCGTTGCTCGAAACCTGCCAATATCAAATACCTTTTTCCCAATCTGCCAAAATCATCGTATAAGAATATTACTTCCACCGCCCTCGATGAAAGTTAACGCGCAACATTTAATGTAACGGCTGCACTCATACCGGCACTACTTGAGCTCCTCCATCGTCTCCATCGGTGCATTGTGAGTAAAACATCCATAATATCTTTTCTCCATCTCAACCTGTCTTTCCCTTTTGCCGCAGTCTCTGACGGTTGACCCGAATTCTTCTAAGTGCATGATAGATACCTCGCTCGCTGGGATACCCAAATGAAAGAAGAGCGAACGTGGAATGCGACCATCATGTTCGTCTTTCCTTCCCCTTCTTTCGTTATTCGTCTCTCACACGTTCGCGCAGTCACGGAACCGATCCGATATATGAAACGATCGTTGCTCTCCTGAAATCTCTCCCCACTTACCACTTACAACCCCTTCATGTTCCATCCTTCATCACGCATACGGTATGCGGAACAAAATCCAGATGCTGCGGTGTATCCCATTATGATTGTGTGAGAGGAGACGGTTGTTATGGGTGCGCGAAAGATACTGAGGACGATCAGGGAGTGGAAGCAGGACGCTGACAAGAGGGAGAAGCACGAAATCGACAGGTTGACGACGCATGAGACTCCGCTGGCGAAGAAGGAAGTCTCAGGTGGAACTGAGAAGGAAACCGTATCGTCAGGTGTATGGTCCTGGGACGGCATATTACGAGGAAATTGGGGAGAAGGGTCTGTCATTCACGTGAAATCTCTCCCCCAGTCGAGGATCGTATCAGCCAGCTTCAAGAGGTCCCGGCTGACAAGACAGGATGACAAAGACGTGGAACCTGAGGCAGTACAGAATGAAGTACGACGCTTCGGAGGCTTCCCGGTGGGCGAGACAACACAGTTCAGGACATGGAGGAGGAGAAGGATGATCTAGATTGCGAACCGCTCTCAAGGAACAGGAAGCAAGTGCTGGTGCGTTCTAACTTATCTTTTCTCACTGTCTACTGAAGTTCTCTACAGAAAAATACGAAGAAGAAAACTCGAAACTCGAACATAGCCTCCGACCTCCGTACATGACACGCCGATGTTCAATCCTCCGTTCAGCACTTTGATTCAGAATAAAATTGACTCTCGTTACCTCCGACGACACTTCAGAGCAAGAACAGAAATAGATAACTTCAAAAAACCATCAAGGACCTAACTGCGGAGCACGAAGCTTCGGACGTGGCTTTTACACGCAAACACGGCCTTGGTATAGGATAAGGGCAACTTGCAATGGGACACAGATAGGTTCAAAGCGGGTTGGCAGGAAGTTTTGTCAGTTTGAAAGCTAGTGACATCTAACATCACCAAGGGACGTCAAGATGAGGACTACCTTACTCCCGTTGAGTATGGCGACGACGTTTTCAGCAACGCAGCCTCGGCAAGCCAGACACCTCGTTGCTCTTTGGCGATGAAATGGACAGATTACTGCCTGATCAGAGTCCTACGTCGAGATCACTGTTCCTTGTTAATGACCTCGTCGATGAGATTTGTACATCTGGGACATGCAACATCTTCTTTCCAGCAAGGTCCCTGTCGCCAGCGCCGCGGCGGGCCCTTGTCAACAAGAGGCGGGCACCCGGGCCGTTGCTCTCAATTTTATTTAATTACTTATATAATTACATATCATTTTATCGTAAGTATCAGAAAATATATTTCTGTTGGCCTGCTCTTGATCACTACCACGGTTCTCCACCTGCCAGTGCTATGGCCACTCGGGTGCATGAATTATAATCTGCTGCATATCAAAGATACAACATACGGTGGACGTGGTCTATTCGCAACGACATCTGTACTCAAAAATGCCCTCGTCCACGCCTGTTCATCTCCCTACGCCTCCGTGATATACCGCGTATTTCGCAAAGAAGTCTGTGGCCACTGCTTCTCCGATGCATTTGACAGCAATCGTAACGCGTGGAATATCCGATGTGACGGCGCTGGGGTATGGTTCTGCTCCATAGGATGCCGTGATGCCTGATAGGAAGCAAGGAGATTACTAGCAAGAAAGACCTTGATGCTGCTTGGGAAACATCGACACTCGACTTGGAGCCTCTGACAGAGCTGGAACTTGATACCGTGCGATTTCTTGCTTCTGCTATCATCGAGCGATACGCGGGTGGGGGCGAATGGGCAGATTTTATACAGCTGCAGGATAACGAGCTCAAGTACATCCTCGCGCGTCCGCGAGTCTTTGACTCTCAATTCCGGGTGTATGCGTTCCTTCGCAAGGCAGCGCAAGCAGCGCCAGTTTTCCATGCGTATGTGACCGTGGATACCGTCCGTGCTATCCTCGCACGCGACCAGGGAAACGTCTTTAGGCTGTACGATGTCCACGTCGGGGGATAGCGAGATGCTAGGGTTTGCGATGTACATTTGGGGGTCTAATTTCAACCACGGTATATGTCTGGTCTTGATACCCGCCAGGGTCACTCAATTTCACGCAGATTGTTCTCCCAATATCCGCAAGCAACGGGAAGGACGTTCGATGCAGTTTTATGGGATATCGAGGCTGGAGAGGAGCTGTGCATCAGCTATATAGATGTGAACGATCCCGTCGAGAAGCGCCGTGAGGAACCGGCTAGAGAGTGGTATTTCACTTGTTTGTGTCACCGATGCGAGAATGAGTGAGTCACCGTTGGAGCCTGTACATTTTCTCTGCTGAAAAACATGACCTCAAAATGTCGCGACATTTCATTTGACCGTCTAGTTGTAAAAACGAGCCCAGAAAAACAGGCTGAAAGGTTTTTCGTTCTGTTTTCCATATCCTATTTTTGCGGCATACAAAAGGAAAGAAAAGTCATAACATGTTCTCAATATCTTTTTCCGTGTAAAGGAACCGGCCCCAGCAGTGAGTAGACTTTGACTCCAATTTTTCTGCCATTTCACCAAAGGTATCCTTTGATTCCCTTTGGCCTGACTGTCGGATGCCATCTCTCCTGATAATGATCAAAATTGCGTGAAAGGCGGATTATCCGAGGATCAATTGATCAAGATTCAAGCTCCAAGGCTCGGGAGTTGATCAACCCCATAGCCTGCTATCATCATCATTACACGGCACGGTACCGTTATCAGACCTGGCCCCCTTGTTGACTACCCATTTGGTTGACTCGCTATCCGTAACACACCATTCAATATCAAAGCTCTCCATTGCGACTACATTCCCGAATGGACCTGATCATGCGACGCCCTAGCTATTGCTTCGCAGACCTTAAATGGTGACTTGTTATCACAAAAGGCCGACCTTGAAGTCTACGGATCCCTGTTTTCGGACCAGATGCAGGGCTTCTTTTAGATCCGTGGGCTTAGAAGGACGATAGGCCGTTTTATAAACCAGAGGTTCGCGCCAACTTGACCTGACGCAGCTACATGGTCGCCCTCATCGAATGGACTGCCGGAGCCCTGGTACTGCCAAGGCCCAGTATCATCGATCTCTCTGAGCTGTTCAAAGTTCCGTCCGCTCTCCGCTCACCTAGATTTAGTTGTGATAACACTAACATTGTGTAGGTTTCCGCACCGGGTCTTGCATACATAGTTCTGGGAGGTTTCGTGGTCGCCGTATGCTCATCTCTCATCTGCGCTTGATGTTCTTTCTGACTTTTAAAGTTTTCCGTGGTCTCCCTGCTTGTCAAAGACAAGGTCTGTCTCCCTGTGTCGCCAGGGATCCGGGCTTATCTGACTTCCGCCGTGATAGTGGTTCATCAGCGAGGTCGTGCTAGGGACGGCTTTTGGTGTTCTAGTGGGCCCGTATGGTTGGGGTATCTTTGACCCCCACTCTTGGGGCCCGTCGCATAAAGTCACCTTGGAAGTTATGCGAATTGTGCTGGCGATTGGACTGTTTGCGATTGGGGTCGAGCTGCCTAGGAATTATATGGCGAGACATGCGAAAGGGCTGCTCGTGATGGTTGTGCCGACTATGGCTTTTGGGTGGGTGACCGTTGCGGGTACGTGTATAGAGTCCGTTGATTGGCGTTGTTGATGATTTATGATGCTAGGTGTTCTACGTGTCCTGTTCAAGGACCTGAATTTTGTGTCGTGCCTAGCTATTGCAGCATGCCTTACACCAACGGATCCTATCATATGTGCAGCGATTGTCGGTGGGTTGCCTCTTCTCTTGACTTCGACTTGACCTGCTTATTTGTCCCTTGTAGGAGGCAAGTTCGCTTTGAAACACGTCCCTGTCAAGCTTCGGCATATGTTGTCGGCTGAGGCTGCAGCGAATGACGGGCTTGGTGAGTAGGTTGCGACTGGAACTTCTGCCTTGGGTTGATTCGGAGGTACTTCACTTGAAGCGTATCCATTCTTGTCGATATCGATCTACCTTACTGTTGAATCTTCGATGCGAGTGGCTGTTGAGAAGTGGCTGATCATTGGGTGGTTATGCATGTTTTCCGTCTTGATATTCACTGGGACCATATTGACTTGACCTCTAACCTCTAGACGAAGTAATTTTGGGAGTCGCCTTGGGTGCTATACTGGGTACTGTATTTCATTATGTCATGCTAGATTCCATTGACGCGGTCCGTAGGTCTTACGTTCTCCTGGCTAATGAAAACGTCCCTGCAAAAAGGCTACATCGACCACGAGTCGTACATCGCGCAGTATCTAGCATTGACGCTATTTACCGTCGGAATAGCAACCACCGTGGGAAGTGACGATTTGCTCGCCGCATTTGCTGCAGGTACACGTTCTGCACTCTCCAGATTTTACGTGTCGTAATGATCATATCTAGGTACTGCTGTGTCATGGGATGGAGATTTCAACGTGCAGACTGAAGGCGAGGCGTTCGCGTCGGTCATGGATCTGGTGCTTAATTGTGGGTGTTTTGTGTATATCGGGGCGTGGCTAAGGTTTGGGGCATTTGACGACCCGTTGTTGGGGGTTACACCTGGAAGACTGATAATTCTCCTCGTTGCGATACTGGTATTGAGAAGGGTTCCTTCGCTATTAGTGTTGTACAGATGGATACCCGAGATTGAGTCGTGGCGGGAGGCGCTCTTTGTTGGGCATTTTGGTACGTGCTAGACATGGACCTGGTTTGATATTCTGACCAGCGTTATAGGTCCGGTGGGTTTCACGATAGAGCCGTCCTGAATTGTTTTTTGACTGGCTTTGGCAGATGGGAGTCGGGGCCATCTTTGTTTCCACGCTTGCCTTGACGAGGTTGCCGGAGCCTCAATACCCTCCGCAGAACCAGCAAGAGCTGTTAGCGGCTACGTTGCAACCGATCGTTTCCTTCGTGGTATTGGGGAGTATAATTATACGTGAGTGCAACAGGCCTTGATTAGTGACAAGTCTAGTACAACAGATTTTCCAGACGGCTTGTCTATTCCGTTCTTTTCGTTTGGCAGGAAATTTTCGCGTACCTCGACGCTTCTTGCACCGAAGAAAGTGAGTGTTACAATCTAATACTGACGATAATGATTATCATCTTCATTTGTCGTTGTAGGATTCAGATTTGGAGGACCGGGCGGAGGACGTACCGAGTCTGTCGAGTTTGGGTACATCGTCTTGAGGTACAGGGCAGGCAATTGTTCGTAGCAACTGGTGAACTTAGAAATGAAGGTGGGATAAAACGACTCACAGCAGTCCCAGGGACATTGGCAGCGCCCCGACTGGCTCGTATTCTTAAATGATATTGCTCTATAGAAATATTCTATTAAATGGACAGCTAAATTTGTCCCGTTTTCCGGGAGTAGGCGCTTTTCTTTAGCCACCGTTCTATCCACCCTTCGGCCGCGATTGTTTGTGCTACTGTTAGATGCTACTCGGGACCTTCATGACAATGACAGGCCTTTCCCGAGGTTATGTCGACATTGCGAACAAGATGGCCCGGGACCCGTTTTGTTCTTGCATAGGGAGAGGCGATATTGGTATTGCATGAATCATTCCATATATCAATGGATTATTTTTATATCTGCGAGTTGCGAGTCAATGTCGCACCGTTTTGCTAGTACTAAGTAAACTTTAGGACAGCGCTAAAGCGTCCTCAGGCTCGCGATATGATTGTGGGATTACTGTCTCGGGGGGCCGCTGGGGAAATCAGAGTTCTCTGAAGATTGTTGTTGAGTTTCCTCCCATATGATGACGTCGTGTATGTAGAAAGGATGATTGTTCCTAGTATACGACCGCCTAATCGAAACCTCGGAAACTTAATCATGGAAGAGTATATCAGATAATGCGAGATACACCGTTTCTTCTTTCCTTCTCGTCCTATGCCTGCCGGTCACTTCATTTCTTTCCAAGCTTCGCCCGTTCATTAATTATTCATGTAAACCATCATTCTCACATCTCACATCTGCCAGCTTCCCACATTCGCGGATCGACACTCGGGAAGAAACGACGGCGGCGCCTCTCTTCGTTTAACTCCTTCTAGTACTCTGAAAGCATCTATCGTTCACAGCCCTCGTCTACCCTATTTCCCACCGCGCCCTGCAGAAGTAAACCAGTTCGGAAATCAACACGTGTATACCGCGTTTTTCGTCTGTTCTGTTCTTTCGGCCGTTATTGCCGACTTTTCTTCTCTCCGGAGAGTATTTAGGTTGATCTATTCCTAGGACGTCGAGAATGAATGAGGGTGATGATGACAGTCAGACATGCTGCAGATGCATGCCATTAGACGCCTGGTATACACATTGTCGAAGTTCGAAGGATGATAAGGTCTCAGGATGTCTCCGGTTTAGCAAGAACGAGGTAAAGAAGATAGAAAGAAGATGGAAATTCTCCTTGCGGTGGATAGAAGCTAAAAGCTTGGTTATTGACCCGAGATCTCCATAAGTCATAATGCACAAGATGCATGATTACAGGAAAGCGTAGTGTTATCGGCCTGAACTTAATCGGGAATAACTTTTGGTGGACACACACGCTATTCATGTAAGTGAGCAAGGAGAGGTAACATGACGAGGAGGCATAATTACTGTCAGTCGAACCTTACGCGGCTTTGGAATGCGTTATCGTGGGCTTGAACTCCCAACCTAGACTGGTTACCGTCTCTCTGGACCCTTGCTTGCTTGTTTGCTTGTCAAGGGTCCAGAGAGACGGTAACCAGTCTACCACCAACCGTGCTGGTCACGCAATGGCGCCAGGCGTTTATGTGAGTAGGCCTTGCTAGATCGTTATCTAGACAAGTCGTGTAGATTACCTTCGGTGCGTAAGATGAGATGAAGAGATGAGATGTGCATATGTGACGAAGACAGCAGTAAGGTACGTCGACTTTGACAAGACGTAAATGGTAGCAAATCTGAGCAGAGGCGATAAGTGGCTTCAGTAATTGGAAAGGTCTGATGCGTATTTTCTACCGACAAAATTGCACGCGTCCTAGCGAATATTCGAATCATCTGTTCCGGGAAAACGTGAAAATTTTGACAATCCCTGGACCTGAGATCTTGAGAGTGAGTGTTGTAGTGGTGTAACTTCATTTCGGACGATATTCATTTTGATACCCCAGGACGTGAAATCCGCATCAAAAGGAGTGGTATAAATGGTCGAACATGTATGTTTTGGGATACAACAGGGTGGCCGGCCTCGATACCTAGTGACTCTTTACCAGCCCATCCGAATAATTCGGTTACTTGGTGAATAGACGGATGACTTTTGCCGAGATGTGAAGGAAGAAGATGGAGGCAATGAATGCTATCGACAACATAAGCACGATGAATGGGTCGCTAGGAGATTGTGTCATCATCAGAAATGACGACCAGCAGAAGAACGAGTAGCTACTCACACTCTCAGTCCAGGAGAGTCGTCTGTGTAGAGCTTCAACATCGTATTGGAGGATCCACCAGCGCCTGCCGCACGACTTGAGTTGGGTCTTGACACTTGTGTATTGTTTGCCCGGCGTCTTCGAGAGGGTGAGTCCACGTCAGTACCTGAACGTGTCGCATTCAGCGTACCGGATCTGAGCGCCAGGCGGTTTTGCTACGGTCGGAGCCTTGCCATTTGTCTTGGATGAGTCTGAATCCGACTGGAAGGATATTTCAGCGTCGTAGGCAGCGTATCGAGAGAATACTGCATACCATTACGATAAAATAGAAAGAATAATGGTGGAAAGGACGAAAGCAGTGGGTGTCGAAATTCAGCCTGGATTGCTGCACGTGGCAATGACACGTATTTCCTCGTCGCCCGTCACGGTCCTGTCTCGTGCCTCACCATGCTGGGCAAAATATCGTCAATATTGCTTCTTAATAAAATATTCTTGGTATGTGATGCTTTTGTATGTATGCCTCAATGCAATACGATTATCGCCGGCAATAGAACCGGTGAGCTCAACAGCGAGCTTGTATTTCTTGTGATCCGACACTGTGTCGCCGGATTTCTGACGTGTTTCTTACAGCAAAGTACGTCTCAAGTATGTTTTTTTTTCCTGTTTCATGGTGGACGGCCCAAGGAGATGTTACAGGAAGATCCGTATGGGACGTCCTACAGCAGGATATCGAAAAAAGTTCATCCTATCTCGATACTGAGCTCACCTGTTCTCAAGAAGGTCAGGGTCGCCGTCTTCTGCAACACGCGATCTCCTTGGGTACGACATTGTACGGTAGGTTCACATTCTGACAGGATCGAGCCAGTCAGGGTAACATTCCTCTTCTAAAATTACGTTGACTGAAAGCCGGCAACTTTAGCCTAGCAAGTAACGAAGAGCCAGTCGTACTGCTGGACCTTATCGTCCGTTTCTCCTATAAGCTTCAATACGCCACTCAGCTGTTGTAGAGCAAGCGCTTGACCCAAAGACGAGTCAAATTTAGCAACGTCACTCCATTGGGCTTGGCTTTCGAAGCAAGCGATTAATCGTTGTCATCATATATGATGCATTGTGAGGCCCTGACAATATCTCCCTCATCGCATTAAAGCAGTCGGATTCGATATAACGAGAACGTCTTCTGGACCCAGAATTCGGTTCACAGAATAACTAAAATCACACGTTTGTCCATTGGTGGGTGCCCATTAATGCATTCTGATGGTCAATCGCCCACTGTCTTTCCCATCCTGCGCTTTGGCAGAAGTCATTCTCGGACTCGGAACGCCCAAGGATCGCCTACACGTAGGCACATTGTTTCCGCCTTGAGCTTCGCTCCGATCGATCCGGTGCGACGGTTTACATTCTACTAAGCACGATCAAGGTCGGCCTTCAACAGAGAGCCTGGGTCATATCTGACACGCTCTCCACCACCACCACAGAGTTCAGCAGTGGTCACGCTCTTCAAAGTGTGCACTGAACAGTCGAAGTGACTTTTTACTAGATTCAGCTAGACCCATTCTGGTTCAGTGATGGAATGTGAAAAAGGCCCGGCTTGGCTCGACCCAGTTCATCTGACCGGCTTCAAAGCAGCGGCCTCGTGTTTGCGTTTGGCTCATCCAACATTGATATAGTCGCCATGCAGGGCGCTCCCCTGTTCTACTTCGATTGTTCCACCGTACCATTCGCCATCAACGAATCCTCCCACGTGTTTCCCGGCTTGTTCATACTATTCACCCCGCGTTTCCTTCAAAAGGGTGCGCTGCCTATCTATTTCTAGTTCCTGAGCCCCTTCTTTCCGGCATCCTTCCCCACCTTTCATTCATGCTCTGTCTTGGGTCTGGCTCGACGTGCGACGTTTGCCTCGAACCCTTTGGCAATGACACCAAAGCACCCTGCTCAATAGAGTGCGGGCATGTCTTCTGCCTCAAGTGAGTCTCCTTTGTTCTCAGTTGTCGTCGTTCTCAATAATGTCCTTTCGTTAGTTGCCTCAATCAGATCACGCGTCTCAAGTGTCCTCTTTGTCGAAGTCGCTTCGAGCCGCAGGGTTTCGTGAAGCTTCATATTGACGTGGACGATGTTCGGTCATCGTCTCACTTCCCCCGAACGACCACCCAGTGCGTCTCCAGCTGAGCTGGAGGCTCGACGGCTGCAGGAGGCCATCGCGAATATTGCCAATGAAGGGTCGACAGAGGCGAGCCTTCGGCAGCTCATCCAGGATTGCAAGTCCTTCCTCGCTGGGCAACCGCGTAATCTGGTGCGTCATGCTTAATATTTGTTTTGCATTCCCTTGGTTAATTACCCCCAAAGTTTACAGAGTTGCGATTCATTCATCGGGTGGTGTCGTATCTATGCGACGTCAAGAGCGATTTAGGTAAAGACCAAGCGAGAACTTGCGCATTTGACGACGGAGAAAGCTCGATCAGATCAGATGGTGGTTGATCTTGAGGCAGACATGAAGAGAGATAGGAGCAATGCGCAGGCGTTGGAGGACAATTTACGGGACTATTGCAGCAAAGCTCAAGGAGCGTACTTTGGTGTTGCAGAGTGAGCCGGCTCCTCGTTTCCAGCATTCCTATCACTGACGTGTTTCTCTCCCTCTCTCGTCTATCATCAATGATCACCAGGCTAGTAAGTCTATTTCCGTCGAGTTGCGAGTCTGGACGGTTACTCATGGTTCTCCTGTATAGTACCTTCATGCCGAAAGCGAGAGGACTAGGTTGAGAGACGTGTTACGTCAATACGGTATCACTGATCCCTTATCCCAGTCTGAACAAGTCCACAAGGACGAGCGACTGTCCGGCCTTCCACCGAAGCCGCACAGGATATCCTCTCTCCTCTGACCACACAGCTCCTGATATCCCCTCTACCAGAAGTCGCCGGTACGATCCTCCAGACCTCAGCTATGGGGAGCTTCATGGCGCTCCCTGACGTCGACGAATGTTGCGACAAGAAGATTCCGAAACCTGAGCGGTGCGGGGCCGTAGGCTGCCCTTTCTCCTGCCAGTGCCGATCCGTCGATCTCTTTGATGATCCATCTCAAATACTTACCTCCGTGACTCGCGCCGCCTCAGGGTCTTCCTCGCATGAGCCAGCTTACGAAGCCCCTGTATCTCTTGGCGCCAGTGGTTTGTCGTTGACTGCTCCCGGTCCAACGGTGAGCTCTACCGCGGATGATCCACCAACTCGTCCAGCTTCGCCAATGCGTTCAAGTTCCAGCTCTGGCTCCTCCACTCCAGGGAGAACCATCGCGGATCAAACCCCTACCCCCTCAGAGGCACAATTCCTTCCAGCTCCGAGATCGCCTGTATAACTTACTGCAAGACGAATCATCGTCTTCTCCAGCTTCGTCGTCCATGCCGAATCTCACATCCAGTCACTTTCCCTCGACACTCACTTCTCAGCACGCTTCTACTAGTACCTCCTCAGCTTCTCAGTCTCGTTATGGATCCCTATCGCGTCCCCCTCCCTCGCGTACTTCCGAGATATCAGCCACCTCGGAACAGGTGTATGGTAAACCGATCACTCGTGCCAGCGATGCCGCCCATGCCCTCGAAAGGTCTCAGCAATTGGAGAGAGGCCGGTCTTCTCGTTCCCGTTCTCGACGGAACTTGAAGGAGCAGGAGGACGACGCGCCTCCTCCTACTCCCGACAAAGACGTTCATACTTCCCAGGCGCCGGCGCCCTCTACATCCCGTAGACCTGAAACTCCCAAGACTCCCCGAAGCCGCAGCACGCGGCGTGAAGAGAGTCAGAGTCGTCCGCGCCCCACCACTACCCTATCGTATTCACAGTCCATCACAAACTTCTATTCCGCTCCTGGTCCTTCACGTACTCCTATCTACGGACACCCCACTTTGAAGACATCCAACTCGTTTCGGGCGACACCTCCTTTCTCGTCTTATCATTCCTCCATTGGCAGTGGCAAAGGGAAGATGATAGCCTCATCGATGGTGCACAGTGGTGTCACCTATGCTTGATGGAGCTCCTGTACTATACGCTTTTGGATAATATGGTATCTTCCATCCTATAGATTGGAAGGGACATTTACGGAATTGGTGTGTTGTTATTCATTGGTCTTAATCCCCCCCTCCCCGCCGCTGTCCTTTGTCTTATGTTTATTGTCTCTTTGCCCATGGCCAAGAGCATTTCTTCGTTCTCTTACCATATGATAGCACACTCGTATTGTCCTCTATTCCCACCGGAACCGCATATGTACTATAATCGCATTTTTGGAATTCATTCGTTTATATATTCAAGCGGACGTTCCATTTCATGTCTGAATTTCAGAGACCGCGAGAGTCGATACTTTCTGCTTGTCACCGGAAGGAATAAAGCTGCCCTTGCTGCGTCGGACCTTCCGATCCAGGGTTCGTCGACTCGATCTCTACATGCTAACGATTATTTGGGGCGTTGGAGCTGGTGCATGTGCAGTTGTGGACGAGTTCATGAGAGATAGGCCGGATCTTACTGACATGGACATATGAAGAATCGATATCTTAGCCGCTGGGTTCAGCGGAGAGGACGAGAACCGGGAATCCAGCTTCGGCGAGCTCAACTCCGAGTCGGATTCTTTCGCTTCTAATACACTGGTGACCGTCACCCTTTCTTGCTTGCAACGTCAAGGGTGGTCGAAGAGTCTTCCACCATGACAGTTAGATAAGATCGGAGATGCTTGATCCGGCACTGAGCTCGGATAAATGTCGGGATTGCCTTCCGTCTTGAAAGACAAGTCTAGTAGTGCCGAAGAACGAGGATAAGTACTTGGATAGTTCACCGAAGAGCTCCTAACACAGAAGACTAGACTTGTTGAAGAGTGTAGGCGCATGTTGATCTCCTTTATAAGTACGGAAAATTATCGGTGAGGACTAAGTTTAAGCGTGAGGGGATGAACCCCGGATCCTTGAATTCGAAGTCCCAGAAACTCCCACCACTGGAGTCAACGAACGTGGTCTGAATCTGTGTTTGGGATCACGAGTGACGGGGACCTGCCAATTCAGTTTGAGCTAGAGCATTTCGCACGATGTCTCGCAATTTGGGGGACTTTTGGGGCCCTTCGAACTACCGATGGAACAATTTGTGGAGCCACGAGAACGAGAACGACCAACGGGCTCGAGCCTCAGGACATGTGCAAGCTAACCAATGAGAGAAATCCTGTGGGGGAACGATCCAGAAACTAGTGGCAAATCTGACTCCAAACATCAAAGAGAGCCTGGATTTCGGAGTATTCCTCAGAATTCAACCGTCAATGCTGGACGTGTTAAGGAGAAAAAGGTTCACCGCTGCAACTATTGAAGTGATGCATTAGAAAAGTTAAGTGAAGTACGTTGTTGCCTTAGAGGGATTTAGAGCGACATCACGCCATTCCCACTAAACGTAGATCTGCGACGCATTCCAGCGCGTAGAGTCCACGCCTATAGGGAACCATCCTTTGAGTCATTGACTCAGGGGTCCTGTTACGTCATGAATCGGCATGTCGTCGGCGTCGCCACAGGCAAAGCGGCGAGCACTCTCGAAATTCAAGAATTCAAGCGGAGTCCGAAAATGACTCCTATAACGGAAATCGCGTGTCACCGAATTCCTCAGCCTGCCTCTAACACTCATCATGGCATACCAAAGACTCCAGCCGTCTATCTTACTCCTCCGTGCTGCCATTCCCCATGTCATCTGGGGTCAGGATGCTGGAGAATTCTACTTCGACGGTCCATTCGAGGTCTATGACGAGCTGGACCTACAGATCCTCCTCCCACCTTCAAAGATCCAAGAAGCTGCAAACCTCCTCGCTCCCTCGTATATCGCCATGACGTGCAAAGAAATCGACGATGATAGAATGACCGTCCCCAAAGGCTACTCCCGTGAAGATTACACCATCGCTTTCCGCGATCGGCCTAACGACTTTACACGACTAAAGCTATCAGCGCAGCCTGACACCGATTCGGATGACGATTCTGACACCAATTCGGACGACGATTCTGACACCTATTCGGACCCCGCTTACGTGCTCCTCATATCCAATACAGTCTTCGACTATCCTCTTCATGACGTCGTCCAAGTGCCCCTTCCACATTGCCCGGAGCTCCCGTTCCCATCTGCACCAGCAATCATCCGGTTAATGCCCGTGCACATTCGAAAATGGATGTCTGCTGGATATTCTCGACAGAGCCTGTCCTTTATCGTTGCTTGCAAAGCTATTCTGGAGAGCGCAATCCATTTCCATTTTGGCGAAGAGTTGGACGAACATTACGACGATTGTGATCAGCTACCTACCAGCCTAAAGGAGATGATTAGCAGTCTCAACGAGCGTGAAAGGCTATATGTTTATGGACATTTTCTCATAGGGGAGGCAGGCGGGTCGTCTGGTGACTCTGACAGCGATGTTGACTCACTGGATGGACAGCTGGGAACCCAAGATGGTGAACCGGGAACCCAGCTTCGCCGAGCTCGACTCTGAGTCGGATTCTATCGTTATCCGCTTCTATCAGACTGGCGATCGTCACCCTTTCTTGCTTACAATGTTAAGGGTCTCTATCCGCTTCAACGTAGACCCTCTGGGCCCGGTCGAAGAGTCTTCCTCCATGTCACTTTGATAAGATCATAGATGTTACTCCGGCGCTGAGCTCGGATAGATGATGAGATTGACTTCCGCCTTTCGGGGCAAGTCTAGTAGTGTCACAGGACGAGGATAAGTACTCAGATAGTTCATCAAAGAGCTGCGGACTTGTTTATGGGTGTAATAACGTGTAAAAAATCGGATGCACGCAAGTTGATTTTTAATGTTCAAGTTCGGAGCTATCCTCTCGCAAGTTACAGGGCTGTTTTTACACAAGTTTTCTGTTGGCCATAATTGTGGAATAAGCAAGGATTAAGAGCCGGGTCGTGATATGTAAATCTCAGTTCCCCTACTCGGATACCTAATCAGTGGTTATGTCGGTATGATCACTGACTTTCTGTGAAATAATACGGTACCTGTGCCTCTCAGCAGGCTGTATCGTGATCCCTGGAACTCTCTGAAATTTTGTTCTCAGACCTCGGTTTATCATCGGCTCGCAGAGCAATGGAATTATCCTGAGTTAACTGTCGAACAAGGCTGAAAGGTAGTCCAGTTCAGAAAATCCTCATTCGTACAGGAGACATCCATACCTTGGATTTGAATCATGATTCACCATCGAAGGTCGTTTGTTACTGAGGAACAAACCCAGAGATCCAGATATCAAAGGCCCATAAAAATCTGACTTCATCGCGTGAAACGGCGACAAAGAAACAGAGAGAAACAGGTAAGGTACTTGTTAAGACCCAACGAACTCAGCCCCAGGCCTCCACAGAAACAAACGTAAAACTCGTGATAGCTAAACATTGAAGTAACGTCGGCCCGTTCAACCACCCGCTCCGAACCGCCTCTCCAGACATCGATGGTGGCAACTGGTGCTGATGAATATATCTCCATAGAAATCCACTGAACTTGCAGGGAGATGCAAACTTGCGTACTTACATTTAACTTGGGACCCGGAAACAGACAACTTGGACCGGCCCGAATTTTTACACGCTATTACGCCCATACTTGTTGAAGAATGTAGGCGCATGTTGATCTCCTTCATAAGTGTGGCAAATTATAGGTGAGGACTAATCAGTGAGGGAAATTTTGGCGAACAACAATCCAGTAGCCGGTTGATAACTGATTCAACTTGACAGAACACTGCGCCGGCAAGTGCATTCCGTCAGTCGCAAATCTCGCTCTGAACATCAAAGAGATCTTGAATCTCGGAGAAACCCTTAGAATCCAACCGACATCACTGAACGTGTTAAAGAGAGCAAGGTTCGTTGTTAGCTATCTGATACTTATATCCATCAAGAACTGTCAACTGATATAAAGCATTTTAAAAAATCGTCCAGTAAAGTGCATTATCGTCTTCGAAGGATCTAGTGCGTTATCACACCGTCTCCCATGAGTGTAGACGCGTTCGTGCGAGTGGAATCTACCCCAATGGTAATGTACCCAATAACACCGTTCGCATAATCCTCCCCATCCATAGGAATGACAGCCAACTCGGGGAACCATCCATTGACGGCCTCAGCTGCATAGATGGCGTCCTCTGCGTTGGTAGTCCTCTCGATCTCGGTATGCGAGACGTACGGTTCAGTCGACATCAGATACTCCGACAGGTCGTCCGACAAGAAGATCTGACCCGTGTTGGCAGTGGTATCAGTCTTGACGGTCCCGTTGGACTGGAGTACCCAATCTTGGTGGACCTGCATAGCATAGTTAGCCAAAATTCCGTATCGAAAAAAAATGGCGCTGATTTACCTGAACGTGAATATGCACGGTCCTCTGCACGTAGAATCCTGGAACGATCGTTTTCATCTCCATTACGCCGTTGGCATCCGTGGGCCACATCCCTCGGAGGAAGGTGGTGTCGTCGGTGTGAAGATCAAAGTTATCATCAACGATGGTATAATTCAACTGCTCGAGCAGCTCTTCGAAGGGCGTATTGGGGGAGAGCTTGGTGAACGAAGAATACGAACCCGTGGCATTGCAATGCCAGAGGTCGACAAGTACGTTTTGCATAGGCTCGCAGGTGTTGATGTCGATCACTCCGATGTCCTACGTCGAAAGTCTCAGCAACTATGTCCCGGGTATCGATTGAAGCTGAACATACCATGACCAAAGGAATACCCGACTGGCCCTCGGTCATATCCTGGCGCAAAGTCTGGGATACTTCCCAGATGTACGGACCTGTGGTGGCCTCTGGGGTAAGGATACACGTCTCGTTCTGAATTGTGGGGTAGTACGGAGACTCGGTCGTGACGGTGACCGACGAATTTCGCTTGGTCAAGCCCTGTGCGCGTTTTTCTACGCGTCGCTTCTGCATCTCGCCGACATGGCGCGCGCACTTGCTCGAAGCGAAATCGCGACGGGCCAACTCCTCCTCGGAACGCTTGTTGGGCGCATGAGGGCCAGGATGGGCAGCAGCGAGCAAGGCAGAGACGAGAAGGGAAGTGAGAGTAGTAGCCTTCATGTTCGCAATCAGTGGGGGAATGCGATGAGAATACTATGTGGTGCATTTGTACGTTATATAGGCCAGAGGTCGATTCATATTTGTTTTTTTTTTAACTTTACGTTGAAGGATAAAAAAAGAGAAGTCCGTCCTTTCGCTCGAGGCGAGTACGCGGACATTCACCATCAGAGGCAATTGGATGGTGTACCGTATGGAGACCCAGGGTTGTTATCCATGTACAAAACGTCTGCGGCCAATAGAAACCGAATTAGTTACCAATATCAGTCCGCAGACAAAAAAATGACATCACCAGCAATCTGCAGACCAATCGGAAAAATGAGAGCCAGAAGTGCGAGAGGGCGGGGGCGCAACGATACTCAGGCGAGTGATACTCCGGTATTTGCCAAGACATTTTTTGATGATTGACGTGCAAATTCACATACAATTTTTGGTCTGGAATCATCTTGATTCAAATAGATCGCCTCACGACTGGTAGAAAGACTGTAAAACGCGTCGGTATAGGCCTGCTGCTTGGAACCTTGAATTCTACATCAGGCGAAAGAGTGTACACTCTTTCGCCTGCGCGACATCCTTGGCAAGGGAATGTTCTACGACAGGTAGTTTCCACGAACCTCCCCCGTCTTCTACCCCATGGGCGACTAGATACTCGCGGTTCCCTTGGCAATTATTGCGGAAGTATCTTGCATGCAGCTAACGTGGATTTAGTCATAAACGTTAAGGAGGTTAGTAGACGAACCATGCTAACGAGGTCTTTTAAGTCGTGAGGATAATGGCAGTACAAATAAGTTTGGAGTCTTGCGTGAACTCTAAACATAGCTGTTGAGTCGTGTTGCTTCATGACATATCGGGCCAGCCTGATTCGAATTTCTAATTTGCAGATTCCATTTCGCATTCGATTTCTGAGTGTCACCCTCCGCGGTCAAAGAAGATGGAGGTCCTTTAGCCTAGAGGAGAGGAGAGGAGAAAACTCTGTTAGTACTTACACCGTGATGCAGCGAATTCGATTCTTCATTGCTCCGGCCAATCCTTGAGTTCTTGAGCGCATAGGGACAATTCCGAACGAACACGGCGACTTCAGTCTGAACAAATTAGGCTCGCACGGTGAACCGCACTATGACACCAGTCACATTGAAGAGCGCTGCGATAGCACGCTGAATCGAGCGACTAGTATCAAATCTGCGCAAGTTGCCGACTCACGGGAGAAGGATCAAAGTCTAATACCACCCATCATAGTAACTGACTAAAACGGAAAGGAGTGCAGCAATTACCTTCACAGTGGGAGGCCTCGGATTAGTCGCGGGTATCTGCTGGTTTTTAATCAGCCAATGTAGGTTGGCTCAGTACGGCGGAGGTTGAGGAGTAACCAAGGAGGAAATGCTGGTGCGGATGATCGGGTAATGATTAGAGTTTACATCTAAAGACAGAGCAAAAAAGTCCGTAGACGAATAGGTCAGAGGCTGCTTGATTGTGATTTCTTACTAAAAAAATGAATAGGGATCAGTCCGTCCTTTCGCTCGTAGAATCGTCGAGGCCAGTCCAACGAATTCATCATCAGAGAAAGGTGAGGTGTACCGTGAGGAGGCCTACGGTTGTTTCTATATCCAAAACGTCGGTAGCCAATGAGAAACGGGTCATTTGATTGCCAATAAACGGCCCCGAGAGATGAAAATGATATCAGCGGCTTAAAGGGCAACATTCGCAGAAGATTCGGGGAAAAAGATGCTGAGCAAGTGCGGGAGGGCGGGGGTGTAATGAGCCTCAGGTGAGCATCTTCCACATGCGACTGAAACTTTGCCAAGGCGTTTTCGGGGACGTAAAAATATTCACCTATTGTTGTCTGGATACTGTCAATAGGTCAAATAGACCATGTCATGTAATATGATAATGAGAACCTGAGCGCTTCACGACGGTGGAAACGGAAGACGAACAAATTTACGCTAATGTCGCTCTGTTGCCAACTTGTCTGGTCAGGGCTTTCAATCCTTCTCAAGAACTCACATTTTCGCCCGAATGTCGTCCTTGTAAGAGGGTTCTAAGGTTGGTAGAATCCACCGTCTTTTCAGAAGCCGGTAGACGACAAAGTGATACAGCTGACCTCGCGGCACGGTTTTTCTTGGTAGAAATTGCGGCGGCCAGTATGTTGTAGGCAAGCCTTGATGAAGAATTGGCTAACTTCGCCTCGGCCCAGATTATTTAAAGACTACCCTTGAAGGGTCAATCACTACGCGGGAAAATTTGAATGCATGATTTGCACAGATCAGAATTATTTTGGAATCGTACCTTAGCGGCATCTCTCAAGTTATCCAACCATGACGCATGTTGAACCGTATGAAAAATTCAACCTCAAGGGTATCGTTCAACTTCAATCGTTGAAGTTCGACTCTAACCGTGACTCGGACAAAAATTCACTCAGCGGTCCGGACTTTTCCGCACGTTCCGTCGGCACAGTCCTCCTAATTTGGACTTCTACCGCACTTCTTGTTGGACAGCAACGAGCACGTCGACATTTGCAGGCAGCAAGGACACAAGGACAACTCATGCCACGAGCTCACCATGCCGCTCATTATCCATGCCGCTAGCCAGTGCGATATCTGTTTCTCGACCTATGCTTGGGACGAGCCGGATCAGGCGCCTCATGTTATTCCTTGTGGCCACACTTTTTGCAAAGAGTACGACTTTTTTTCTTGCGCCAACTTTCTACTCACTTCTTTTGCAGATGCTTGACAAATATCACCAGTGTCGATGACAGGCCACCAACGTGTCCCTTGTGCAGGAAAGGTTTCAAGCGAGATCCCGTGAAGATTCGGAGGCTGCATGCGAATGGTCCCCCTGCAAATGAGACGAAATACACCGATTTGCTAGAGAGATTGGTCCTCGCCTGGAAACTGACCGAACCAGACCCGGAATTGGGTTCAGAGATTCAACAATTTCTTGAGGGACAAGACGAACACAAGGTATAGGTCCGCTCTACATCCCCTGTTTAGTATCTGACCATCTGTAGTATCAACCTCTTCGTAGTGCGCTTGAGGGGACAGACACGCTCCGAAAGTTGCGGATCAAGTACGAAAAAACGAAGGTGTTGATGCGGACCGCCACACTGAAGGTCAAGGAAGAGGAGCGGAACAAGGAATTTGAGGTTCATCTAGTCAGTGCAAATGAGCAATTGCTGTCGTACGTATTTATCTTCTTTTCCTGACTCATTCTGACCTCTTGACAGCCAGGTAATTTGGCTCAAGCTGCGTTATACAATTAGTAACACCGTATTTGCAGATGCGCAGATATCGAGACGAGGTAGACCACTTGCGCCAACAACTTGCCATGGTCAATTCGTTCTTCGATGAAGGCCCCAACAAAGGCAAGGGAAAAGGAAAACAGAGACCGAACCCTCTTCCGACGCCACCTCAAGATATCTTCCAATTACCTGAGTACCAAATGTTGAACACTCAGCCGTCTTTACCCGCGAATGCGGGCACTAGCCGTACCCAGCTTCATCCGCCAATATCGTCAAAACTCTCGCAGGCGATCCAGCAAGCGCAAAGTCAATATGATCCTGCTCTCGGAAGGCAGAACGTCATTGTTGGTGGTGCTCAACCAGAATCCCGTATCACTATTCCCCCGGAATCAGAGTCTCAAGATGTGCCTTCTTTCCAAGGAGCAGGAAGGCTGACTGGATATCTACGAGGAGACGATGGCAGTTTCCAGCGTGGCTATTTCACAGAGCAGTCTCTTTCTCAACCCGGACCCTCAAAGTATTCGAATGCTTTACAGACTACAGCATCGACGGCGTCAGTCTCATCTACAGGCTCCGAGTCGCCGTCTAAGTCGCGGCCGTATCAACGCAGCAATACATTTCCTCGTGTCAGCTTTGGCACTTCTGCTGACACTTCTCAACCCAGCGCCGAACATCCTATCTCGAGGGCTCATCCTGCCTCGTCTGTTACGGATTCTCGAGCCGGGGGTCGTGCAACCTTCTCCCAGCAAGTCTCTGGATCTACAGAATCTCGCACTAGAGCCGAGTCAAGGCTGCCTGAGGCTGCCCAGCAACCCCAATCGTCCCAGGGCGGGTCGCAGCAGCGTAACGCTAGAGCAGGCGGAACAACAGCACGAAGGCGAAGTTTTCACACAGGATTACGAATGCTTCTCCAAGAGCATCCCGCGCCCCCTGCCACGGACGCCATCTCTATCGTGTCGTGGGGAACTTCAGCCATTTCAGACGGCAGCTCGTTGCGCAGCATGAATCTTTTGTCCTCTTTTGTTGCAGGTTCCCCTGGTGCACCCGAGTCGTACGTCGTGCCTGTAGGAGACCCGAGCGCGTTTCTGCCTCTTCGAAATCCGGCGCGCGAGGAAGAAGGCGGTGCTTTGTCACCTTTGGACGTTGAATGGATTCCTCAGACGAGGCCTGTCCCGCGTGGACGCCATCGACGGCTTTCCTCTGTCCCGAGTCTTCCGCCAGCATCGCGGGCGACGGTCAGGCCCACGTCGGCAGAGGGTCTTGGCCGGAGGGGATTGGTTAACGAGACTGAGGAGGAAGGCGATAACGCATTGGGCCTGGTGGATTTGAGGAGGCGTGAGGACTCGCCTTTCATTGCCCAGCCTACGCCGATGGTGCCTGCAGCGCATTTCCTGAGGTCGTTCAGTCATCATGGAGCGTAACATACATTCTTTTCCTCACGTCCAGGACACTCTCTGCAAGTCATTACTTATTTTACCGTCGCTCTCGTGCAAATACTATCATCCAGAACATTCAGTCAGTCGCACATCATATTGCTTTGCATCTATAATCATTTCCTCGTCGAACGGAAATACTAATACCCGCTCTATCGTATATATATAAGTAGTGAAAACATACCGCTTCGCGTCTAGACCAATGCATGTGTCCAGATGACTCGTCCATATTGTTTGAGGTCACTCATTTCTTCATGACACTTATCGATTTCCAGGCAATTACCGAGTGGAGTTCAAAGCTAAATTGTGACCTCCGGGAGTGCAAGATTGGTGGCGTTAGGCTTTAGACATTTAATGTGCGTGGTAAAATGAAAAGCGTATGTCACTTTTGAAGTCGGAATATGGGAAAGAGAGTCTAGCCTAGATTAAGGTAGCAATTTAGCCGTGGTGCCTATGTGCGGATCAGAAAGTTAGATGTCCAGGTGTCCAGGTGAGGACCACGAACCAGTTCATACCTTCCTTCTTCTTCTCATTCATACTTAAGGAACACATTCCTGCGTGGCTCACGACGGATAAGGCCGTGCAGTTATCTCCATGAATCTTTCATTTCTCTACTGAGCAGCTTGACACGAGCAATTGCTGTCTTCTCATTAGAAGAGATATTATGGGAAATTACATGTAGCACTACATCCTCCGGGTCCTAAATAATAAGTCCACGACACGTAATCGCTCTACAGCGTTAACGAGGAGAATCCATAGCAGCCGTCGTCAGTTTCGAGATATCGATAAACGCATCAAACAATGCTGGAACAATAAAAGGGACCCTACACTCCCGCCGAATATCCTTTAGCACCGTCTCATACTCAATCCTTTGCTTCCTCTCTGTCTCTATTTCCAGCTCAAGATCCCTCACTTCGTCCCGGAACACTATTGGGCCGCGCGCGTAAGCGAATGAAGTAAGAAACGAATAAAGAGACATACGAAAATCAGGCTCAGGGACACTTTGTGCTCCCATGTCTTTAAGCTTCTCCCGGATCCTCGTCTGTCGTGCAACAAGATACTTTATCTCTTCGCGGAGAGACCCAAGCTCATGCAACAATGAGCACTTGTCGTCGTCCAACGGGCTTCTACGAGATCTCTTGGCTGACGGTAGCGGGGATACCGAGCGAGAGATTCGCTTGCCGATCACGACCTGAGGAGTGCACAGATTGGTAAATATCATGCATGAATAATATCAGCATACGGATGTGTCTTCTTCTTTCACGCGTAATACAGGACTCTGGGGTCGCGAGGGTGGTTCTAGTTGGTATGGATATGAACTGATGGTCTCAAAAGACGTCGGTACTGGCTCTGTATATTGAAGGTATGGCGTGTCTGACCATGGAGTTGAATTTGATAAATATGTTTGAGATGATGAGCCGAGTCGTTCATCCAAATTCCTCTCTGGGATAGGTTTTGAATGGGGAATGAAGCCCTGAGGGCTGAGGGCTGAGTCGGGGACATGATGCGGATGCAGGTATGTCATTTTAGGTGGAGGCGGAGGATCGAGCTTCTTGTTCGGTCTGGACAAAATCGGTCAGGAGTACCCGGAAACATACTGAGGTACTCACTCTTGCTTCAAGGTCATCTTCGAGCTATCGGGAAAATGATGAGACGTGCAAAGAGCAGATATGGATGCCACACTAACATCGTTCGCTTGGACAACTCTTCCTGTGACATTTTCGTGATTCTTTTCACCAGTTGCACATGCAGCAACTACACACTGACGCGGTAAGACACGAATCGAATGGTAGAGGAATACAAGAAAAGTGGCGTACACTGCGTACCCCAGTCTCCCAACAGAATCTGACCACTCCCCTAGAAAGTATCTTTATCGTATATGCCTTGGGGTGGGGCATGCCCAGAGACGTCAAGTCTTCCCGAAGAATGGCGATAGCGGCCGTCAAATCTTCTGGTGTGAACATGGCAGCCTTTGGTGGCAAATAAGTTACGCAAACAGTAAGAAGGACGGAGGGGGCCATGTGGCTAGGTTCGCGCCAGGTCACTGTTGACGAAGAGTACCCAAAGTAAAATATTCCGAGGACCAGTGCAAGGGGGAGATGATAGAGTGCAACTATGGACACAAGACGCACGATAAGTCGATAATGCGAACAATGGAGGTGGAAGTAGCGGAAGTAGCAGAATGTGTTGCCGGCCCGTCACCGTCGATCCGATAACGTGGTCTGATCGGAATCCGCACCGACCGCAGTCCCAGACCGAGGCTGAGTCTCCTTAGTCTGGTGATAGTAAAACTCACGTCAAAACTGGAGATTTTTGGCGGATTGTGGAAGTTGTTCTAAGAATTGAACGTAGAATCACTCCGTAAACTGGCTACTAGAAAGACGGAATTACGAGTACTTGGCAGAGCGTAGCTACGATCAAGGCGCTAACTATAGAAGTACGGCAACTTGACAGTGATGCGCTGCTGCGGCTTGGCGGTCGTGATCAAGGGCTCAGTGCGATAAGGGATGAGCACCTTGATCAGAATGCTCCTCCTCCAAAAAAACGAGTAAAAATTAAGAAATATCTTTTTACGAGGACTACTACGATGCATCTATTTAGGCGTTACATATCATCTCTTCTCGGTTATTACTGTAGTTCAACGAGTGATACGAATTCCCATTCAATCTGGAGAGGAGAATTGAATGGAGAATCTCTCCGTACTCCGGCTACCAGCATTGCGGGTAGTTATCCAGAGCGTCGCTTAGATCAAGACCCTAATTTGAAGTCTGGCAAGTTAGCGATAATGCGCTGCTGCAGCTTGACGATTCTGACGAAGGACGTTTTCAGTATACTTCAAGGCAAAAACTATGAAACCGGATGAACGTAATGGGAGGACAATGGAAGAACAAAGGTTCAAGACTTTGGTAGTCAATTTGAATCCTTAAATGGAATGCCGCGATCAAGCCGAGGAGATTGTCTGTGAAAGCTAAGCACACGAATTTGGTCCTCTCTGACACATCTCTCTCACGTACTACTAACGACCCATAAAAGGGAATACTCAGTAGCCTCCAGGGACCAGGACAATGTCAAAAGAGCCGCGAAAAATGAGGGCCCCCCCACTGCACCTTGCCCAGTACTACCACCAGGATACGTCCTATACACCTACTGCACACTATCTTCCCCGTTGCACACGAAAAAACGCGTCCTTATGGCTTACTCTCTGTCTGCATACGGTCAGTGCTACTTCTCGATCAATGTTACCGTCTATCTAAGTTCTGACTAATTTTCACAGGCTTTGAAGCAAACTTCAACGGCTTGTTGACCCAAGCTAGCGCTGAAACTCCGTCTACGGATACGTCCACGCCTGTCTCTTCCTATCCATCCTCTCCATCCTCTCCTTCCACTCAGTCGGATGAACCTCACATCCCCCGTCCATCGAACGCCTACATTATATTCCGATCGGAATTTGTAGCTCTTCACAAGGAGTCTCTATCGAAGACACAGCAAAAGGCTAGCAAATTGGCTGGTGCGGCGTGGCGTCAGCTTCCGAAGGAAATTAAAGATCATTACAAGGGGCTCGCGAAGGAAAGGAAGGAGGAACACGCGCGCGCATACCCTGGCTATAAGTACAAGCCTCGCCGATCTAGTCGCGGGAAGAAAGTAGATGGACGCAAGAAAATCGGCGCGTCGGTCGCGCAGATTAGTATGGATGAACAGAATTTCTACCATCGTTCTCCGAACTCGATCACGACCGCGCCTGAGGTTCTTCAGCCTCTTGGCTCCATTTCTTCCTCCGTCGACTTATCGCATCAGCCTTCTATGACAACCGTAGACGAGATTTCTCCCGTTTTCGATGCGAATCAGGCTATGCACCTGATGCAGAGCTTATACCACCCTCCACCTCCTTCTGCGAGTCCTTTTGACTCGCCCGGGTTTCCTCAGCTCAACGCCTTTTCTCCCGACCCCACTGTAATGATGAATGAAAACGGCGGCTTCTACCAGTTCCTCATGTCGCCCGATCCTGATGTTTGTGATAAGTCTACCTCGCATATACATATTTACTCACAACCACGTATAGCCTTCTTTCCTTGACTTATTTGGGGTATATCCGGGCAACGCCTGGGAGCTTGCGTCAAGTGCGTTGGACCTGCCAAATCCTACCACCTACGAAAGTGTGGGATACCCTGTTGTTGCCAGCCCCGAGGATTATCCTGAGCTCTTCGATCTATAGCAAGAAGAGGTGGTGCACCTTCCTAACTAATTGTACTAAATCTATTCGAAAGTTTATTTAGCTAACCGGCATGTAACCCTCGGGTGTATAACGACTTTCTGATTAGTATGTATTTTTACTCCCCTGGAAATGTACTATTACAATACCTCCAATAAGTACGGATAAAAATCACACTAAGACTTACGGTCAAGCACGAATGCTTCTACTGAGGGCTTTAGTCTATATACTTTGATATGTGTGACTGAGTCAATGGGTCGTACGCTCCATGGCCAAGCTATAGATCTTTCTCTCGTGCTCTATTACTGTTATGACTTGGGAAGCTGATGAGGATGGTCTGGATTGGTGACCTACAACATGGCTCGTGAACGGGCGAAGACGCGGGTATAGTTCTTCTGATACGGATGGCTATACCGCGCCTCGTCTGTAATGATATTCTACTTGTCAACTCTATGGGATGGAAAACTCTCGGGGAAATTTCTAAGCTTTTTGTGGTCTGGATAACTGTCCTTCGTTGCTTAGAACATACTACCTAAGGAACAGAGATAAATATATGGAATAAGGGGAGGACTCAGCGGCGTTGTGATGTTCTCTTCTATCCATCTTTATCCTCTTGTTCATGCGGCTCTAGGTCGGTTTCCCATAGCGGCATTCCCACTTCAACTTGCTGAGTCGGAATTTCGGTCTTTGTGAAGTTCCAGACGCCTCTGGGGACATTAACTGCTTCGATGCCCTCTGTTGTGCCAAAGAGGTCGCACATCGCTAGGTTCTGTGCCCCTTCGCGTACGATACAAGTCCGATGGTCGCCATACCTCGGACACGGCCGTATTATGAGCTCCCATTTTTATAGCCACTTATCATATTCGCAGTCGGTTGTGACTAGGAAGCAAAACGCAATGTACGAGTTCCAAGTGACGCGTGTTCTAACTTTAGACACTCTCAAGTCTGTCAGGGTTCTTCCGAAGAAGGCGTTATAGAAGAGTCATCCACGTGGCACTGAGGAGAAATATCGGACTATTACCGGCCGTTCCTTCAATTCCACCACTGAGATGCTCAGTGCAATACAATCCTTTCCTTCCTACTACGTTCGCGTAGAACGAAGGCTTGGAACTATTTATACAGGATGTAGCTTGTCTCTAAATTCTCCATCGGCTATAGTTTTACCACTGGCAATATGCGCGCAGAACTCTCCTTTCTACTCGCTGTTCTTGTCATTAGCAAGGATTTTAGTGCAGCCTTCGCGGCATTGACTACAGGCGCGTCTACTGGGATTACTAGTGCTAGTGCTACCTCGACCTCAAATTCCGCTGCCTCTACGGTTGTTACCACTCCGACTAGTTTCCCCCCAGTTGGCTCTATTCCTCGAGACTACTCGTCCGAAGGTCTCGAGAAACTATGGGATATGGTAAGTACTACACCGTTCTAGTCGATCGAAAATTGTAATATAACCGTGCTATTCCCAGGTAGGACCAGTGGAGCCCCCACCGTTCACTACTACCCGAGTTCCCACCGCATCCGTTACGTTACCTCCCTCTCCTCCGCCTTTATATCCATCATTCTATGCCCCGGCTCCAAAGGATATCCTCCCTGGCTTGAAGTTCCCGAACGGCTTCTTATTCGGTGTCGATACCGCCGCGTACCAAGTCGAAGGCGCGACCAAGAATGATGGCAAGGGTCCAACAACCTGGGATTGGGCGTCGAGGCAACCGAACGCCATCGCCGATAATACCACAGGCAAGATTTCGACTTGTGTTTGAGTATTCGGTCAATGTTGACTTCGAGTTTTTGAAAGCCGACGTTGTCGACCTTCAGTACTTCTTATACAAAGAAGATATTATGCGATCTGCCGCACTCGGAGTCAAAGCGCATTCGTTCTCGTGAGTATCTAGACATTATAGCCTCGACAGAGCTGACAAGCTGTTAGCATTTCGTGGGCAAGAATATTCCCTTTCGGTACGGCGGACTCGCCTCTCAACCCTGTTGGCATTGCGCACTATTCTGATGGCACGTCGTTCAAGTATCTTGAATGTAGGATCTCATACTGATAGTTGAAACAGTGATTGATTATCATTTGGCACATGGAATCGAGCCTGTCGTGACGTTATGTCAGTGGTGCCATTTGGGCTTTCTGCAATTTCACTGTCACTAATGTATCTTTCTCAATGTGCGGCAACAGTCCACTGGGACGTCCCTCTCGCTCTACAATCTTTCTATGGCGGTTTCACATCCCCGAATATCGTGGACGATTACGTTAAGTAAGGTTTACCGCCAAATATCATTCGTACACCGGCTAAGGCCGTTGCTAGCTATGCCAAGACCATCTTCAAAGCATTCAACGGACGCGTCAAGACTTGGTAAATTTCGTTGCAGTCCTTTGCCTCGACAATATTTCACAAAACATAGGTATACTTTCAATGAACCCCGTGTTTTTTGCGGTCAACTCGGTTCTTACCCGTTCAGTGAGCTTCATGAAGAAAGCACGTCAAGTTCATGGACTTATCGCGAGAATAGATGAAACTGTTGCTCCAGGCGTCAATGCTTCAACAGCCCCGTACCAGTGTTCGTATAATCTGTGTACGTTTCTCCCGCCTATTGTTTCTGCCTTGCAAATAAATGCCCTGTATACAGTAAAAGCACATGCCGCGGCCGTGAAAGGTTCTTATCTGTCCGTCTTTCCTTAGTGAGTTCCTAAAAAGATACGTTGTAGCATTTCGAGAGATGGGCATCTCTGGAGAAATTGCTCTCAAGAACGACGATTACATGTGAGTATACCCCTCTGGTTTTTCGATTAACAGGTGCTCAGAGTGCAATTATGTAGAGGGACTCCATGGCGAAGTAACTCTACCGAAGACCCACTCGCCGTCGAACGCCATGCAGCGTTTCAGATAGGCGTCTTTTCGGATCCAATATACACTACCGGCGACTGGCCTACGATTTTAACCGACACGCTCTCCCCGGAGTACCTCCCGCGCTTTACCGAGGACGAAAAGAAAGATATTCTAGGTTCAGCAGACTTCTACGCCATCGATTGCTACCGTTCCCAGTTCATACGAGCCCCGCCCGAGGGTATCGACGCCTGTGTTGCCAATACCTCGCACCCACTTTGGCCTGTCTGCAACGACCCAGTGTTTTATGACTCTGACTATGGCTGGGCTGAAGGTCCCTCTGCCGATCCGTTGTCATCATGGCTCCAGGCAACACCAGTAAATGTCCGCGGTGAGTTGCAGGAACTTCACAAACGATGGCCGACGAATAAACTCGTAAGCTCTTCCATACTCAATTCTTCGACCCGACATACTCATTTTACTGTGAAAGTACGTCTCTGAAATTGGGTTTGCGGAGCCTTTTGAAAGCGAGTGGACTGACATGTTTCGCATCATGGAAGACGTCACTCGAACAAGTATGTGTGGAGAAATTCGTAGGGTGATAGTTGATTGATTCATTTCCTAGACTACTTCCTCACGTATCTTGGCGAAATCTTGTTGTCGATCCACGAAGACGGTGTCCCTATCCAAGGCACCTTTGCTTGGGGTGAGATCACGATGAATAAGCGCTCATATACCAGATACTTATTGTTTATAGCCATGATTGACAATGCGGAGTGGGCAGATGGGCTGACAGCTCGGTAAGACCTACTCTTTTCCACTACCGCATTCATACAACGGAGTTAGGTTCGGGATACAATACGTCAACTACACTACACTGGAGCGAACATTCAAGCGATCGGCGTTGTCCCTGTGTGCGTATGCTCATTGACTGCAGTATTTCCTGTCTCATCGAGCACGATTTCCAGCCGAATTTTTCGGATCTCACCTTCAAAACTAAATAACCTTCCGAGCCATAGACTTTCGCGGCAAATATCCATTTCCACTTGTTCTACTAAGTACAATACGTTCATCATGCCCTCTTCGAATACATGGTGGACGTTAGAGATTTTTAAATATATTCCCAACTCGATGATTGGCTGGATTATTGTATCAGTGTCAGCACAGTGCCTGTACTCAAGTTATTTAAGGAGACGACAGAAACTGTGGACTAAAGCCGTCAGTGGAAGCCATAGCGCTTGGGCGGCCGTTGACAGGTGCGTCCCAGTACGATTTCCTAAGGATCGTAGGTTGTCACAACGGTACATATCAAGTTCCCGGGAGTAAAAATACATGATAATGAGAGAATAGCTGTACACATGAAGGTCGCATATCGTTAAATAAACTATGGAATAGATTTAGTACAACTGGCTAGAAAAGGGCACCACCTCTTCTGGCCATAGATCGAAGAGCTCAGGATAATCCTCGGGGCTCGCAGCAACAGGGTATCCCATACTTTCGTGGGTAGTAAGATCTGGCAGGTCCGACGCACTTGACGCAGAGCCCCAGGCGCTGCCAAGATATACCCCAAATAAGTCGAGGAAAGAAGGCTATACGTGGGTGTGAGTAAGAATGTATATGCGAGATAGACTTATCACAAACATCAGGATCGGGCGACATGAGGAACTGGTGGAAGCCGCCGTTTTCATTCATCATTACGATGGTGTCAGGAGAAAAGGCGTTGAGCTGAGGAAACCCGGGCGAGTCAAAAGGACTCGCAGAAGGAGGTGGAGGGTGGTATGAGCTCTGCATCAGGTGCATAACCTGATTCGCATCGAAAATGGGAGAAATCTCGTCTACGGTTGTCACAGAAGGCTGATGCGATAAGTCGACGGAGGAAGAAATGGGCTCAAGAGGCTTCAGAACCTCAGGCGCGGCCGCGATCGAGTTCGGAGATCGGTGGTAGAAATTCTGTTCATCCATACTAATCTGCGCGACCGACGCGCCGATTTTCTTGCGTCCATCTACTTTCTTCCCGCGACTAGATCGGCGAGGCTTGTACTTATAGCCAGGGTATGCGCGCGCGTGTTCCTCCTTCCTTTCCTTCGCGAGCCCCTTGTAATGATCTTTAATTTCCTTCGGAAGCTGACGCCACGCCGCACCAGCCAATTTGCTAGCCTTTTGCTGTGTCTTCGATAGAGACTCCTTGTGAAGAGCTACAAATTCCGATCGGAATATAATGTAGGCGTTCGATGGACGGGGGATGTGAGGTTCATCCGACTGAGTGGAAGGAGAGGATGGAGAGGATGGATAGGAAGAGACAGGCGTGGACGTATCCGTAGACGGAGTTTCAGCTTGGGTCAACAATCCATTGAAATTTGCTTCAAAGCCTTGCAAGATTAGTCAGAAAGATAGACGGTAACATTGATCGAGAAGTAGTACTGACCGTATGCAGACAGAGAGTGAGCCATAAGGACGCGTTTTTTCGTCGTCAACGGGGAAGATAGTGTGCAGTAGGTATATAGGACGTATCCTGGTGGTAGTACCGGGCAAGGTGCAGTGGGGGGGCCCTCATTTTTCGCGGCTCTTTTGACATTGTCCTGGAGGCTACTGAGTATTCCCTTTTATGGGTCGTTAGTAGTACGTGAGAGAGATGTGTCAGAGAGGACCAAATTCGTGTGCTTAGCTTTCACAGACAATCTCCTCGGCTTGATCGCGGCATTCCATTTAAGGATTCAAATTGACTACCAAAGTCTTGAACCTTTGTTCTTCCATTGTCCTCCCATTACGTTCATCCGGTTTCATAGTTTTTGCCTTGAAGTATACTGAAAACGTCCTTCGTCAGAATCGTCAAGCTGCAGCAGCGCATTATCGCTAACTTGCCAGACTTCAAATTAGAGTCTCTGGCCGCAATGCTGGTAGCCAGAATACGGAGTGATTCTCCGTTCAATTCTCCTCTCCAGATTGAATGGGAATTCGTATCACTCGTTGAACTACAGTAATAACCGCGAAGAGATGATATGTAACGCCTAAATAGGTGCATCGTAGTAGCATTCGTAAATAGATATTTCTTAATTTTTACTCGTTTTTTTGGAGTCGAGCATTCTGATCAGCGGTTTCTTCTTTCTTAAAACAGCGTACGCCCAAATGGTCTGACCACGCCCTCACTACCCGCATCCTTCCCAATGGCACGTTGATGTCCTTGGTATAGGGAGCTGGTCGACGACTCCGGAATAGTATAGGTATAGAGTAGCCTCTTGGTGAATTTGGAAACGGTGAGGTGGGGCATTTTTGATGAAAAGAGACGAGTGCGAGTGCGTAAACGAGGTTGAGGCTGAGGCCGGCGAGGTGGTAATTTCTAAGGGGGTTGGGAAGTGAGACGACAGAGGTCAGAGGAGATGGATAATGAGGATGCAAGTATGCCTATTCCCGACGGCTCCAAAGATATTGGCGGTGATGATACTAGGGGTGATGCGGTGCGGAGGGAAATAGATGGAGGAAGCCCGAGACCTAGGCCAGCTGGTTGTTTACGAGGGTGTCGTTTTGGCTCGGATGCCATGGGAGAAATTCGTTGAGGAGCAAGAGAAGTGGAAGACGTGTCCAGTATGGTGTTGTCCTCGTCCCAACGAGGGGATGCGCCTGAATCATCGCGAGTACTGTGTCTACTTCTCGTAGGAGGGGCGCCAAGGCCCAATCCACTGTATCGCTTGAAAATGGAACCGGAAGCCACAGTCATCGCAAACGTTGTTGAATGGTCGAAACGACATCCATATACCGCTGGTGGAGGCAAGTTTTTCTCTGGATGCCGTAGTGAAAGCATTGATGTCTGAGGCACCGCCGCATTTCGAAATAGGGATAGCTACTATGAGTCTGCCGGTTAAACGATAGACGGTTTGATGAAAAATCTATACCTTTATTAAGAATTGCTGTTTTGGAATTCGAACGATCGAAGTCAATATCTTTGTAAGGCTCTGATGGTGAGTTCTTGTTAAGATTACAAGTCGAAAGCTCATAGCACGTAATGACATACCAGACTTTGTGGTCTGGCCAAGATGCGTAGAGTAGGAGGTAGAAATGGAAGGATGAAAGATGGGAGAAGACGAGTCGAGCCAAAATTTGGCTCTGGAGCGTGACATGGATGGTGAGGCGACGATGGCGATTCGCGCCTCCTCTTGAGAGGAAAAGTTGAAGGGAAATATGATACCAAGGCCGATAGTTTCCTTGGAGGCAAAGAGCGACTAAGAAAGGGCATTCATTAGGACATTGCATGAATGGGGGGAAAAGACGACTAAGTAGCCCCTATGGTCGACCGTGCAGAAAAAACGGCATGATTGCAAGCAGATGGTGATAGAAGGGGCGAAAATGTAAAGATACGCAGATGGAAGTAAAACGAAGAAAAACACTACGAGCCAGCCGTAAGTGTGGCAAAAGTGTGGTGAGAAAGTAAGAGACAGAAGCGCGACGGCGCGTGTCTTGGTCAGCATTTTAACCATGTGACCGCATTGAGGTTAGGGTTCCGGTTGCATGTTAAAATAAGTAAATTACTGTACTTGTCTAAGTTGTCTTTGCTCCACCAATTCTCGAGATGCGTGCCGTCGCGCTTCCTGCAATCATCTTCTGCATATGCATATAATCTGATGGCATGATAGCATCGAAATGCTCTTAGTGGCTACTGAGCTGGCGGCATCATCTGGTTCTCGTCTGGTATTGTCATTTACTATGATAATCTGCGCTCAGCATAGAGTATGATTCCTTTGACAGTGCTCCAGTGGCTGTGGTTTATTGCTCTACACCTACACCTTTGTCAATGGATTTCCGAAAGCCGGCACCGTAAGCTTCTCTTGCCTAGTATCGGGCCGTTTTTGCAAGTCATCTGCATTTCTCATGACCGAGTAGCCAAGGAAAAGCAAACATCTGACTCTGCATGGATTTTTCTCTCGTGAAATGGTTATATACGACTCAACAGCCTGCGGTCATTACAGAAGTTCGATTCTCTTACCTCAAGATGCCCAACCAAATACTGTTACTCTCGTTCGCCCTTACCCATGGGTGGAACGGGATTTCCGTTGCGTTCGCAACGTCTGCTACCAGAATAAGCTCTTCGGGGATATCGACCGCTATCAGTACACTGGGTCCCACAAGCATCCCAACTGCCACCGCCAGCTTTCCTCCAATCGGATTGATTCCTCGCGATTACACGTCGGAAGGACTGGAACAACTCTGGAAGATTGTTCGTGGATATTGCTTATTGTCCCAGAACTTGACATTACTAACATTGATCTGCAGATCGGACCTGTCGAGCCGCCTCCATTCACCACTACCCGTGTTCCCAGCGCAGCGGTCACCCTACCGCCCCCTCCTCCGCCTTTGTATCCACCTTTCTATGCCCCTTCGCCGAAAGACGTCTTACCAGGCCTGAAATTCCCGAAAGGCTTCGTATTCGGACTCGACACCGCTGCATACCAAGTCGAGGGTGCCGCGAAGAATGAGGGCAAGGGTCCAACAATGTGGGACTGGGCTTCCAGACAGCCAAATGGTGTAACTGATAACACAACTGGTGAGTATGGGTGACGCGAGAATGATGTTAATCATCAAACTGAGATCATTGCAGGTGATGTCGTCGATCTTCAATATTTCCTGTACAAAGAAGACGTTCAACGTATCGCTGCTCTCGGTGTCACTGCGCATTCTTTCTCGTATGTGTTGGACTCCAATTCACTCGACTTCTCTGAATGACGTCCCATAGTATCTCGTGGGCGAGGATCTACCCGTTTGGCGCCGCTGATTCTCCCGTTAATATTGCTGGCGTTGATCACTATTCTGATGGTATGATCCCATCCTAACAGTATCGCGAGTATTACTGATCGTTTTCGCTGCAGTCATTGATTACCACTGGGCTCACGATGTGGAGCCTGTTGTAACGTTGTGTAAGATTTTCCTTGTCCTATTCGTGCGCCCGTGTTGAATACTTATGAAACAGTCCATTGGGATACACCTCTCGCCCTTCAGGCTTACTACGGGGCTTTCGCATCACCACAAATAGTTGACGACTTTGTAAAGTGAGTGCTAGAGGGATGCGACGGTCTCTGTGCTTATGCGATTATTAGCTACGCCAGGACCGTGTTCAAGGCATACAACGGGCGGGTTAAAACTTGGTCAGTGTCCGTAGTTTTTTGGCACTACAATATACTCAACTGGTTCAGGTATACTTTCAATGAACCCCGTGTTTATTGTGGCCAAGTCGCATCCTATCCTTTCAGTAAAGATTCCATATATCAAAACCTATCTCTGCAAGCTTACAGTTGAGAATAGATGCCACCCTCGCACCAGGTGTAAACTCATCTACAGCTCCTTATCGATGCACATATAATCTGTGTGCGTAACGCTTCGTTGTCCTATCCTCAACTCTGATACTTTATTGTAGTGAAGGCCCATGCAGGAGCCGTCAAGGGTCTGTCGACGTACTACGATACAGCACCTCTTACTAATCCGTTCCCTTCCCAGCATTTCGCGAGATGAACATATCGGGAGAGATTGCCTTCAAAAACGATGATTACGTGTAAATATATCCCTTTCTCCCGCTTGTATTTACGCAACTTGAACATTCATCAGAGGCACGCCGTGGAGAAGCAACTCTACCGAAGATGCCCTTGCAGTCGAACGCCATGCAGCGTTCCAAATAGGCATCTTCTCAAACCCCATATACACAACAGGCGATTGGCCCGACATTGTCAAGGAAACCCTCCCAGCCGAGTATCTCCCGCGTTTCACAGAGCAAGAAAAGAGGGACATCCTCGGCTCTGCAGATTTCTTCGCCATCGATTCCTACCGCTCGCAATGGGTAAAGGCTCCGGACGAAGGAATCGACGCTTGCGTGGCAAACACCTCCGACCCTTTGTGGCCTGTCTGTAACGAACCCGTACTTTTCGACTCGGATTACGGCTGGGCCGACGGTCCTGCCGCTGACCCATTGGCAACCTGGCTCCAAGCAACACCGGTAGCCACTCGTATATTGCTGAAGGACATCCACTCCCGATGGCCGAGTAATAAGTTGGTGGGTGTGAGGGCTTTATATTACAATGGCTATTTCTGACCGCTGGTGGACAGTATGTCTCCGAGTTCGGCTTCGCGGAGCCTTACGAAAACGAGAAAACGGACCTGTCGCAAATAAAGGAGGACGTGGACCGAACGAGTGAGCCAAGAGTCAATTTTTAAGTTTATTAAAGATTCATCAGCTATTTCCAGACTATTTTCTTACGTATCTCGGTGAGATGTTGCTATCCATACACGAAGACGGCGTTCCAGTACAAGGTGCTTTCGCTTGGGGTTAGTTCTAGTAAAACCGAACATCAAAATTCGCTGTTGACTCGTTTTAGCAATGCTTGATAATACGGAATGGGCAAGTGGAACCTCCGTCAGGTGTGTACTCTTTCTTCAGGGTTCAGATAATTTCTCATCTTAGCATGGGCGTAGATTCGGTATACAACACGTCAATTATACGACACTTGAGCGGACGTACAAGCGTTCGGCGCTGTCTTTGGGTGAGTTGTGCGATGCCTTACGATGAGCCTCAAGATTGACGAGTGAAAACCTAGCGGAATTCTTTGCGTCGCACCTTCAAGGCTGAGGTGATGTGATTTTTAGTACGGTACAACTGTTGAGTGCGAATCCAAGAACAGAGAACACAGTTTTTCTACTACAGTCCAAATTCAACACAAGCGGACCTATTCTTAAACAATACAAACTCCCACGGATAAACTAGGCGGACCTTGTCGGTATATCTTTTTCAGGGCATTTTCGTCATCTTGCGGCGATCTTTACCTTCAACGATGATCATAGCAGAGACGGTAAGGTGCTACCCTTTGCCCCAAATTATCCTGGATCCACTGTAGTTCCTGTGAGGTGAAGATATACCTATTGGGTTAGGCGTGCAGGCGTGCTGGTCCGGTGTTACCGGGTTCTCTGGATCCTGCGAACTTGGTGGTACGCCCCGACAGCCACAGCTTTTTCGTTTTCCATGTTTCAAGATGAGCTATATTATACTCGCACTTTGACTGGCGTCTACGGAGATGCCATACGGCAGTAGCACTGTCGACAGTGGCAGCGTTGGGCCTTATAAATGGTAAAATAATCTGCCAAGGTTAGTTCTTTAGTATGATTTTGGGTTATGTAAATTTGATAGCACATTAACTAACTCCTTCAGTAAGTGGCTAGCCATGCCTTAGTTCTGATCAGGTGCTTTCTTAGTAACGAGCGTCTATAGACGCTCATCGATGCCTCGAGGTCTCCCTTCTTCTCATACCTTTCTGACATGTTCAACAGACGAGGAAGGACGCCGTGTAGATTTTTCAACACCCCTGGGGGATGCCGTTCTGGTCAGGACTGCAAGTTTCTTCACCAAACAGCGGGAAGTCCAACATCTTCGCGGCTGTCAACTCCCTTGCATTCTCCTAGACCATCAGGCAGATCTAGTGCACCCACAGCCGGCCAGAGGAACTGCAAATTCTTCTGGAATTCTGGGGAATGTCGGCAAGGATTTGATTGTATATTCCGTCATGTTCGCCCACCGCAGACTTGGAATACAGCAGAGGCACCTCTAGAAGCAGCGTCCTCGGAGTTCGACACCCTGGATTTCCTGACGACCGAAGGGTTGGCCAATATTAATAACATTTCCTTAAACAAGTTGCATACAGTGACCCCGGCAGAGGCGCACAACATGCTCAAGCCATTCAATACCCCGACATTCCAGTTCAGCGCCCCGGCTCAAGTCATTCAGTTCGTCCAGATTCTAGCTAGCGTTGATCGCCGTAATCTACAATGGGTACATTCTTTGCATAACACCAACTCTTCTTCTAACTAAACCTTTTTACAGGATACGGTTCGCGCCCAGTCATTTCTTAAAATGATAGTCGATTTGAAGGTAGGGTCTTAGTAAATTTTTGTATGGTCGTGGTCTTATCAAAGCCAATCAGCATCATGTCCTCGCTCGCATCCGCGAAGTCTTGCAATACTCCTCTGTTTCTTGTCGTGCTAGTACAGGCTTCACAGTCCTCTCATTCCAGCTCGGATATTTTCCTCTTCTTCAAGTAACTATTCTCTCTCCGTCCTTGGTATCGCATTTCTCACCAGAGCTCCAGTTCTTTGGCTCTGACCTCATCCTTAAAACCAATCTACATCATAATATCCAGTATGCCTTCTCACATACGCACATAATCTTTATCAAACTGACATTCTTTAGCGCCCTTTACAGCACCCTTGATGGTGGCCTCAATCATATATTCAACGTCGTTTCTTCATGTATGGAAGAGATGATCCAGAATCGATCTTGGAAAGATCCTACACCAGGCCTTCCTGCCTTGCGGCAAAGCAACCTATCGGGAGTGGCCGTTTTCGGCACGATTACTACCCTGCTTACTCAGTAAAGATTTCCGATTATTTTCAGTTGTTATCGTGCCAACTCTTCTCAGGTATTTTCAACGCTTCAAACATGCCATTCATAATCATCCAGATATCGTCGTATTCGTTGGCAACCTTGTTCGTTGGTACGATGAATGGGCCAGACTGATCACGACGTCGAGCTTTGATGACTCGATTGACCCAACCGTTCAGCAGTTGACCTTGGAACAACTCAAAGAGTCTATTAGTAGACTTGACGCAATAGTAAAGCGAGAGCACACAAACGCGGAGAATAGACGAAGATCAGTGCATACACAGGGTCTGAGAGAAGACCATCGATTTGAGGCGTTGCAGAATCGTCTCATTCAGACCTATGATCCTCCCGGTGTCCTTCGCCTTCTTGGTCCTCGCCATAACAACGATCACTGCGACATAGCCGACATACATATTGTCCCTACCCATGACGAGATGATCTCTCCTGCGCCTCCGTACATTCCCACCAACCTTCCGGGCATTCCACATCATTTGGCTCCAAGTTCAATGGAACGGCATTTGGACATTCAGTTCCGTCTCTTGCGCGAGGAACTTGTGTAAGTCGTCGTACAGTGTTCTCGCGATAAATACTGAGATACTCGTATTCCAGTGCTCCCCTTCGTGCGTCTGTATCTGCTCTTCAGGCTGACTTCAATGCCATGCAAGCGCCGGCTTCAAGACGTGAAGGGCAGTCAATCCAATTGGAAAGGTTACTCAAGGCAAAGGGGGGCATGTATCGAACCTCTGGATCTACCTCCTCGACTATGTTCCATGTCTATACAAACGTCGAATACTCTCCTCTTCAAGCGGAACGGCGTGGGTTCACAGTCGGCCTCGTTATCGATGCGCCTCCCTCAGACCGTGCTCGACACTCTGATCCCAAAATCAGACAGGAGTTCTGGGAGCATGCTGGTTCACGGCGTCTTAGCGCTGGCAGCCTCGTCGTTTTAGTCGTCGCACATTCACATGGGCTAAAGACATATGTCGGTACTGTTTCTTCGTGGACAGATGATATCGTCGAATCGTCGAAGGCCCACCAGAGCCGCATTGAAATTCGCGTCAAATTTTTCGATCTCGATGTGGAACTCGGCGCTCTTCGACAGGAAAAGATCACTATTGATGAACGTCACTTCGCATTCTTGGTGGATAACAACATCATGTTCGAATCTATCAGACCTTTTTTGGAAACACTGCGTTCCGTGGAACCGACTTCCATTCCATTCTCAAATCATATCTGTGGGGACACATTGCGAGGAGTCGGAGTTGCGTCGCCAAAGTACAGCCGACAACCATCTTTCCAATATAACCTAGAGTGCCTGTCGAAAGATAGAATTGGGGGCTCGCAGTATATCCATCCATTGGACACAACCGACCCTCTATCAATCCGGAGAGCTCGACTGCAGCTGAAGGCATCAAGTCTTTTAGACCCAAGTCAATGTGACGCTATGGTTGACGCTTTGACACAGGAGATTGCTCTAATTCAAGGGTATGTTCTTACTATCACCGACGTGTTGAATTAAGCTAATAAACTCCTTGGGAATTTAGACCTCCAGGTACCGGAAAGGTGTGTATTCTTGGTCCTTGGACGTGACGTGTGTTCTAAGAGCAGGCATAGAGCTTTATCGGCAAAGAGTTACTTCGAGTCTTATTCGCCAACAAGGTCAAGCCCATTGTGATGATTGCTTTCACAAATCATGCACTGGATCACATGCTGCTATCCCTCTTGGACGCGAAAATCACGACGAATCTTGTCAGGTTGGGATCTCGGTCCTCGGATGAACGTATCAATCAATATGCCTTAGACAAGCTGGAGAGGATGAATAACTTAGAGTTTTCGCCTCTGGATCAGATTGTGTTCAATGAGCGTTGTGCCATGGACGACCTGGAGGATGAGATGAGAACAATCCTGCAGCGTATCCAGACACCTTCAGACACCTGGGAGACGGTAACCAACTATTTACTAGCAAGCTTTCCCGATCATCTTGTCTCTTTCACGGACCCTCCTTTTTGGATTGATAGACTGGCAGAAGAGTTTTGCCAGGATATTAAAACCAAAGGGGAATGGACGACTGTCGGAAAGAAAAACAGGCGTAATGTCGACATCCCTAATACCATATATTCCTTTTGGAAATCAGGACAGGATATTTCGTTTATACAGCCTCCGCAGCCTCCTAATTGCACCGCGGAGACATCGAAAGAGGAGATCCAGAAGTGGGTGGAGCTCCAGCGGGCTTATTTGACCCGTACAAACAACTTGTTCGTACCATTGGGATTTCCAGAGGGCATCGTTCCACCTATTCCCACAACTTCTAGACCGATTGATGAGCTTCTGGTCACTGATGCCATCTGGCACATGTCTTTCAAAGAGCGACAGACACTGTCCACATTTTGGGAAAACGAAATGAAGACCTTTGCATATGACAAGCATAGACAGGATTACGAACTACGTCGGGAAGAATACGAAGCCGCTTGTAAGCGGTTCAACGATGCTAAGGACGAGGTTAGTAGACTTTATTGAGTATAGTGCACTCATTCGGCTTACATATCACAGAGTCGACGGCAATTGCTATCTCGGGTCGATCTTATTGGGTGCACCACTACTGGTGCTGCTAAGCTTACCTCACTTTTGACAGTAAGTACACTTTATACTTCCCATCCCGCCATCTTCTTAATATTCGCATGACCTTTTAGACCATAGCACCGAAAGTTGTGATAGTGGAAGAGGCAGGACAAGTCCTTGAGGCCCATGTCTTGTCTTCTCTTGTGCCATCTGGTGAGTGAATGATGGGAATATGTTCTTCTCAAGTCGAGTATTAATCGTTCCACAGTGCAACATCTTATTTGTATCGGTGATCCACAGCAACTCCGTCCTACCTTGGCCAATTATTGTCAGTCAGACGGACAGCGTCCGATGTTCGATTTCGCTGACCCGCATTCTTAGCTCTCTCTATGGATAGTGAACGAGGACGCGAATTGTACAAATTTGACCGTTCTTTGATGGAACGACTGGCAGATAGTGGGTTCCCAATGTCCCTGCTCAACGTTCAGCGGAGAATGCGTCCAAGCATTTCCCATAACATTCGGTATGTTGCATTTCTCAGCTACTCGTTTGAAAACTAGTAACTTATGTCTCCATCAGAACAATTTTATATCCTACCTTGGAGGATCACGACCTTGTCAAGATGTACCCTCCCATTCAAGGGATGGAAAAAGACCTTTTCTTTTTTACCCACACGAACCGGGAGAGAGTTGCAGATGAAGGCTCGGCATCCAAGGTTAACACGTTCGAAGTGAGTTGACCTCCGCTTTTAGAAAAGAAAGGGAATTTAAACCAAGACTAGGTTGACATGATTGTTGATCTTGTTTTGTACTTCTTGAAGCAGGAGGCGTATAGTTCACCTGGAGATATCGCTGTCCTTTGCGCATATTTAGGCCAGTTACGAGAGCTGAGGTCCGCCCTGAAATCCCTCAAAGTTGCTGTTTCTGTCGATGAACGCGATCAGGATCAGCTAGTCAGAGAGGGAATGGACGATGAAGGGTATATAGAACAAGTTACCGTGTCCCAACATGTACGATTTCCTTTGTGTTCTTTGTTATATTGGTGTGATGACGCTTTCTAGGTTCGTCTAGGCACCGTTGATATTTTCCAGGGCGAAGAAGCAAAAATTGTCATCGTTTCGCTTGTCAGAAACTCTGGGTCCTTCGATAGTGATGAGTCGATCGGCTTCCTGAAGGTGATTTAGACGTTTGTTGTGGATTCAGCTTGTTCAAGTGACGTATACTTTTAGTCTGCCAATCGAATCAACGTAGCTCTGTCGCGTGCTCAGCACGGGCTGTATATTCTAGGGAACGCTTCCAACCTTCGTCAAAATTCAACCTGGAAGACCGTCATAGACGAAATGGAGCAACGGGACCAGATCGGGTTCGGCTTTCCAGTAATATGCCCTCGACACCCAGATCAAAGGAATATAATCACGGCACCTGGTCAACTCAGTGCTGTGGCACCAGAAGGCGAGCAGCTACAGAGAAATGACTACTACGACCGTTAGAATTAACAAAACTATCTATAGGTGGCTGCTGTTTGCCTTGCGATTATCGTATGGACTGCGGCCACAATTGCCCTTCTATGGTATTGCAATTAAGTCTTCTAAGTTCCATCGAGACTGAAGTCGTTTTCTAGTGTCATCTCGATCTCGACAATCATCGCAGTATGTGCGATATGCCATGTCTGCAAACCCCATGTCCTCGTATGCATCCATGTCCTAAGAGATGCTCGGACAAATGTGGTCCGTGTAGATTCCCACTCGACAATGTCGAACTTCCCTGCGGCCATAGAGCATCGATTTTGTGGTAGGTGATCAATCCTGATGTTGGTGTCTGACTGGCTTCAATTTGTTATCTCCCACAGCTACCAAGCAGAAAGCCTATCTTCGGTTTTCTGCCGCGAAAGGGTCATAAAACAGCTGCCGCTTTGTGAACACGAGGCAACAGTGTACTGCTCTGACGATCTCCAGAAGCACAAATGCCTCTCAGCTTGCGGAGGAACCGTATTGTGCTGCGGAAAAACGTGCAAGTCCTTTTGTGGCGACTGCACGGAGCTTAACCAGAAATCTCCGCTCCGACGACTGCGCCTAGATTGGCGTCCAGTCGTCAAAATCAAACGCACCCTTCACAAGTCGCATCAATGCGAGCGACTCTTATTCTGCCAACACAAATGTGGTCTCGACTGTTCTCAAGACCATGAGTGCAATACCTCATGTAAGCGGGCATGTCGCCAACGTTGTTCTCATCATGAATGTCCCAAACCATGCGCTGAGGACTGTCCACCTTGTGCTGAACCATGTGACTGGATCTGTCCGCATCTGTCCTGTCCAGTTCTGTGTGGATCGGTGAGTCGTCTCATTCTATTCCTTTTTCGCAGTTGTTGACGTTATCTTTGACCCAAGATATGTGCACGCCTACCATGCGATGAACCATGCCGCACCGTCCTTCAATGTGGCCATATCTGCCCATCAGGTAAGTCATCCTGGTATTCGGGCTCTCAACCAACCGAACCAAGCTTTATTCCAGTATGCGGTGAACCGTGTCTTCAACAGAAGTGCATCGAATGTCTTTCCGACGAGGACAAAACAGACATCGTAGATTTCGTCATGCAGCGGACACTGGCTGATATACCTGCTGGATCGGAGGATATCAGCGAAAAACTGATTACTCTAGATTGCGGGCACATCTTCACAGTGGAGACATTAGATGGTCATTGTCAGATGACTGACTATTACGAGGTGGACGAAATGGGGTCCTACACGGGAATGAAAGCACCTCCTACTGAATTTCAGCGACCACCGACCTGTCCAACTTGCCGGGGACCCATTACGGCTCAGCGCTACGGAAGGGTCCTCAAGCGCGCGAACCTCGACATTTTGGAACAGAATGTTGCCAGTATGATGTCCCAACGTCTGGCAGATGCGGTCCCATCTATCGAGACCCTCAGTAATGACCTGGTAGAGCTAGAGGCTCGGGCTAAAGAACTTGAAGTCGCGCCAGATTTCGAGTGTTCTCCTGCTGATAGGCCTGAGCGCCTAATCGCAGATTCCATAACGGAGAAGGCAGACGAAGTATTGGACCATGGAATGTTCACTGCTGGGTCTATGGTCACTCGTCATGGTTTGTCGGCCTCCGAGGCCAAAGCATGGATGGCTATTGTTGCAGATATTCATAAAGTCTACAAGGAGGTAGCTAACATTGCGAAGACGAGGTCCGCACACGTCCGCGCCTACGAGTCGGCTCTTTCTACTCTCTACCGCTTGGAACTTGCACAACTTGCTGCCGAACCGCTATCGGTACTCCGGGTCCTCCCCGAACACATTGCAATGCATAATGTTGACCGGAAGATTGGACAACCTCCTCATAAGGCTGATCGTCGCTATCATCTCGAAGCATTCATATTATCTGTCGAGTTGAGGCTGATGTTGGGAAGCATCGCTCGTTCTCGTTTTGAGGGACTTCCAATAACTTCCAACGAACCTGCAGCTCTTCATCATCGTGATGTCTGGTACTCGTTCACCTTGTTCATCTATCAGTCATGTATCGTCGACTGTCAGAAGGCCATTACTATCGCTCACGCAACTTCTTCATCGCGTCTGGCTGCTCGTTCTGCCAGCTTGATGCTCTGTTCAGAATTTGAACAGTTCCGTTTTTCGATGTTGGAGAAACGCAGGGACATGTTCAAATGTGGTGCATTGACAGAAGCTCGGGATGGCTTGGTGGCAGAAGTCCAAGCCGACCAGAAGAAGTTGAAGAGTCGCTTGAAAGAGCTCGAACGGTCATACCTCACAAGCCGTCCGTCAAATGATCCATCTCAGATCATTGAAGATCGTCAATGGTTCCATAAGAACTGCGGCGTCAAAATCGAGCGCTGCTTCGCAGAATATGGGAAATTGGAAGATCACATTATCAACGATGCCGTCTATCAACCAATGTCTCTACAGGAGAAACAGGACATTGTAAAAGCCTTAGGATTTTCGCACCGAGGTCATTTTTACAATTGCATGAATGGTCACACATTCGTTATCACAGAGGTATGAACATCGTCTAGTAAATTGCCTGATAGGCTGAAACATCTTTCTCAGTGCGGCGGAGCGACTCAGGCTAGCCAATGGTCAGTTCACCGATCATTACCAAGTAATCATTGCCTTTGCTAACACCAAGTTCTGTTTCAGTCCCGAATGTAGAGCGCCAATAGGCGGTGGAAACCACCATCTGGACACCTCCAATACCCGGGCTCGAGAATACGAAGACATATCACTGCAGCAAGGTGTAAAAAGGAGTCCATGGGCATGGGCAGTAGATGCTTAAAGAAGAAAATGGGAGTAGGAAAAGATCATGTTGATAAGCACAGCGTTGTATAGCAGAAGTATTGGGTTCCAAATACATTGTAATAACAGAGACTTTTAGTATTTTAGTCGGTCTTCTCGTGTGCTTGATGTCTATGCCATCGAACGTCGTATCCTAGTAGAGAAAGCTTGAGCTCAGGTGTACTGGCGTCTCCATCACCTTACTGAGACGTCTCCACAGATTCAGATTTACTGACAAATCGGGCAGCCTGCTGCGAGATTGAATTCGAATCGTTCGACCGCTGAAAAAAAAATTGTTGTAGTACGTGTGACATTCCGTTTCGACAGCGGCCTAGCTCTTGAATCCCAAGAACTAGGATGGCTCGGGCTCGGCGGGGGATCCATGTCCGTGTCTTCTGAATCAGGGATATGGGAGGAAACGAAGTTCATTCAACGACCGCATCTGCCTACGAACGTCAAGATACGTGGTTTCCAATTCCGACCGGTCTCCGGCACTCTCTTGCTTATGCTAACGTAGTCAATGAACTGCTATATGGCCTCGCAATCCGAAACGAGCCATCTTGTAGTAACTGTTGTACGGTGGGCAATCCTTGCATTTTGATAGGGTACTAGGTCCGGATCGGCTAGGTGTACTGAAAGGATGTTGGCAATTATTGAAGGATGGAACGCCGCTGTGGAACCAATAGCGGCGGGAGATAATCCAGCTAGTAAGCATGATTATCGAGGTTACCAGGGTTCACAAGGATGAGGAGCTAGGTCCGGGAATGCAGTTGTCATCCCTATGAAAAGCCGATGAAAGTTGAACTGTTATCTCCGTATGTCGGTCGAGGTGCCGCTATAGACCTCAAAATAGAGAGGCCATGAGAACAGGGCGAGAAAATGTCCGAGAATGGGAAGGGTTTCAACCATTGTCATCTAATTCGTTCGCCCTCCATCTGAAGGTCAATGGTCAATGGTGGGATCCGCGTAGACAATTTGAGGTATGTGATTGTCTGCGGGAACGGTGTTTAACGACCAAAAATCAACATTAGGATACTTAGTGCAGGCTTAACATCATGATAGAAACCCACCATTGTAGACCATTGTACTTAGTTAAAAGTTTCAAGGACGCTCTGGAAAGAACCGGAATTGCCTCCGAATACTACGTCATTCCCGCTACCTTGGTAGTGGGTCCCTATTGTGCTTCCGTTTGCTGCTCTCTGACAGTGAGACGGTGTGCCCCCTATACGGTATGTGGCGTGCGACTGATCGTTGCTTGCGGCCTGACCTTTTTAGTGGCGGCACAGAACCCCGGCGTTCCTTTTTGGGACCTTGTCCGGTTATCTATCTATCTATCTATCCTTTTCAGCAGCCAAGCCCCTACATCACTTCTCTATGGCCGTGCTCTTAATCTCGTTCTTCTCTTGTTCATGTTCCAGGAGGTGACGAAGTCGATATACGCGTCAATACGGACTTGTTCGCCCACCTGTGCACTTTGGTACTCGAAGCCACGGAGAAACTGCCTACGGATGTCGTTCTTGGGTTCGATTGGTTCCCGAGTCGTTTGCAGAACAAGCCTATGAGCATGAATGTCGGTACTTCCACGCTTCAAGTTGACAATGGCTTACTGGCATGTAGGCGCTTCCATACTCATCTCAGATGTACCGATTTGTAGAAATGTACAAGAGCGTTTGGCGACCTTCGTCAAAGTTGTTCATATTTTCCGCAGATGACACTGTGGTTGCTAGTATGGTCGGGCATGGACTAGTGGTAGGTCCTACCTGCAACGATCATCCGGAGTATCGCGCACGTATTATGGAACTCTTGTTGGCAGGATTTTGTGCCAGTGGACTACATTATACCGATTTTGCTCAGGTCCGTCGAAGCGCATTCGACTATCCCCACGCTTTGTTCGTCGCGTCACGTCAGAATCTATCATTGAGCGATCAATGAGTGATGTGATACGCGAATCCTGCCTTACTTCTCTTTTTTTGCCGCTGGTGTAGACCGTAGCAAGTGGCGTGCACGTGGTTAGGATTATAAAAAGCTGACCAAAACCTCCTCGTCAGCGGTATGCCCTCTATCATCGTGGCATGGGCCAGATATTATGCCCTTCTTAGTCGGAGATAAACCGGGCAAGGAACTCGTTGGACAGGTGTTGGTGAGTGGCCTTGCTGTTTCCGTGAGAAGAGGCGATGTTTCCCAAATAAAATTGGTCAGGCACGTCATAATAACGGAGGAAACGCTTACCGCCCGTCCACGATACGGATCAAAAATGAACGAACTGCTGCCCTGCATCAGTTTGTAATGGGCCGTAATCTGGATGCAGGCGCCGTGGAGGAATCCCAGACTCCAGTCATCCCATCCGTCGCTTCTTGGGCCAGCTGTTCGAAAGTGGAGACATCGTGACTGTGACTTGGGAAGAACTAAACATTTTTGGATTCTGAGCAAGAGTACAAGAAAGAAAAGGGAAACAAGCTTTCAAGCTTTTGAGATCACCGTGGAATTCAAGTAGCTGGAAAGATCACTACGAACTGGTTCTATCAGACAATTTGTCCAGATCTCGGAATCTGTGCCCGTTCTGAGCAGGAGCAACGTGGTCTAACTGACATAACTAGGACCCATGTTGGAATGATTCTCGCAGTGGGACTCCGCGTTCTATGATGGTGAGTTGGTTCATTTTTGTTTGTTCTCATCGTTTCTCACATGGCGTGTTATGCCCTGAAGCTCGTTACTAAGTTGGTTGGGCACCGACTTTTACAAAGAGCATAGACGGCTGCCTTCGGGAGGCTCGAATTGCAATGAGGAAGGATTGAGTGGAGTCAGTGTACATGCTAAGTATGGACACCGAGGTGAGCCTCTTGATTCCTGGAAGTACGACCGATCTGAATTTTGATAGAGGTCATCTCGTTGACATCCTTGGCAGTCGAGCTGGTTAGCGCTGAACATATGGCCCGACTCGGAATCGTTTACGCATCGGGATAAAGGCGCGTTGTCAATGAAGACGTTGGGCGCGCAGACTTGTGGAACAGCGGATTCAAATGGGAATGAGACTGGATGGGAGAGTACAGATGGCAAGGTGAGTTTGTTCATTTATCCAGTTCTGATTAATCTAAAAGGTGAAATACAGGCCGTCTGGTTGCAAACCTAAGTACTCGGCATTCACTTTCAGTACGCGTCGGAAACGTTATCGCAGCGAAAATGGAAGGACTGACGGATTTCGTAGTCACAGCCGAACGTTTTCGTCTAAAGATACAAATGTAATAGGTGAGTGTGATTCTGTCAACACGGCATTTTGAGTACTGACGGACACTTTACAGATAGTAGAGAAATAAAAGGCACCTGAAAGGTAAGTGTATTAGTAACCTTTGACGATAGCAAACTAACGTGAATTGAATAGACTATGGTATTGAACATCGAACTGAACTTGAGAGCAAAATAGATGATATTGGATATGTAGAGTACATGTTCTGTAAATATTGAGGCCGTGACAGGCGCAGACACGTCGCGGGGTACAGATGTGTATATGCGGCAGGCGCGTACGCGGGGAGTGTGCGCGGGAGGAGGAATGAACGGGGAGGTCGCGACTCGCGGGAGGGAAGGGAGGCCAGACGTCTTGTGGCTGTGAGGGATGTCGTGTGCAGGCGGGGGACAGGAAGTGGGACATTGCAGGAGGTCGCATTAATGTGACTGTGAGGCAGTTCTGGACACCGTCCATTTTATAGAGACGGGCAGTTTTGCGGAAGATGGATCAGATACCGGTCAGGGGATAGACGAGCGAGAGACCAAGTACAGGATGGCGGCAAGTAGGAGGAGTTTATGGAGACGAGCAGATTTGGGAAAGACGCGTCGGAAGTCGGACTCGACGGAGGTTACGAGAGTCAGGCGGGAAATCTGGTGCGTCTCTTTCTGCTGACCAGCATTTGGTTTCTTACATAATATCAGAAGAATCTTCTCCAGCGAACACCCGTCGGACATTGAGATCAGGCAATCAAAGAACTATGGTGCTTCCGTTCCGATTCTTAGCTTGATCTCAGGCTAATGCCCCAAGGTAGTTCGACTATGGTACACGTCGACTAGAGCCTTGCCCCAGTTCCATATTCGACAAGCGGAATATCGTAACGGTCTTCCTCTTCAAAGTTCTCAATGAAAATGAAGGGCTACTTACGCGCATGTTTCAGTTACCGGGGTCATCTATTGTTCGCTCCGTCGTCTGTAGGGGTCCTAGTCAGGCCTCACCCAACAAGGTTATCAACCCGTTTTACTGCATACCGCAATCCAAAGCGACCCCTGGTTCCCAGAGATTGCGAGCTGCTGCTACTGGTGACTGCTGCGCCGCCTACGACCCAGGAGAGCTGTTCTCAACGTTCGCGTGGATCATAATTCTCATCATGTCATTCAAAAAGTAGAGTGCTTCTTACTTAGTCGGCAAACCCCGTGTGCATGTGAACACTCGTGCTGTAGCGCGGCCTTACTTAGTTATTTTTAACAAGTACGTCCCGACAGCTGCTTCTATTTTCCGTGTTTTCAAGATGAGTTGAATTGTATCTATGCTTTTTGCTCACGTGTTGACTCTACAGGAACACTATACGGCAGTTGTTCTGGCAGCACCGTCGACCAACGCGGCAGGCCTTACGGCAGGTAAACTCGCGTCTAAGGTTAGTTTACTCAATACCAACATGATTTTGGGTTATGTAAATTTAATGGCTCGTTAAATAACTCCTTCAGGATGTAGCTAGGCATGGCTTTGTTGTGATCAGATGCCGTCTTAGTAACAAGCACCAATAGGCGCCCATTGATGCGTCGAGAGCTTCGTTCTTCCCATACCTATCTGACATGTCCAACAGACGTGGCAGGCAAACCTGCCGGATGTTCAACACTCCTAGGGGGTGCCACTTTCAACAGAACTGCAAGTTTCTTCACGAACGAACAGGAAGTCCAGTACCTTCGTCGTCGTCAACTTCGTTGCCCTCTCCCAGATCGCCAGGCAGGTCTGGCGGAATCATAGCTCGCCGGGATAATTGCGAATTCTTCTGGACCTCGGGAGACTGCCGACGAGGATTCGACTGTAAATTCCGTCACGTTCGTCAGCCGCAGATTCGGAATGCTGGCACTGCAGAGTCGCCTCCAGAGGCGACGTCCGCGGAAACCGACAACCTCGACTTCCTGACGACCGAAGGACTGGCCGGAATTAACAGCATTTCCTTAGACAAGTTGCATACAATGAGCCCTACGGAGGCGCATAACATGCTCAAATCATTCAATACCCCAACGTTCCAGTTCACAAGCCCGGATCGAGTCATTCAGTTCGTCCAGATTCTAGCCAGCGTTGATCGCCGGAATCCTCAATGGGTACGCTCTTTACATAACACTAGCACTTCTTCAAACCAGACGCTTTCACAGGATACGGTCAGCGCCCAGTCATTCCTTGAAATGATAGTCGATTTGAAGGTAAAATTCTGTACTTATTTAACTGCTCATGTTCTTATCAAGCCATCTAGCATCATGTCCTCGCTCGTATCCGCGAGGTCTTGCAATATTCCCCCATTGCTTGCCGTGCCGGTACAGGCTTCACGGTTCTTTCGTTTCAAATCGGGTACTTCCCGCTGCTTCAGGTACTGTTATGTCTCTGCCTTCCGCCACATCTCTCACCAAAACCACAGTTCTTTGGGTCAGACCTCATCCTCAAAACCAATCTCCACCATAACATCCAGTATGCCGTCTCAAATAAGTGTAGTCTTTAAGAAGCTGACATTTTTTAGCGCCTTGTACAGCGCCCTGGATAGTGGCCTCGATAATCTGCTCGACGTCGTTTCTTCATGCATGGAGCAAATGATCCAGAATCGATCTTGGAAAGATCCTACACCAGCCCTTCCTGCCGTGCGGCAAAGCAGCCTTTCGGGAGTGGTCGTTTTCGGCACGATCACTACCCTGCTTACTCAGTAAGGGTTTCTGCCCATTTTCAGCTATTGTCGTACTAACTCTAACTCAGATATTTTCAACGTTTCAAACATGCAATCAATAACCATCCAGGTATCGCCATATTCGTTGGCAACCTTGCTCGGTGGTACGATGAATGGGCGATGCTGATAGCAACGTCGGACTTTGATGATTCCATCGACCCAATTGTGCAGCGGTTGACCTTGGAACAAATCAAAGAGCCTATCAGTAGGCTTAACGCAATAGTAAGGCGAGAGCACGCGAATGCAGAGAGCAAACGAAGACCAGTGCAGCCACAACATCTACGAGAAGAACATCGATATGAAGCATTACAGGCTCGTCTTATTCAGACTTATGACGGTCCCGGAGTCCTTCGTCTTCTTGGACCCCGCCACAGCAACGATCACCGTGACATAGCCGACATACATATTGTCCCTACCCATGACGAGATGATCTCCGCCAGTCCTCCATACATTCCCGTCAACCTTCCGGTCGCTCCACATCATTTGGCTCCAAATTCAATGGAGCGGAATCTGGACATTCAGTTCCGTCTCTTGCGTGAGGAGCTCGTGTAAGCCGTCGTATAATGTTATCACGATAAATACTGAGATACACATATTATAGCGCTCCCATTCGCGCGTCAATATCTGCTATCCAACTTGACTTCGATGCTATGCAAGCACCAGCTTCGAGACGTGCAGCGCAGTCCATCCAATTGGAAAGGTTACTCAAGGAAAATGGAGGCCTATATCGGACCTCTGGATATAACTCGACTATGTTCCATGTCTATACAAATGCTGAATACTCTCCTCTCCAAGCGGAGCGACGTGGCTTCACAGTTGGCCTTGTTGTTGATACGGCCCCCTCAGACCGTGCCCGACACTCTGATCCCAAGGTCAGAAAAGAGTTCTGGGAGCATGCTGGTTCACGACGTCTCAGCGCCGGCAGTCTTGTCGTTTTAGTCGTCGCACATTCACGTCGTCTAAGGATTTATGTTGGAACTGTTTCTTCATCGACGGATGACATTGTCGAGTCGTCGAAGGTCCATGAGAGCCGCATTGAAGTCCGCGTCAAATTTTTCGACCCTGACGTGGAACTCGGCGCTTTGCGACAGGACAAGATTACTATTGATGAACATCGGTTCGCGTTTTTGGTCGATAACAACGTCATGTTCGAGTCTATCAGGCCCTTTTTGGAGAAGTTGCGTTCCGTGGAACCTACTTCTATTCCATTTTCCAATTATATCTGTGGCGCCACCGCGACTCCTCCCAGAGTATCCCCTCCGAAGTACAGCCAGAACCCGTCTTTCCGATATAACCTAGAGTGCCTATCGAAAGATAGAATTAGGGAGTATATTCATCCATTGAATACAAATGACCCCCTATCAATCCGAAGAGCTCGACTGCAGCTGAAGTCCTCGAGTCATTTAGATCCTAGTCAATGTGACGCTGTGGTCGATGCTTTGACACAGGAGATCGCTCTAATTCAAGGGTATGTTCTTACTATGATCAAGGTGCTGAATGATGCTAACAAGGTCTTGGGAATCTAGACCTCCGGGTACCGGAAAGGTGTGTAGTGGTATTGATTCTTGGATATGACGTGCGTTCTAAGAGCAGGAATAGAGTTTTACCGGAAAAGAGCTGCTTCGGGTCTTATTCGCAAACAAGGTCAGGCCCATTGTGATGATCGCTTTCACAAATCATGCACTGGATCACATGCTACTATCCCTGCTGGACGCAAAAATCACGACGAATCTTGTTAGGCTGGGATCCCGGTCCTCGGATGAACGTATCAATGAATATACCTTGGACAAGCTGGAGAGGATGAAGGGTGGTGCATCTTCATCGCTGGATCAGATTGTGCGCAAGGAGCGTTTTTCCATGGGCCGACTGGAGGACGAGATGAGGACAATCCTGCAGCATATCCAGACACCTGCACATACGTGGGAGACCGTAACCAACTATCTGCAAGAAACCTTCCCCGATCATCTTGACTCGTTCATGAGCCCTCCTTTCTGGATTGATAAACTGGCAGAAGATCTTCAACAGGATATTAAAGCAGAAGGGCAATGGACAACTGTCACGAACCCAAAGAAGAAAGGCCGCGATGTCGACATCCCCAATTCTATATATTCCTTTTGGAAAACAGGACAGGATATCTCGTTCCTACAGCCTCCGCAGCCTCCACAGGGTACTGCGCGGTCTTCTAAAGGGAATAGGGGGAAACAGCAGCAGAAGAAACAGGAACAGGAACTGATCAGGCTTGCAGCGGAGCTCCAGCAGGATTATTTGACGCGCATGAACAACTTCTTCGTACCATTGGGATACCCAGAGGGCATGGTTCCGCCTACTCCAACCACTTCTAGACCAATTGATGAGCTTCTGGTTGTCGATGCCATCTGGAACATGTCTGTCGGAGAGCGACAAACACTGGCCGCATTCTGGGAACGCGAAATGAGGACCTTTGCATATAACAAACACAGACAAGATTACGAAGAACGTCGGGAAGAGTATGAAACCGCTTGTAAGCGCTTCAACGATGCCAGGGACGAGGTTCGTGACAGCTCCTGAGCATGGTGCATTCACTGAGCTCATAAATCACAGAGTCGACGTCAATTGTTATCTCGAATAGATCTCATCGGGTGCACCACTAATGGTGCTGCTAAACTTACTTCGCTTTTGACGGTAAGTACACTTAACCCTGTTTGTCATTTTCTTAGTATTCGCATCAGACCGTGGCGCCCAAAGTTTTGATGGTCGAAGAGGCAGGACAAGTCCTTGAGGCCCATATACTGTCTTCTCTTGTGCCATCTGGTGAGTGAACGATGGCAATCTATTCTCCTTGAGTCGAATTTTAATCATTTCCAAGTGCAACATCTTATTTGTATAGGGGACCCGCAGCAACTTCGACCCACCTTGGCCAATTTTTGTGAGTTGGAAGTCCAGACCTGGTCTCACCTTCATTTATTCATTCATTTTCAGCTCTCTCAATGGATAGTGAGCAAGGACGTGAATTGTACAAATTTGACCGTTCGTTGATGGAACGATTGGCGGATGGTCGGTTTCCAATGTCCCAGATCAATGTTCAGCGGAGAATGCGTCCTAGCATTTCTCATAACATCCGGTGTGTTATCTCTCTCTCAGCTACTTTTTTGAAAACTTGTCATTTATGTCGCCATCAGAACGATTTTGTATCCAAACTTGGAGGATCACGACCTCGTCAAGAAGTACCCGCCCGTTCAAGGAATGCAAAAGGACCTTTTCTTTTTCACTCACACGAACCGGGAGAAAGCCGCAGATGAAGGCTCGGTATCCAAAGTCAATACATTTGAAGTGAGTTGACCTCCGCTTTTAGAAAGGAAAGGGTGCTTAAATGAAGACTAGGTTAAAATGATTGTTGATCTTGTCGTGTACTTTTTGAAGCAAGAGGCTTATAGTGCACCTGGAGATATTGCCGTCCTTTGCGCATATTTGGGTCAGTTACGAGAGCTGAGATCTGCCTTGAATTCCCTCAAGGTTGCCGTATCTGTCGATGAACGCGATCAGGATCAGCTAGTCAGAGAGGGAATGGACGATGAAGGGTATGTAGAGCAAGTTACAGTGTCCAAGCATGTATGACTTCCTTTGTTTTTGTCGTTGTATTGGTGATGACGCTTCCTAGGTTCGTCTAGGCACGGTGGATATTTTCCAGGGCGAGGAAGCAAAAATCGTCATCGTTTCTCTCGTCAGAAACTCTGGAGCTTTCGATAGTGATGAGTCAATCGGCTTCCTGAAGGTAATTGAAAAATGTTTTCGTGGATTCAGCCTGGTCCAATGACGTATACTTCTAGTCTTCCAATCGAATCAACGTAGCTCTGTCGCGTGCTCAGCATGGACTGTATATTCTGGGAAACGCTTCCAACCTTCGTCAAAATTCAACCTGGAAGACTATCATAGACGAAATGGATGAACGGGACCAGATCGGGTTCGGCTTTCCAGTAATATGCCTTCGCCACCCAGATCAGAGGAATATAATCAGCGCGCCGGGTCAACTCAGCGTTGTAGCACCCGAAGGCGAGCAGTTACAAACTAACGACTGTAACCATCAGAATTAACCAAACTCCCTATAGGTGGCTGCTGCTTGCCTTGCGAATACCGTATGGACTGTGGCCACAATTGTCCTTCAATGGTATTTGACTATCCTATGTGCCATCGATACTCAAGTTTATCATTTCATTAGTGCCATCTCGATCTCGATAAGCATCGCAGTATGTGGTGTGATATGCCATGTCTCCGAACTCCATGTCCTCGTATGCACCCATGCCCTAAGAGATGCTCCGACGAATGTGGCCCCTGTGAATTTCCACTTTCCAACGTCGTACTGCCTTGCGGCCATGAAGCATCAATTCTATGGTACGATGACCAACTCTGATGCTGACGCTTGGCTGACTTGAAGTTGTTCTCTCCAGCCATCAAGCGGAACACCTATCTTCAGTTTTCTGCCATGCAGAGGTTACAAAACGGTTGTCGCTTTGCGGACATGAGGCAACGATGCGCTGTTTTGATGATCCTCGGAAGCACAGATGCCTCAGGCCTTGTGGAAGAAGTATGTCGTGCTGCGCAAAGATGTGCAAGACCTCTTGTGGGGACTGCACGAAACTTAATCTGGTTGCTCGGGGGATCAAGGAAGATATCGGCTTAAGAATCAAGCGCACTTTACACAAGCCCCACAAATGCGAGCGCCTCTTATTCTGTCAACATCAATGTGGTCTCGACTGTTCTCAAGACCATGAGTGCAATACCTCATGTAAGCGGGCCTGTCGCCAACGTTGTTCTCATCACAAGTGTCCCAAACCATGCGCTGAGGACTGTCCACCTTGTGCTGAACCATGTGACTGGATCTGTCCGCATCTGTCCTGTCCAGTTCGCTGTGGATCGGCGAGTCGTCTCATTTTATTCCTTTTCCATGGTTGTTGACGTTAACTTTGACTTAAGATATGTGCACGCCTGCCATGCGATGAACCCTGCCGCACCATTCTTCAATGCGGCCATGTCTGCCCCTCAGGTAAGTCGTCTTGGTGTACGGTTCTCGAGCAAACTAAGCTCCATTCCAGTATGCGGGGAACGGTGCTTTCAACAGAAGTGCATCGAATGTCTCTCCGATGAAGCCAAAACGGACATTGTAGATTTTGTCATGCAACGCACACTGGCTGACATACCCGTTGGATCAGAGGATATCAGCGAAAAACTGATTACTCTAGATTGCGGGCATATCTTCACAGTGGAGACGTTAGATGGCCATTGTCAAATGGCGGACTATTATGAGGTCGACGAAATGGGGTCCTACACGGGAATGAAAGCTCCTCCTACCGAATTTCAACGACCGCCGACCTGTCCAACTTGCCGGGCACCTATTACGGCTCGGCGCTATGGAAGGGTCCTCAAGCGAGCGAATCTCGATATTTTGGAACAGAACGTGGCCAGTATGATGTCTCAACGTCTTGCCGAGATCGTTCCATCTATTGAGACCCTCAGCAGCGGTCTAGTAGAACTAGAAGCACGGGCTAAGAAACTTGAAGCTGCGCCGAATTTCGAATGCCATCCTGCTGATGGCTTTGAGGACCTCGTCGAAAAAAGGAAAGGTTCCATGACGGAGAAAGCAGACGAAGTCTTAAATCATGATATGTTCACTGCTAGGTTCATGGTTACTCGTCATGGTTTGTCCAGCTCCGAGGCTAAAGCATGGATGGACATTGTTCTGGATCTTCATAGAGTCTACAAAAGGGTGGCCAGCGTTACGAAGATGCGGTCCGCACATGTCCGCGCCTACCAGTCAGCTCTTTCTACTCTCTACCGCTTGGAGATTGAACACATTGCTGCCGACCCGCCACCGGAAATACTACGGGTCTCCCCCGAACACATTGCAATGTGCAACGTTGACCGGAAGATTGGACAACCTCCTCCTAAGGCTGATCGTCGCTACCTCCTGGAAGCATTCATATTGTCCGTCGAGTTAAGGCTCATGCTGGGAAGCGTTGCTCGTTCTCGTTTTGAGGGACTTTCAGTAACTTCCAACGAACCTGAAGCTCCTCATCATCGTAATGTCTGGTACTCATTCACCTTGTTCATTTATCAATCTTGCATCGCCGACTGTCAGAAGGCTATCGCTATCTCTCACGCGACTTCTTCGTCACGCCTAGCCGCTCGTTCTGCCAGCCTAATGCTCTGTTCAGACTTTGAACAGTTCCGTTTTTCGATGTTGGAGAAACGCAGAGATGCGTTCAAAAGTGGGGTGTTGGCGGAATCTCGGGATGGCTTGGTAGCGGAGGTTCAAGCCGACAAGAAGAAGCTGAAGAAACTTTTACGAGAGCTAGAACGGTCATACTTCACAAGCCGTCCAGCGTCGAATAATCTATCCGAGATCAATGAAGATCGTCGATGGTTCCACCAGAATTGTGGCGCAAAAATCGAGCGCTGCTTCGCAGAATACGGGAAACTAGAAGATCATATTATAAACGATGGTGTCTATCAACCGGTGTCCCTACAGGAGAAACAGGACATCGTGAAAGCCTTAGGATTTTCGCATCGAGGTCATTTCTACAACTGTATAAATGGTCACACATTCGTTATCACGGAGGTATGAACGTCTTCTAAACTGATGTCCGACAAACTGAAATATCTTTTCAGTGCGGAGGAGCGATGGAGGCTAGCCGATGGTCAGTTCGCGAATTGGAACAATTGTTGTCTTTTGCTAAACACCAGGTTTTCTTTTAGTCCTGAATGTAGAGCGCCGATAGGTGGTGGCGACCATAATATTGACCCCTCCAATACCCGCGCTCGAGAATATGAAGACATCTCACAGCAGCAAGGTGGAGCTGCAAGCCCATGGAGATGGGCGGCAGGCGCTTGAAGAAGAAATTTTGGAAAGTAAGCAACGATCATGATCATTGTAGTGTGTATGTAGCAGAAGTGTCAGAATTGTTTTAGTCATTCGTTCTAAGCTATCGTACCCTTGTAGAAGAAGCCCCACACGAGGTATACTGATGTCGTTACTGCCTTGCTGAGACATTACAGACGATGCATCTGTATCGTACGTGCCTCGATTGCTGGGTAAACGTTACTCCAGTGGCAGGGGACGTATGGGCCTGGACGTGTAACGTTGGCGTGAGGGGTAACTCCGAATCGAGGGTAACAATATGTACGTCATCGGATGTGCCGATCTCACCGACATTTGCCACGCAAAACTTCTTGACTACTGACCACCATCACGACAATGGGCGGCTTTCTATGGTTCATCGCTGGCGCAACTGTCGCCACTATTTACTGCAACGGTCGCATACAGGCAGGATATTACTCTGCTAACCCGAATGGGTACTATGAACGAGGATGGGTACATCAAAGCGCACCTATCAACGAATCCGATGAAAGGGTGCCAGAGAGTGAAGGGAGGGAACGACGGTATGCATATGGAGCTGGCATGCGGCTAGAGGGTCAGCAAAAGTTTGGATTGGAGGCGCCTCAACAACAAAGAGAGCGACTGGAAGCTCCACCGCCAGCGCCGCCTCAACCACCACGGCAGGAAGAACAACCCTCATTAGAGCGTATCCGAGAGCTTAGTAAGCAAGCGGACGAGGCTGTAAGTTTCTACTATCTAAAGCATCTAAACTACTGAGTCTCTTTCCTCCTAGATGTCTGACCTCTCGGAAGCTACACTCGATTCTCTCATGGCGACTATCATAGCGGCTAAGAACGTATGTTAGCATCTTCATTTCGAGACTTGGCTCTGAACTCAAATGCTTCTAGAAATTGGCAGAACGTCGTACCCAGCGGGAGCAGGAGGAGAAGCGGGCGTCGGAAGCGAACAAGTTTCCCCCTCGTTACGTCTAATCTTCATCGTGATAACGGGAGTAGATGACAAGGGCCGAGCTCTGACTTACCGTAGGAGCCATTGCTGTTCGTTTTCGCTCGTAATTCTGATTCTCGATTTTCAGTGCAGGCATGTGCCCTTCGATACCTCTATCTCTCGAAAGCGGGCGCGCAAGTCGTGGCGTGCGTCCGTGGTAGCGACTTGGTTACTGCGGTATCATCCTTGTAGAAAGCGATGTATGCGCAACAACGTAATATGAATGTGACTCCATTAGTATGGGATGCGGTGAGAATCTTGCAAGTGAGAATGACTGCGATTCTGTCTGTTTTTTTCTCCGTTTTGGCTCAGTGACTGTTTTTCTGAATCATGCAGAGCAACCGGAGAAATCGGTCCGACCTATCTCGGCTCCGTCGCTACAGAGTCAGACGTTCAAAACTGCCGCAAGATAACACCTCCTACTGACGCCCACCCCCAGCCATAGTAATGACGTCTCCCAGCCATTCCCTTCCTCCCAGAACATCAAATCTAGCAACAGTTTGGGCGTATCTGGAAGAAGGATTGGATACCATCATGATGTCCGAGTCGCTGAAGGATATTCCAGTACAATATGTATGTTCCACTGAGGCTTTATTTTCTGTAGCTGATGATCACACATATAGACAGCTTTCCTGAACACGGTTGTATACAATTTTTACGTGTCGTCAAACGATAGGTTCAGTAGTGCGGCCACATCAGCCCTCTATGACAAAGTCCTTCAATACTTATGTACGCGTCTCGAAAGCATTTGGCATGTACGTTGGCTCTCTACTTCCTGTCACTTTATTTAATTTTGTTATAGATCGCTGACAGCTTACAAGGGGAGGAGCTGTTGGGGTACTATGGTGCTGAATGGCGGCGATACGAGATTCGAGTTCACTACATGAACCGTTCAGTGTTCTCGTACCTCAATCGATACTGGGTCAAAAGAGAAAGAGATGAGGGAAGAATAAGGATCTACCCGGTGCACAAAGTGCGTTGTATTCATCGGCGCCTTTAACATACTAATAACCCTTGCAGCTTGCTTTGGTACAATGGGAGGCAGAGGTATTTGTCCCGATAAATCAGGAAGACCGGCTAGTTAATGCTCTGTTACTTGCTATCGAACGAGAGCGAAATGGACAAGTAGCCGATGAAATGCTGGTCAAAAATGTCGTCGGCTCTCTCCTACGGCTTGGGGTGAACTACGCAAACCTCGATGAAGAATGTCTCGACATCTACAAAAACGACTTTGAGGCGCCCTTCCTCGTTGCGACAGAGATGTATTACAGGGGGGAAGCGGCGGCCTTTATGGCGGCAGCTAGCGACTCAAACTTCAATTATCTCAAGAAGGTGCAGGATCGACTGCAAGAGGAGGAAGATCGTGTCGAACGATACGGCCTGATTCGCAAAACGCGGACCAACCTCATTTCCGTGCTGAAAGATACTTTTTTCCCACCGTATTTCCATGCCATATGGACGAGCGTTCAAGGGACAAGACCTTCTCAGGAAGAACTTCGAGCAGCATGTCGAGAAGGCTGGTCTCGATGCCGTCGCCAGCCTTGTAGAAAAGGACTCGGAGCCTGATCCAAAGACATATCTTGATGTGTTGTTGGAGGTCCACGCAAAGTATTCGACGATCATAATCCAACATCTGTATGGAGATGGCGGATTTATCAGCAGCTTGCGCAAGGCATGCATAGTCTTTGTTAACCGAAATGCGGTGACGGGACCTACCGGCAGCAAATCACCAGAGGTGCTGGTCAAATATGCAGATCGGTTGCTTCGAAAGGACAAATCACTAGAGGAAGTAGACGTAGAGGGAGCCTTGGATCGTTTGGTGCGTTTCCATTTCTCCTTGTTGCTCGCTCAGAGAATGTGCGTTAATGTGCATTGTAGACGGTTATCTTCAATTATCTAGAGGATAAGGATGTTTTCCTCCACTTTTACGCTGCGAGGCTGTCGAAACGTCTTATATACGGCGTGTCGGCTTCCGATGAAAGTGAAGCTAGCATGATCTCCAAGCTCGGAAAGGCCTGTGGATCTGAATATACGAGCAAGTTACGACAGATGCTCATGGGTATGTCCTCAACAATATTCAACTGTCTTTGTATCATTGATATCTCGATGTATACAGACGCAAGAGTGAGTAAGGATCTAACAGAACAGTTCAACGACGCATCATTCAGCGTCATGGTCCTTGGTTCGAACTGTTGGCTGTTAAATCGCCCGGCGCATGGATTCACCATCCCAAGAGAGATTTATCCCACGTATGACCGGTTTCAGAAATATTACCGGACGAAACACTCTGGTCGGAAGCTGACTTGGCTGTGGAATTACTCGAGGAGCGAGCTCCGGACGAACTACCTCGACCAGAGGTACATTCTGATGACGAGCTCGTTCCAGATGGTTATCCTGCTCCTGTACAATGATCACGACTTGCTTTCTCTGTCTGAGCTCATCACGGCGACGTCGATTCCGAAGGAGATCATTACGCAAGTCGTTTTGGCCCTTGTTAAGGCAAGGATCCTCGTCAACAAAGAGTCTGAGCAGTATAGTCTTAATTCCAGTGAGTTCTGTGTTGGGTGCGTTGTCATCGGCTGACTGGAGTTTTCCAGATTTCAAGTCGAAGAAGATTCGAGTCAATATCAACCAATCTATCAGAGCCGAGGGGCAAACGGAAGTGATGAGAGCCGTGCAGGAGGATCGGAAGTATGTTATCCAGGCCACCATTGTCCGGTATGTCTACCGCTTTGTGCCAGTGTTCCTGATCTCAATCTCTTCCAGGATCATGAAGGCCCGGAAGTCGATGAACAACGAACAACTTGTCCAAGTGGTCATTGAGCAGATCTCTCAGCGATTCACGCCCCAGGTTCCTACCATACGAAAGGTACGTTCCGTCTGAACTCTCGAGTATCATCTTGGATTCACTGTCGCCCAACTAGGCTATTGACATTCTTCTCGAGAAAGAATACATCCAGCAGCTACCAGGGGACACGTTGACATACGTTGCGTAGAATCGTGTGCCATGAAATCCACCCCAGAATACTATATCCGCCCGTCGGCTGTACTTCGGCTGTACTGTTCCTCTCGTCAAGAATGACTTGTTGCCCGCGGTTTAATGATGTCTGGACAGTGGAAACGCAAGACACTCACCGCATCCGCATCGACAGAAGTTGAACCGAAACGAAACCTAGCAGATGGCATTGTGCCTCTGAATACCTCGGCAGAGCAAATACAATGATAGTGGCACATCGGTCTGCGCGAGTACTTAGAAGATCATATATGTACCAAGGGATGTATGGAAAGAACATATCAAGATTCAGAAAGAGTTTGGTTTAATTTTGATTATGTTTCGTAGACATTCACTTGTAAATCCGGCAATCTCGGCCCCTCGGCTTTACATTCAAGCTCCGACACTCGCGAGGATCGGCATCTCATCGGGGTTTCACTGCCGAAAATGCCTTGTCTACCTTGACTGTTGATCCACAATTGCTGCGAGTATCTATAAAGTCGGCTCGCCAGGTTACCTTGACTGCGACACCACCAGGTTGGGATTTTACTTGACTTTCCTGATAATAATATCCACTCGGATCACAACACGCCCACTCATCTGAAAGTTATATGTTATCCCGTAGACTTTAGGCAAGATTTGACAAACTCCTCCAGTAAGTCCTTACCTTACTGTCACACTGTCGGTGCTGGAATGAATGTCATATAGGCACTACCAATATCCCAAAGAACCTGTGGCTGCCCAAGTCTTACGAAGACCTCGAATCTGTTCCGCAAGAGCAAATTATCGACAAACTCGACCCCAAGCATCCTTACGCAAAGTATTTTCGCGTCATCAGTCCGTCTCCTGGACTCATCATCAAATTCAGAGGCGAACTTTCTGAGCAAGTCCTCGCCCAGCGTTTTGCCCACGAGAAACTCGGTACAATTGTTCCTCGAGTCCTGTATCATCCCCCTCTCCTCATAGAGGATACCCAGGTACCACCAGTCAAAGGGGAACGACCCCCCAAGGGCTGCTGGTATATGGCCATGGAACGATGTCCAGGTGTTCCTCTGAGCGACGTCGTCGACACGATGTCCCCAGCCGAGCTCGGCCACATCGCCGAGCAGCTTAAAGCCTTCCTCGCACGCATGGAAACCATCCCGTCCCCTACTAACACGATGGGCTCAGTCACCAGTGGTCCCTATCGCAATGCTTTCTGGCCAGACTGTCTCACTCCAGAGAATCCTTTCGCCACTCTCGAAGAGTTCATCGCGTACTATCGCTGGATGATCATGCTCGGGTGCACCGAGGCCTGGACGAAATCTGTCCTTTCTCAGCTGCCCAAGGAAGCTACGATACGATTCGCGCATGCTGACCTCGTTCCGAAGAATATCATCGTAGAAGGATCGACGATTACTGGTATCGTGGATTGGGCATTGTCGGGGTTCTTTCCAGACTTTTGGGAGTACGGCCGTATGCATGACCCGGTAGAGATGACGCCTGGATGGGACTACGTGCTTCAAAGGGTTTTTCCCGGTCCTCGACGCCAGGGGGAGATCAACTCTGTTAGGCAATTGCTCCGGATTTTGTTCACCGTGTTTTGAGTGAGTTATTGTCAATGTGTTACTTTCAGTGTTTGATCTCTTGTCTCTTCTAGATTATATGTCTGCTTCATGCTCTTTGCGCTCTGAAGTTTGCACTGTCTTGGTTCTGCACAATGATCACAACCTGCTTTCTCTGTCTGAGCGAGTCATGGCGACATCGATTCCGAAGGAGATCATTACCCAAGTCGTTTCCGTACTCGTCAAGCCAAGGACCTTCGTCGACGGAGAGTCTGAGCAGTACGATCTTAACCCCAGTGAGTCGATTTTGGCAAGTTCGTTGTCATCGGCTAACTAGGATTTTCTCGAGTAAACTTGAATTAACCTATCAAAGTTGAGGGGCAAACAGAAGTGATGAGAGTCGTACAGGAGGACCGTAAATATGTTATCCAGACCACCATCGTGCGGTATGTCAACCGCTTTGTGCCGGTGTTCTGGACGTTAATCTCTCTTCCAGGATCGTGAAGGACCAGAAGTCGATGACCAACGAACAACTTGTCCAGGAGGTCGTTGAGCAGATCTCTCAGCGATTCACGCCCTAGGTTCCTACCCGAAAGGTACGTTCCGTTTGATATCTCGAGTATCTTCTTAAAATTACTGTCGCCCAACCCAGGCCATTGATGCTCTTCCCGAGAAAGAATACATCCAGCGAGAAGACGCCTTGGTATACGTCGCGTAGAATCCACTCCCTTCTTAAGCTGTAAGATACTGTATTTGTATCAGACATATTCGGTTTGCCTCGTTACCGATGAAAGGCAGGCATCTCGCTGCAGATACAGCACTCACCTTGCGGCGAACAGCATCTGTGGCCGTGCGTAGTACATGTGTGTCCTGCCGGCATCCAAGCATTGATCCAGGTTTGCAGACGCCTCCTGATGGTGAAGTCAACTATATGCCGGAATTCGCTACAGCCTCGCCTCGTGAAGAACACGATTACCTGTCACCACCGCTATTCAGGAATCAGGGTTGGTGTGGAAAACTTGGAATACTCCGCGTCTGAAAGTTGAAAGATAGCAGACAGCCTTCCCGCCGTGCCTCCAACAAATAGTAAATAGTACAGGAGAAGCCTTCTACATACGTGCCATTCTGATGGGCAACCATCAGAGCGTAATGGAGTCGTATGCTAGGGCAAAAGATCATATGCATGTTAAGGGCGATGTATGAAATCATTAAGAACATATCAGACATAGAGGCGCGCGCTTAGGACGGTTGTCCACTGTAACCTGATGACCAGAGCTGATGTTGGCGGTATTGAGAATCATCCCAGGTGTTCTCAGCAGGATGCTCATAATAAGCGGATGATCCTCCCCCGTGGGTGGACCCTCCTCCGTGGTTGGATGATCCTACCTCCACGGAGGACGAAGCGGAAGCATGAGTAGCAGAAAGCCCGCCCCAGCCATTGTTATGATTGTATGTGTTCCCGGCAAGCTGTTGATGAGTAAACGCGGGGTCTGGCTATAAACTATCATGTCAGCGCCGGCTTCAACGCAGAGAAGATGATAATCGACGAACGTTCGGGCGACGAGCAATAGGCGCGACAATGGGAGCCGAAGGAAGATATTGGGGGATCGCGGTTTGGTTCATGATCGCGAAACTTTGGCCGGAGGTGTCGCAGTAATAGGAGACAGGAGTCTGCGAGTCACTGATAGAGGTCTCAGTGATGGCAGTAGCCTGAGTAGGGACAGAGATGGAAGCCAGCTCCTGGTGAGAAGTCCGTATGCCCTGCGTAGCCTGCCCGTGCTGAACCTCGATTATGCCCTGTCCTTGAGTCGTGTGGACATCGAGAAACACTGCATCGGTGTTACCATTCATCATGAAAGAGCTGGGATATTGAACACGAGGGATCTCAGGGGCAGCAGTGGGAGCGATGGTGGGAGCACGGTAAAGGAATGCCTGCGCGTCCATGCCTTGGGCAACTGGCCCGTGCAGTGGATCAACCACCGACTGAGAAGGAATCACCCTGCGCCTCCTACTGTTCCTCGAGTCATTAGCCCCAGCTGAAACGCGACGTTGCAATGCGGGTGCAGGGTCGTCGCGTTCATACGCCTCCCTCTCCAGCCTAGCCAACGTCTGGTAGATGAGTTGTTGCTCCCCTGAAAGTCCACGCCAAATCGCACCAGCAATTGAGCTGACTTCGGTTTGTTGTCTTGGAAGAATGTTCTTGTTTACAGCGAGGAACACATCGCGGAATATGATGAAGGCGTTTCGTGGACGGCGGCAGGGCCGAGTGGGAGTCGAAGAGGAGACAGGTGTCGAGGCACTTGAAGCTCGAGTAGCTGGCGGGAACAATTGCAAGCTGTTGTCACTCAATGCGAGATCTGAGTTACATAAAGTCAGAGAGATGCAAGCCAGACCGATCACTGACTAACCCGACAATAAGAGTGTGTGAGACATGAAGCTGAAAGGGGAAGAACTTGCTGAAGTGGAACATTTCGGTCATGTATAAGTAGTAACTTTCAATAGTTGAACTTTGACAATTGGTAGAATGATGGGGCAGATATCGTGACAATTAGTACACTCGTCGATGACGGTTTATAAAGTAAAAAGCATCTGTGTCACGTGACTGGGCAGCAATACAGCACAGCACAAGCACAGCAGACGCCTGGGCAATTCAATGAATCATTCATTAATCATTAATCATTGACGATAATGAAAGAATGGCATTGCACCTAAACGATGATTCATCAAAGAGCGATTAAAGCGATGCCGTAAACTTTGACTGTCAAATATTCCATCTGGGACAAAGAAATCATGTAGTTCGACTGCAGAACGAGTCTGAGCATTAAAAGTTCATCCATTCTTCAAACGCCTTGAGTACCGATCCTGTCTTATTGAAGGGCTCCCCGCTCCAATTGCCGTCGACGCAGTGCCGTGTCGAAAGAGCATTGGAAAAAGCTTAGCGCCGAGGAACTGCAACCAGGCCCGAAACCGGATATTCGTTCTCACAGTAGCTGAATCTACCTTCGTTGGCTATGTGAATAATGAATGAATGGCACCGTTCAAAGGCTTCCTGAAGAACGTAATGAGAACATGACTTTCCGAGTAGAACAAAGAACCATAACCTGTGTGAGTGAACGCAGTGGGCACAGCGTGGACTGTTCCAAGCTGTTGGGGACATGTGCAACAGGTGATGGCAACCCTTCAGGTGGTGATACGCCGATGCTTCTTTTCAACATTAATATTGAGTTGCGTGCTGTGTACGACCGTGGTTCATTGATTCCTGCAAAACCTGTGAGCGAAAGAATGAACTCTACGTGGAGCGAGAACGTCATAACTTTTCGATTGAACGGACTAGATTCATGTTATCTATCCAATAGACGTAGACTTATTCTAGTTCCTTAACAGCGCAGTTCACAGCTACTCCATGAGGCGAGAACCACGGATACCATCCTATGGAAAGATACGAGGAAGTTTGGTGATGCCGGATAAAATCAGAGGCTGCAAGCAACTATAGCTGCACCACCTGAGGGAAAAGCGTACAGCAACCCATTTTCATCTTCAAATGGGGAGTGCATTCGGGAATTTAACCATGGGGATGATGACAGAGTTCTTCGTGGATCTTCATATAATTTATTTTTGCAATGATCAGCCAAAGATGCACTGTATGCGCATGCTGTCGGACGAAGTTAACGTTAATCCATCCGGGAAAAAGACAACAGCTAAGGGCTTTGATACGCTGTCATGATTCGGATGCCAAAGACTGGAATCTTCCATGGTCCAACGTGAAGTTCATTCCTGCTTGTACCCAGGTTATCAGCATCACTTCGGACTGTGGCGTCGTGAACTTGAAGTGTACATACCGTCCCGCCCACGCGTAAGGGGCACGAGCCAAGTCTGTTGACGAAGGGGGTAGCGCCGCATTGATCATAAGGCTATGACAGGTACGGTCTTCACAGTTACGGTAGCTAAACCTGCGTTGGCTTTCTGATGAACACAATCAGAGTAAAGGAATGATTGTATGGCGGAAATTAATGAATGACGTTCTGAGTAGAACAAAGAATCATAACCTGTGTGAGGCTATGAGCGAATGTGGGCGCAGCATGTACAAAGAAGTGATCTAGGCGCCTCTGTTCAGATGATCGGACAGCAGATGATTAGAGAATCGCTGTTCCAAGCTGTTGAAAACACGCGCAAGAGCTGATGGCGACCCTTCAGGTGGCGGTATATCAATGCACTCTGAACCACGTTCATTAATTCCTGCCAAAGCTGTGAGGAAAAGATGAAGCTTACACGGGCTGATCGCGAAAAAGCTTCGCTTTTTACATAGCTTTGCGGCACCATCGAATGAACGGAGTTGATTCACGTTACTATTCAATGGTTATTCTAGTTCCTCAGAAGCACAGTTTACAGCTACTCGCGAAGCAAACGTCCTATGCAAAGACATCAGCCAAGGGAATTTTGTAACGCCGAAATTAAATCAGAGGCACCGCCTGAGGAATACGCATACATAGAACCTTCTTTCTTCATCCTCAAATGGGGAGTGCCTTCGGGAACTTGGCCACCAGGCAGGCAAAGCTTGGTATCGACAGACGTTATGATGAGGTGATAACGGAGTTCTTCATGGACCTTCATATCTGACCAACTAGCTCTGCGTGGGGGCCGTCATAGTTGTAGTATCATAGTAGTAGATCGACGTCCTCGACATATAGAGGGTCTATGGCGTACGACACGACCAACGAAACGCATAGAGAATTTCGATGACGATCTTCAGACCCAAGCCGACCATAGGAGGATGAAACTAGCTTGTCAGCAGTAAACATTCCCGATGCTGGAGGTGCAATTCAGTGTTGTTTTCATCGTTCTTGTTGCCGAGGCCATGAACTAAATCCTGAACCACATTAAATTTGTGCTATCAGACTGATGAGAAAAGAACACTCAAAACAGTGAACCGAATGCGGATCAATTGCCTAACAGAGTTGATCTCCGCCTCGCGTCGAGGACCGGGGAACACCTTTTGGAGCACATAGTCCCATCCACGTGTCATCTCCACCGGATCGTGCATACGGCCGTACTCCCCAAAGTCGGGAAAGAACCCCGACAATGCCCAATCTACGGTACCAGTAATCGTCGAACCTTCTACGATGATATTCTTGGGGACAAGGTCAGCATGCGCGAATCGGATAGTCACTTCCTTGGGCAACTGAGAGAGGACAGATTCCGTCCAGACATCGGTGCACCCGAGCATGCATCCAGCGATAGTGCGCGATGAACTCTTCGAGAGTGGCGAAAGGCTTCTCTGGAGCGAGACCGTCTGGCCAAAAACTGTTGCGATAAGGACCGCCGGTGACTGAGCCCATCGTATTTGTGGGGGACGTGATGGTTTCCATACGTGCGAGGAAGGCTTTGAGCTGCTCCGCGATGTGGCCGAGCTCCGCTGGGGACATCGTGTCGACGACGTCGCGCAAGGCAACGCCTGGGCAACGTTCTATGGCTATATACCAGCAGCCCTTCTTGACTGGTGGTGCCGGAGCATCCTCTACGAGGAGAGGGGGGTGATACAGGACTCGAGGAACAATTGCACCGAGTTTCTCGTAGGCAAAACGCTGGGCAATGACTTCTTCTGAGAGTTCGCCTCTGAACTTGATGATGATTCCTGGAGACGGGCTGATGACGCGAAAGTACTTTGCAAAAGGATGCTCAGGGTCTAGTTTGTTGATAATTTGCTCTTCCGGAACAGATTTGAGGTCTTCGGCAGACTTGGGTACCCATAGGTCCTGTGGTATGTCTATACAAAAGAGGTCAAGAGAGAAAATGAGACGTTGAAACGAGGAATTACCGGTCAAGTCTTGCTCGATTCCTTCGTTTTGTGATTTTGGGTAAACTATGACTTTGTAAGTAGGCGTGTCCTCCATGCTGGCAGGAGAATATCAGGGAGCCGGTTCGTTACAGGTGCATGCCGCGGCAACTCGGAAATTCATGCCGGCCGCGGACCGCGCGTCGTAGTGTGCCGCTTATTCGGATACGTCAATGTCGTCTGCGGCCGAGTCGATTCGCGTCGTCCATCCACCATTTAAATAATGGCATCCGAGCCCTTCAAACCCAACAATCACCTCTTTCCAACACTTCCAACTTGACTCTCATACAATCCATCATGGGCGGTTTCTTCTGGTTCCTTATCGGCGTGGGTACGGCTACCATTTGGAGTCACAACCATCGGAATCAACCTGGATTCTGTGGACGGACGGAATACACAGAAGGAGGATACGAACGGAGAGGATTTGGGTCGTGGGGCCATGGATGGCATGGTCGGTTCGAAGGACAGAATCAGAATCCCAACCGTGACGGCCGCCGCGACGATCTGGACGCGACCCCTGCTCCTTCTCCTGCTCCTACGCAGCCTCCAGTAATGGAGGGACAGGGGTACACAACGGAGAGGCAGGCATATTCCGAGCCTCCTCCATCTCCGGATAAGGAGCGTATCCGAGAACTCAGCCGACAGGCAGGCGATGCCGTACGTTCCCCACCTAATCTTGGATTCATTTTTGTGCTGATTGCGTCGTAGATGTCTGAATTATCTGAAGCTACCCTGGACACACTCATGTCAACCATCTTGGCAGCGAAGAACGTATGGAGCACCTTCCCTTTTATCCATGAGACGAAATACTAATGTATGCTTTTGCTAGAAACTCGCAGACCGGCGCATCCAACGTGACTTGGAAGAGAAGCGGGTGGCAGATGCTGCAGAGAGGGAAAAAAGGTTTCCTCCTCATTATGTATGATTCTAAGACGTGATCTCCGCATTCTGTATTTCTACTGCTCCCACCTCTATTCTTTTCTTTGGTGCGTTGTTGTTCATATGAACGTAGTTCTGAAGGACATAAGCGGGTCTCTGTATGAAATTTCATTATAGTAGATTCAACATTCATAAATTGACGTGCCCAGAAACAATACATGTAGTCAAAGAGAAAGAAGCTATCAGAATCTTAGGTGCATGGTTCGGGAACAACATCGACGACTGCGTCGTCTGGTCAAGCCAGCTAGAAAAGATAGACTCCGCTCTCGAATCTTGGGAACGAAGTAACCCCACGATCCAAGGGCGCCGTCTAATAGTGAGCATGGTAGTGGGTGCAATGACGCAATACCTTACCACGGTTCAGGGCATGCCCAAAACAATCGAGAAGCAGATGATAAAGAGGATCCGAAAATTCATGTGGGGGGATAAAACACAGTCACCCGTAAATTTTGACACTCTGCTTGCCCCAAGGACCGAAGGGGGACAAGACGTCCTAGACATCGAAGCCCGAAACCAAGCCGTAAAAGTTATGGAAATTAACTGAGCCTACCTGAACATCTCCAAAGATAGACCCACCTGGGCTCTTTTTGCAGACGATATGTTTGCGAGAGCAACCCTAACGAAAGACAGGACCATAAACAGAGATCTGAAGTTCAACCTGTTCCTACAATCCTGGCAACCGAGCACAGCAACAAGACTGGAGTCCGGAATACCCCTTCCAAGCCAGCTACGCGACCTATGGAGGACCGCAGTGACCTATGGAGTGCGACCAGAAGGACTGGCGTTCTCGAGAGACATAATCAGACAACACCCCATATGGTATCACATAAATGCTGACCCAAAGATAAGAAAGCTGAACCGCTCAAGGGCAAGCACTTGCCTACGAACTAACCATGAGGCGACGACAGTCGGCGACATGCAGGACATTGCGGAATTCCTGGATGATCCAAACCATGAATGGGCTGAAAACTGTAAATGTTATGTATGCGTCGCTTTCCGACAAAATATAGACTGCCAGACACCCCAAAAATGCATGCAACGTGCCAAAGATTTATTAGACACACTCCCCCAAAAATGGGACCCAAGAAAACTCCAGCCTGAGGATTTCGAAGACCAAGACCTAGTTGAGATAGAGGACCAAGACTGTTTTGACAAAACATTGACGACGCATGGCCCGCTGGGAAACATATTCCGAATATTTACCGAGGGCGACGTCTGCAACGAAACCCTGGACAAAAGTCATCACATCATGGCCCACACAACAGTTAGCGCAGCAACAGATGGCTCCTGCCAAGAAAACAGAAGTGAGCTAGCAAAAGCAGGAGCAGGAGTGACAATAGATGGCTATGAGGAGATGGACACTGCCCTCCATGTACCTGCAAATCTACTGCAAACGAACCAAGTAGGTGAGCTGTTGGCGACGAGAACCTTGATTAAAAAAGCGCCAAGGAACAAGAACCTACGAAATGAGACTGACTCGAAATATGTTATAAATGTCCTGATCAAGTCAAGACAACGCCTAGAAAATGAGGGATATATTGGAACCCCCAACGCCGAGCTAATCCAAGACACAATCATGCATCTGAGAGAAAGAGAGATGGAGACATTCCTCCAATGGGTCAAAGGCCACAGTGGCCACCGAGGGAATGAAAGAGCGGACAAACTAGTGAATGAGGGAGCAAACAAGACGAGTCAGCGACCCTTTACACCAGAAACGAACCCGAAACTAAGGGTAACTGGAGCCAGACTTCAAGAAATGACCCAGAAATTAGCATATAAGGCTATCAGAATAAAGAAAATGCGAAAATTCTCGCAACGCCGACGAACCATAGAACATGTGGAGTATGCAAAAGCAGCAGCAGAAGACGCCTTCACAGACCGACCAACGAGTGCAAGATTCTGGAACTCACTCAGACACAAAGACATAGCACGGAATATGAGGTATACATTATGGATGATGACACATGACGCATACATGGTGGGTACTAGAGAAAACCAAGGGTACGGCGGGTTTTGCCGGGTACCGGACCCTTACCCGGGGGGTATGGGTACGGGTTGCCATTGCTGGATGGTGGCTGTACCCGTGCCATGATCCCGGCCCTTTGCGCGGCTATTTTGATTACAGATCAACTGTAAATGATAGATTGGATCAAATTAAATGATTTTCGATGTGATCAAAAAAAGTCTGACTCCGCCATGACTCCGACCCGGCCCGAAACCCATGCGGGTCCCGGGTATGGGTCAGCCGGGTATGGGTCCGGGTCGGCTTCGTGGCACCCGTGGGTTACCCATGGTGATCCCTAGTGGGTACGAACTGGCTCCGCCCGAATTATAAACAAGAGTTCCAGGAGAGAGCGTACTGCAAATACTGCCAAGGAGAAATAGACTCACTAGACCACATCCTCATGGAGTGTAGAAGCCCAGGACAGAATGAAATCTGGAGGAAAACAAAACAGCTACTAGAAAGAAAAGGCATTGAGTGGAGAGCACCAATGTTAGGCCTGTTACTCGCAAGCTGTCTCCCAGTCTTCAAGTCGGAGAAGGGGAAAAGGGAAGCCGGGAAAGAACGATTCTATAGAATAGTGATGACCATATCCATACAAACGATATGGAGTCTGTGGGTGTGGCGTGTGGTTGAAAACGACAATGCTCCCTTCCAAGCTGATGTCGTGGTAAAAACCTGGTTGAAGGCGATCAATGACAGACTAGAAATGGATGTTCTGATGACGAACAGAAGCTTCGGGAAAAAGGCCCTAAAACACAGCACAGTCAAATCGACATGGACAGGGACCCTAAAGGACGAAGCACGACTCCCAAGTGATTGGACTGGAGTTGCCGGAGTTTTAGTGGGTATTGGGCTATGACGGAAGGTAAGTTGGGGTAGAAGAGCGGCGGATAGAAGGAGAAAAGGAAATAGCCGTACCGAGTCCCACACTCAGTGCTTAAATGCATTTCCCCGGGGTGAATCTCTAGATAGACAGGGCGCGTGCATGTCGCGCAACCAAACGGTGCGGAGCAGGGCCGACTATGTCGGACTCTGCCTTCCACGAGTCTCCCCCCCATGGGGAGAGACACCGTTCCACCAAATAAATAAATTGACGTGCTTATTCAAATTGCGTTTGTGTGTCCATGTGTGTCCATGCTGCACAACTGCCGTGACTTGTGCCGGTACCAACACCAACACCAAGCCGTGCTTCTAGCCACCCGCCACTCATCCTTTCACACCATGGCAGCTGAATCTGAAGAACCGCCCAAACGACTGACCGCCGAGGATCTGTTGAAGCGTATCAACGGTGGGGTGAGAGATGTTCTTGTCGCGCGCCTTGCAGTGCGACTAATATTCTCGTTAGCCTAGCAAAGAAGACCTCACTGAGGCGGCCAACAACGCCCCTAGTGGCACAGTGCTATACTGCGACCGATACCACGCACCCAAATTCAAGTACATCCCCACATTTCCTCGCCTCCCAAGCGGCGCCGGCATTGGCGGTGATTTCGTTTATTTCTACGGCTTTGTTGTGACCGCGGAGAGTCTCACGAGCATATATCACAAGCACAAGCACGAGGTCAGAATACGTGTCGGCGACGGGAGCTCGATATTGGCAAACGTCGGCATGGGGATGCATGTTCTCAAACATACACTTGTTCGTTATCACGACGCCTACCTTGTCAACGCCCAATGCGATGACTTAGCCATGGAGGAACCCCACCTGATCCACGACCCCGAGGAAAATACACTGTGGATCATTGCGGTAGCTTGCACCAGGACTTTGAAGTTATTCTATAGCCGACCGTCGTTGGAGCAGATGCAGCTGTTCGAGAAGCATTTGGGATGCAAGCCCAGGTGGTTCAAAGATACTGTTCCTACAGATAAGTTCAGGGGATGGGGTGAATGAGTTCGATCAATGTGGCATTGGCTTTCCTGACTATGCGATACAGTACTCTCCCTCTCCCCATTGATATCACGCCCGTAGGATCAGCTCCCCGCGCCCATACAGGATTTTCGCACATATTGCATGTATCTCGCTGCTCTATGATAGCTCGTCCGTTGCTCTGTATCCTGTTGTCTACGTTATCCAAGTTTCCGCGTCGAATTTCCAGCTTTGGCCTGTATCTTCAAATACATTCCCAAGGCAATGCAAGAGAAACATTTGAGAGCCATATAAAAATGGGAGATCACCTGAAACGGAAGAAAATGGTAGACCTACTTTAAGTTCTTGCAAGAAATATCTAGATTCATTGGTGCGAAGAGAGGACTACTTACAAGTACAGCCATAAGCACTGAATACTACACCATGCCACAAATCATGATTGACGGAATTCAACTCCAAGGAAGGCGACGACACGATCACGCAACATAGGCGAAACTGTCTTTCGTACCCTTCACCCTCTCGATGTATTCTTTCTCAAGTAGAATGCCGATCGCCTATGTGTGGAGTTGAGAAGGACACCTGAAATTCACCCAAAAACCCAAACCTTTTTAATATCAGCAACATTCGGCGTAAACCGTTGCGAGAGCTGCGAAATGACCTCTTGTATGAGCTGTTGGTTCTTCATCGACTGCCGAGCTTTCATGACCCTGCGGAACAGGATGATCATTAAAAATCCCCCCATATAAATATACATCCTAGTAGAACACAAACCGGACGATGGTGGTCTGGATGACATACTTCCGGTCCTCGTCGACATTTTTCAACACCTCGCCCATTTCTTCAGTTTTGATCGGCCGATTCAAGTTAATTCGTATCTTTTTTGACCTAAAGTCTAAAAACCCCATCGGTCAGAACCATCAAGACTAGGTTCCTCGACACAGACGCACCGGGATTGAGATCATATTGTTCGGGTTCTTCGTTGACGAGGATCTTAGCCTTGACGAGGATGGCGAGAATCTGGGTGATGATCGACTTTGGAATCGACGTCGCTGTGACGAGTTCGGTGAGAGAAAGTGTGTCGTGGCTATTATACATGACCAAGATAGCCATCTGGAACGAGCTTGTCATTAGAATGTACTTCTGGTCGAGGTAGTTTGTTCGGAGCTCGTTCCTCGAGTAATTCCATAGCCATGTTAGTTTCCGCCCCGAATGCTTCGCCTGATAATACTGTTGGAAGAGGTCATATGTGGGGTATATGTCCCTCGGGATGGTGAATCCATCTGAGGGTGGGTCTAACGGCCATGAGTTCGTACCGAGGACCATGACGCTGAATGACATGTCTGTGTCGGAGTCTTGCTTGCGCTCTAGGTTGAACTGATCTGTCAGATCTTTGCTCAATTTCATGTCTGATCAAGCGTTATCAGTAATATGCAGACGGCCGAGAATTGTCGATACCATACCGGTCAGCATCTGCCGCAATTTGGTGGTGTATTCTGGTCCGCAAGCCTCCCCAAGTTTTGAGACCATGCCGGCTTCGCTTTCATCCGACACTGATGCGTCATAGATGAGACGCTTAGACAGCCTGGAAGTGTAGAAGCGTTCGAATATGTCTTTATCCTCGAGGTAGTTGAAAATAACCATCTGAAAACGTACTGAGCATTTCTGGAACGAAACATAGGTGGAGTAAAGACACACCACGATATCCAAGGCATCGTCAAGGTCCTGTTCCTTCACTTTCTTGCTGTTCTTCCGCAGTAACAGATCTGTGTGTTTAACCAGCAGTTCCGGAGATATACTGGTCTAAGTTCCCTCTGGAGCTTTTTGGTTCACAATGTCCCCACAGATCTTGTTGAAACTAATCATGCATTCAGGGTCTCCTTTGAGATTTTGGGCCACGAATGCTGAATACTTGGCACGGATTTTCAAGAGCGCATCGACGTAGTCCTGTAAATCAGGTGCGCCTCCGTCTTCTCCTACAAGGGTGGAGACCGCATCCAGCCCAGCATGCTTGAAGTCCTCCTCGAGCTTTTCCCGTGAAAGTGCGAGTTCCTCACGTATGCGCGACAGTGGAGGCCGGAGCTGTAGAACGGCGTCTCGATGGAACTCGGGAAGACTTTGAAATGTGTCCCACATGGCACTGGCGCGTGCATGGGCGAAGACTTCTTCAAACACGGAAATGATGCTGGTCTGCGTTTCGATGGCCAGATATCCCTCGATGCGGTCCTTCTCCTCTTGTAGCCACTCTGTGGTTTTCTTGCGATAGTCCGGCACGTTGTTCTCGAGCAAGAATGCCTCCGACTTCTTCTCGTAAAGTGCTTTTGTAACGGCCAGGAAGGGAGTCTCGATATGATCTCTGTATACGTCGAGACATCGCATAATTAGATCCTCGTCGTTCAACCCAAGAGCTACGAAGGAATCCACAACCATTTTGAGAAGGCTTTGATCGATGGTTTCTCCGTTACGCTGTCGTTCAACGAGATGTAGTAGTGCGATGGTCAGTCTGTTATTCTGCTGCTGCATTGGAACAAGTAGATGATCCTTCCATTGCACCAGAGCAAGCTGCAATGAGACATGAGCGCATGAGTATCGATATTGACCAGTAAATCATACAGTATACACCGGGTAAACATTTTTATACTTTTGACGTCTCTCTCCTGCGACCCAAGATCGATTTAAATATGAGAATACCCGGTGGACGTACTGCGTTCCCGCTGTGTACCGCCGCCATTCGTCAGCATAATACGTCAACAGCGCTTCCTCTCGGAGGCGGTTGGCGTTCTGCAATGAAGCTAAGCCGTAAACGCTCAACATGGCACGAAGGAATTTAACAAACATCTCGAATGTTTTTGAGGTATGCAACGAAGTACTGGATGAGTTCCATGTAAAGGCGGGCTCCTGCGACTCCAGCGTCCCTTCTATCCTTGACTTGGAGAATTTTCCATGCGTTTCTGTTAATCTTACTGGATTCCGCGAGTGTGGGCGACGACGACGAGCTGCAATAGTTGTATACAACGGTGTATAATAACGTGTACTGCACATCTGGCCGTCAGACGATGAAATGGAGCCAGGATTTTAACTCACCGAACCGGATGGGAAACTCTCCGGCGAAGTCATGATAAGATCTAATCCCCTCTCCAAATAGGTCCAGATCGTTTTGAAATCCGATGATTTGGCAGGTAAACGTGTCAAAATCCTCGAGGATGCCATGATAATAGTAGGAGTGCAGAGGATTCATGTTATCATTAAGCGCCCAGGTACATAGTCCTACCTCGGCAGTCGCGGAATAAAGCTACCGGCATGCCGGACTTCGTGGAACGGGTACAAAAAGGAAAGAAGGCAAACTGTATGAGACCTGTGACTGGTCTAGTTAGGACGACTCGGATCAGTCCCATCCTGAGGCTGCAAGGGATATTCATGCTTGCTCAAGGATTTGGGGTGTGACATAAAACACGAGTATTAGTGCCGTCCAAGATAATCTGGCTAAGCGGGAAAGAGACAAAGTACACATGTTTTTCATGCCGTGAATTACCACACCTTTCACAAGAGTAGACAGCAAGATTCGCATTGAAGTGACTATCTTGTAGAGAAGATAAAATTTCCTAGGGATGTCGTCAGTCTCATGAATAGTTCCTAGACAGTTTTTTCCTTGTACCTAGTGACTACACCGGTTGCTGGAAGAGCAATGTCCATTCTTTCACCAGGGATGCAAAAGCACAACATCTCCCCAATTCCTTACCCGCACATCTCAATTTGTACTCCAAGATCCATCTGAGGAAGCAAGGCTGGTTAGTGATGATACTATTTGTGATGCTCGTACTGGAGCTTAGACTGCCGCACATGACTTCATTAGCAGAACGGTACCAATGGCAATGCGGAAAGAGATTGTAACAAACGGCAAGCTCTTCCCCCGGTGATCGACTCTGCGCGTATAGAGTGAAACGAAGGGTGGCTAGGGAGATAGTTACGAGTCCAGACACCGAATGGGGGACGAACCTAGTTCCTTGATATATACGGAAAGTGAACAATCAAAACGAAGCTTAAGGGTCCATGTCCATTGATGATGGTTGACGAGAACAGCCGAACGGCGGACTCGGCGCGCGAAGGACCCGGGCCGCTATTCCGTAATTCCGATCTCGCGCGACAAACGGAAGCAAATAAAATTGCTTTCAATTTGCTCTTGACTTGCACCACCATCATCTGCCGCTCCACTTGCCGTATCCTCTTTTCTGGACTCTCTTCGTATGTTCTCACGTTTCGCTTATTTTTCGGAACGGCATGGGGAACGCGTACGACTACCAGTCGACTTGGTCAGCAGTAGTTTAATATGCTCACTCAGCAAGAATCCGCCCTGCTATTTAAAATAGCCCGGGGACAATCTTAGCCGGTATAAAAGGCATATGCTATCTATGTCAAGGATTGCACCATTCCTACTACGACAATGTATGTCCTTATCGCTTCTCTAGACTGGCCTGAAGCTTATTGCTTTCCCCCCCAGCGATATCACCTTCACGTTTGCGAAACGCTACCATGTCGACAACCTCTACACCGCCAGATTTTGACCCTAAGAACATGCTGTTCCGTAGGCTGGGACCTAGTGGGCTGAGAGTGTCGTTGTTTTCTCTCGGCGGATGTCAGTGATATTTTTGATATCCTTGGCTGAAGCATTGACTGTTCACAGGGCTAACCTATGGAGGTACTGTTGTCGGTGACCCGGTCAAGGTACGCTCTCTTCAGACAGATACTTGTAGCTACCTTAGCTGACCTGACGATGCGCAGGAAATCATCAAGACGGCATTCGAGAATGGTATTAACATGTTCGATACCGCAGATGCCTACGAGAAGGGCAAGTCTGAAATAGAAATGTAAGTCCCTCCCCTTTTCTTTTTCATTCATCGCTGAATTGGATTTGTAGGGGTCGTGCCATTAAAGAGCTCGGATACCGCAGGTCGGATCTCGTGATATCGACGAAAATTTTCTTCGGGCTACGCTCTGGACCTAATGACGGTGGTCTGTCCCGGAAACAGTTCGTTCTCGGTCGTTTTTGTGTGAAGCGTAAATTGACCTGAGCCTCAGTATCATTGAGGGCACACAAGAGAGTCTTGCTCGCCTTCAATTGGACTACGTCGACGTGATATTTGCCCACCGTCACGATCCTAATGGTACGTATTAAGTTATAGACCAACTGTCATTCACCGAACCTACGTTCCTCTAGTTCCAATGGAGGAAATTGTTAGGGCCTTCAATTTCGTGATTGACAAGGGTTGGGCCTTTTACTGGGGAACATCGGAATGGACTGCGCGCGAAATAGAGGAAGCGTATCGTGCGTAATACCCATTTTCTGTCTTGAATTATTTGTCTCACCTCCATGCAGACGTTGCTGATAGAGTTGGCCTTCAAGGTCCCATAGCTGAACAGTGCCAGCACCAGTGCGTCTTTTTTTTCTCTTTACGTCGACCTACACCTTTTTGACTTGGTTCAAAGCATGCTTCATCGCGAACGACCAGAAAAGGAATATGCGTATGTTTTTAAGAAGATCTCTTGCCCATCGGCATCTTATCATTCATAATAACCGCAGTCCACTTTACAAGAAGTACGGTATCAGCACCACCACATGGTCATCTCTTGCCAGTGGACTTCTAACCGGAAAGGTGTGTTACTTTCCTTGACCCTCCAGTACACACTAAAAGACCTTCAGTACAACAACGGAATTCCACCTGGTTCGCGTTTCGATCTCAAAGCCGACTTTTTCAAGGATACCCGCTCCAGCTTGACAGCCCCTGAAGGGCAAGAGAAGATCCGCAAGATCCAGGAGCTCACCAAGATCGCTGAGGAGCTTGGAGCATCGACCGCGGCTCTGGCTCTTGCGTGGGTAGCAAAGAACACGAATACAGGAACGGTTATTTTAGGCGCATCGAAACCTGAACAATTGCTAGAGAACCTGAAGGCCTTGGAGGTACTGCCAAAGTTGACCGATGATGTATTGGCGAGGATCGAGGAAGTGCTAAACAACAAGCCGGCGCCTTTGGTGGGTTTAACTGGGTTTTGTTCTCGGACGCTGAAGATGCTGACGCACCTTTTGTAGCCCGTGCACGGCAGACCGCCTTTGGATCCTCTTGTGAAGAACCGCTTCTGAATGGCAGCACTCAGTTTTTGTTCGTTACTTGCCAACCATTAGTATCAGTTTGATATTCATTTTGACAATAGGCTTGTAAACAAAAATCACTTCAGACCATTTTATAGGTTAGTTTAACCGTATCTTACGGTATTTTTCTAAGGACTCAACCTTCTTCAGTATAGGCAATGTATGGAGCACGAATGTTCATGTTATTCTGTCGGTGCATCGAAAAGTTGTGGAACACCATCTTGCGGTCGTCACGGAAGGTAGAATTCATGTTTCCGAGTATAGCCAGTCCCCGATCCTGTTCTCCGGAACGGCTATTAATAGAGGGTGTGTATGATGATGATGGTGGTGGTGGTACCGGCGCAAGGTCCCAATGGTGTGGGTGCAGAAATCAGCTTTTTAAGACTGATGTGCGCATGGCTGGGATTTTGCGCCCTATTAGTATTATGCTCCTTGAAAGCAATTCGGTTTACTGGCTGACCAATATTTGTTTGACGGATAGCCGATCATAGGTCGTGAAAGGTCATCGACGTGTGAAGAGTGCATTATGCCAGAAACTCGATGAGTTCAGGTTCATTTCAGTACACTCTTCAATCCACATCGATTCATGCTTTGCAGGTGTCCATCTTCGGTCCTTCATTCCGTTGGCGTTCATTGCCAAAATGAGGTAACGAGAACGACTGCCTTTCGGATGAGCCGTCCGTTCGAGCGGCTATCACTCTACACACCGGAACATTGCTACTTAGGCTCCGCTCTTAGTCCGTTATACAAACTGCGCAGGTACCTTGACTTTCCAGTGGCTGAACAGGGCTGATCGCGCATGCATGCATAAGTTCTTCACTATTCAACTGTTCAGATCTGTATTTCAACTTGCTCGTGACAAAACTGGTATTTCCTGTCCCACGTAGTCGTCATGCTTCGCTGATCAGAATGCACACCTCGCTTCTCGATGGTTAGTAGAATGAATCATGTCTCCTTTACTTCTTGTCCATCATTTGTGGCGCCAAGCGCTGGGACCTTTTCTCGGCTATCTGTCATCTGTATGTGAATCGTATGTTTTTACGTCTACAAACCTCCATCTTACACGCCCATCTGGCTAATCCTGGACCTATGTTCAACGTTTATCAGATCTGGGTGTCTTCAAAAATTCCAAAACGTGTTGCATCAGTAACTTCCCGATATATATGCCTAGGCTTGGCTGGCAAGACAAGGCGCGTGTTTTTTGGACTTGACAGGGAGGCGCGTCGTTGGCGTACACGAGGCAAGATTCCTTCAATCTGACTCACCATCAGGGTTAGGGCAACGCGTTTGAGTCATATAAAAACCGTTCTTTTCGATTATTGGACTCCAGCTTCAAGCCACCCGGTTCGCGTCTTACCCCACCATCCATCTCTATCTGCTCGCCGCGCATCTTTATCATCATGTGCTTCATCAGCTACACCTCCAATCGCTACAAGCTCTGCGGAAAACTCATCTCATCCTCGAAGCAGATCACGCGCTGCAGAGAGTACACTGCGTGGATGAAGGCCGTCGAGGCTGGGATGGCCCGCATCACTGACGTCCCCTACCATTGCGACCCACGCGTCATTCCGCCCCACAACAATCCCCTTTCTGCGCCCGGGAGGTGCAGACCCGATTGCCCATATGGCAGGACCCGCCCTCGTGCTGATCAGTAAGTACATCTTCGATGTTTGGCATTCCTTGATTCTGACGCCTGCGGAGCAGTTAGAGTTGGGCTATTTTTGCATGTGCGGGGGTGTTCGTCGGCTAGTCTGCTTGTATCCTACGCGTTTTTTTGCTTTTGATTTTGATAATCATCCCTCCTGTGCTCAGACCTCCATTCTCGAGTTATTGAAATAACTAAAACAGCTTAATTACATGTACATACATGATACATCCGTACCTATAGTACGTCGCTACTTTCTAATATCTTGTTTATAATGTTACATTGCTTCGAGCTATATAAAGGTGTAAAAGTTTCGGTCAACGTTGCAACCGCTACAGCCAAATTAAGTTCGCGTTCACAAACCCATAGTGCCCTGCGCCGCATTTCTGACACACCGTACCAACGTTGACTGTGGCCAAGGGTGTCGTCTACGTACTAGATCCATGCCATGGGCAGAGGGTTGGATAGCATCGCGGATATCTCCGTCCAATGCGTGTTATTTTAACTCGAACCTGCCAGTGGCTGCAGCATACTTATATCATTGTGACGCGCGATGTCAGAGACCGTCAATCATTCGGGTTCAATCAGTGAAGTATTGAAGGTCGAAAAACACCGCAACCAATGAATCACCACCCATTGCTTCACGGAGTATTCACGGCTATTTCATGTTCAGATCGCCAGTCGGGCCTAGTAAGATGTTTATACGGAGCGTCATGTAAGTATCAGGTCAACCAAGCATTACAGTATCGTGTGACCCTAGTTTAAAGGGAAACAAGTTTGAAGTCGAAACTTTAGATATACAGTATCAGGATCATCAGCCGATATAGCCACAGTGATTGACGACCGTCGCCTTGCATTCTATACTGTCAAATAGTAGTACTTCGTCTCACTGTCCTCATGGGAAAAGGTCGAACATGGCTCATAACAGGCTCGGGCCGAAATGATACTAGTAACGTTTTTCCGACTCTTGTTCAAACAATTCTGAGCTACTGAGTCCAAATGTAGAATTTTCTATATCGAGTCTTTTAGTGTAGACGATGCAGCCAGTACGTCTATTTTAGCAAACGACGGCTGGTTGTGTAATGAGTCCTTAAACGCCGTTTCTGCCATTCTTTTCAAGCGTTCCCGCTAATTTCAGAATAACGTTTAGTCAACTGTACTTATGCATGTCAGATCGTCAAGCCAGAGGTGGAACGGGTGATTGGGACGGAGTATCCTTATACATTCCAGTGATCACCGCCGGTCTCCACGATCCGTCATGCAAATCTACCGCTGTGAAAGTAACCGGCAGTGGCTGAGCTCCAAACGTCTTCCACAACCTATCCGTAACAAAAGTATCGAACTGGAAGGGTCCATTCTTGGACGCCACCTAGCTCCAAGAACAAATCCTGCCTTTGCCGGCGTCCATCTTCTACACAATCCTTCACGGGTTACTTCTCTTCCCAGGTCATTCGTCCACTAAGTCACCTTTGACGGCGACACTATGCTGGTGAAAACGTTTTGATACTTGGTCAATTGATCCGCGACTTCCCAAATGCGTCAAGACAAAGGACAGGATAACGCTTCCACATCTCAGTTGTGATCAACGTGCGATCTCCGTTTCTCGCTAAATGGGATGCATTATTGACAGCGGGTGTTTTGTATTGCTTTCACACTGCAATAAAAGAAGCGTATTCCTTATTCTTGCATTCACATTCGACAAAAACTAAGCGAGTATCATACCAGAACATTCACCTCAGTCTTGAAGGTGTGCCCCAAAGAATTCCGCTATTCGTACTTGTAAGCTTTGGCGGTCATGTAAAGGCATCGTAAGACTTACCCAAGGATAGCGCCGAACGCTTGTATGTCCGCTCCAGTGTCGTGTAATCCACGTGCTGAATACCGTATCTACACTCATGCTAAGACCAGAAAATCTCTAAACCCGGAACAATGAGCACGCACCTCATGGATGTTCCAACTGACCATTCTGCATTGTCAAGCATTGCTACAACGAGTCAGTGGCGAATGTTTATATTCTGTTTTGCTTGAACTGACCCCAAGTGAAAGCGCCTTGGATAGGGACATCGTCTTCGTAGATGGATAGCAACATCTCACCGAGGTACGTTAGTAAGGAGTCTGGAAAGAACAGTTGAATCTTCAATTAGCCTGAAAAGAGTCCCAATGCGCACTCGTTCGGAGCACATCCTCCTTTATTTGAGATATATCCGCGTTCGCGTATGCGAAAGGCTCCATGAAGCCGAATTCGGAAACATACTGCCCGCCAGTAGTCAGAAAATAGCCACAATAAAATTCTCACACACCCACAAATTTATTACTTGGCCATCGAGAGTGGAGACCCTTCAGCAAAGCACGAATGGCTACCGGTGCCGCTTGGAGGGGAAGGGCTACTGGGTCACCAACTGGACCTGCGGGCCAGCCGTAATCCGAGTCGAAATATGCAGGTTCGTTGCAGACGGGCCACAAAGGATGGGAAAGATTAGCCACGCATGCGTCGATCCCTGTGTCCGGAGCCTTTACCCATAACGAGAAGTAGGTATCAATAGCAAAAAAATCCGCGGAGCCGAGAATGTCAATCTTTTCCTGATCCGTGAAGCGCGGGAGAGTGTCTTTGACGATGTCGGGCCAATCGCCAGTTGTGTATACAGGGTTTGAGAAGAGGCCGATTTCGAACGCTGCATGGCGTTCGACTGCAAGCGCGTCCTCAGTAGAGTTGCTTCTCCACGGCGTGCCTCTGCAGGATGTCCAGCGTATGCTAACAAGAGAGAGAGGGACATAGTTACATGTAATCGGTGTTCTTGAAGGTGATCTTTCCAGATATGTTCATTGCGCGAAATGCTGGGGAGAAAACGGATGTGTCAGTAGCGCTTTATGGTGGTACATCGACAAACCCTTGACGGCTCCTGCATGGGCCTTTACTATGATAAAGCATCAGGATGAGGGGTGCTATGGGGAAGAAGGATGCAGAACGTACATAGATTGTATGCACATTGATAAGGGGCGGTGGAGGAGTTTACGCCAAGGGCAAGCGTGGTATCTGGTCTCAACAGTAAGCTTTGCAAAGGTAAGTTTTGATGTACGGAAAGTTTACCGAATGGAGAGGTCGCAACCTGGCCACAATAAATCCTCGGCTCATTGAAAGTATACCTAAAGCAGTTGAGCATATTTCGGCGACAAGAAAGTATGGACACCAACCAAGTTTTAACACGGCCGTTGTATGCCTTGAATACAGTCTTGGCGTAGCTGAAAATCGTATGAGTACACAAACCGTCGTATCCTTCTAGCGCTCACTTTACAAAGTCGTCGACTATTTCTGGCGATGTGAAACCCCGTAGTAGGCCTGAAGGGCGAGAGGTGTATCCCAATGGACTATTTCTCAGGTGGTAAACATGGCATATTGAATGGAACAAAGAAAGCCTTACACAGTGTCACAACAGGCTCCATACCATGAGCCAAATGGTAATCAATGACTGCAGCGGAAACATCAGTTAGCGCCACTGACGATACTGTCAGGATGATTTTATACCATCGGAATAGTGATCAATGCCAGCCGTATTAACGGGAGAATCGGCGGCACCGAACGGGTAGATCCTCGCCCACGAAATCCTAAGAAGTATTTTTCAGATAAGCCGAGTCAATGGGGTTCCAGCGCGTACGAGAAAGAATGCGCAGTAACACCAAGAGCAGCAACGCGCTGGATGTCTTCTTTGTACAGGAAGTAGTGAAGATCGACGACGTCAGCTGCAATAATCTCAGTCGCATGATTAACATCATTCGGGTACCACGCATACTCACCAGTCGTATTGTCGAGTACAGCATTTGGCTGTCTGGAAGCCCAGTCCCACATGCTCGGACCTTTGCCTTCATTCTTCGTGGCGCCCTCGACTTGGTACGCGGATGTAGCGATTCCGAATTTGAAACCCTTGGGGAATTTCACGTCCGGCAAGACGTCCTTCGGGGAGGGAGCATAGAAGGATGGATACAAAGGCGGGGGAGAGGGTGGTAGGGTCACCGCAGCGCTGGGCACACGGGTAGTGGTGAACGGAGGCGCCTCGACAGGTCTGATCTGCAGTCAGTGACAAGTTAGGAACGCCACACTCCAGGACGATCAGCGAAACTGCGAACGATATCCCAAAGTCGTTCCAGTCCTTCCGGTGTGTAATCGCGGCGAATCGATCCAATTGGAGGAAAGCTAGCTGTGGCCGTGGAAATACTTGTGGAACTTAGTGTATTGGTAGTGGTGGATACTACCGAAGAGCTTGTTCTCGTACTACTCGACTGTGCGAGTACTACAGAAACACCGCTCCACCTACTGGGGAAGGCCAATGAGAGTAACAGTACCCCGATGAGCATCTTAGGGAAGAGGGTCGAAGAACACTGGGAGCAGCCGTACGGTGTCGCGCAGTATATATAGCCTCTTCACGTATACATATGCATGGAGAGTCACATGTTTTTCTTTGGCTACATGGCCCTTCGGAGGAATGTGGCGAAAGGTGCTTCCTTGTTCATCACTCTCGGACTCGGACTCGGACTGCTAATCATTGTGACAGCATGACACTTCTTTCGGCACTGGGTCATGGGCAAGGCTGCAGACGACGATGGCTTTCCCAGATTATCGTGGTAATACCCTGCAAGGAACCTCTTGATCATGATACAGCTACTGCCTAGACCGAGCTGAGTTCCATTCCGTATAGGTCCTTAACACACGTACTGAATTGTTTTCTTCTTTTCTAGCACGTCTCTACGTCCTCTCGAACTTATACGTGATCAATGGCCCCTACCTTACTGATGTTTCTGGGGCCAAAAGAGGGCGATACAGTCGCTAAAAGACTTGATTCAAGGTGAAACGGTGCGGAGAACGAAGGGATGCAAATTTGACTAAGGCGGTAAGACGAGACAGACTTGCCAAACCTTCTTCCCTTGAACAAGGACATCACAGTCGTACCGTAGTAAATCGACACTTTTGACATAGGAATTATCTGGAAGTGGGGACGGAGCTGCAGTGGGAGAGACCAAGTATGCAGGGAGAGTTACGCATTGACTTTCCGCTGGAACGCGTTTTCCCTGCAAAGCCTCGAGGTCGTACGCGCGGGTTGGTCATTGTGCAAGAAAAAAAGTGCGGTGTTCTTTATAAAGAAGTTTGGTGCAAAGATGCTCTCTCGGAATACACTTCGACACTAGAAACGACATCGCGCATAGTGCTCTGTAAGGTAGTTAGTCCATCGCGAGTAGGGGAGAATCGTCCGAAATGCTCACCGCCGTAGACGAGACAAACAAAGGCTGGTTGAAATTGAACACGCTGCTGACTTTCCGGCAGTGATAACTGATTACCGGCCCAAGTTCGTGGAAAAGATGCCACACCGCCGGATCACACCTAACCAATAAATGAACATTGAACTTGAAGCTCCGTGACATAGGAAGCAAATTACCACTGATACTGACATTCAATGTATGGCCGCTGTCCTTGTCACTGCTACAGTTACAAGTGCAAATCTGGCCATGTAGCCGGCTATGGGAACAGACACGGGAAACACAAACTACGGAATGCGAAACAGTTGGCAAGCTTCGAAGTTCGGGAACTTTGAAAGCCTATTTCCACTGGTCATACTAGTCTTGAGTGTCGAATGATGTTCTTGGGGTATGGGTCGCCAAGCGGCGAGCGTAGATCAAAAAGTCGCTTCTTTGGGCAATTGTGAGAGAGGATACTTAAGTAGTCGGACTGCGAACATTCTGAACCCCGGGTAAACGTGGCTCAAATCCTAACCTCAACACGGTCACCTGCTTTAAATGCTTACTAAGGTACACGCTTTGTGATCACCTAGGCCCGGACCGGGACAACCGAGCCCAGTTCCTCCCACTTGCCATTCCACCAACACCAACACACTATTGTCGCTTCCCCCAATGTTTATGAAAAGAAGTCGTAATACGTATTCGGGAAGCCTCATGTATGGATTTATGGCCTACAGTCAAGGAAGCATTTATCATTGCTATCGATGACGACTCGGAGCACGGTGAGCGCGGATGGACGAAGATCTTGGGGAACGTGTAATAGAACGAGAGGTCCCTTTTCGTCGTGGTGGAAGCGCTGTCAAGTTACGGTGGCAGGGTACCCTTCTGTCCCGTATTGGTCAAGATTGCAAAGGCAATGGTTGTACTACTCGCCTCGAACAAGAACCGCGTCTATGAGAACTGTCCATCCTAGCTGGCGCGCGCAGCTATTTGCAGTGTACACAGACACCTAGCTCGAATCCAGACGAAACCACCATAGGGCGGAAAACTTTTCAAATCACGCATGCTTTGACTAGGAGTGAAAGGTGTTGGAGGTCGCTTTTCATATAGCGGTCCCGGTGAGTGGTTCATCTCTCATTTGCAAAGTGCACGCGTGCTTTGTTCACACCCAATGGTAGACAAGCTGAATATAACTATTGGGGAGCCCTGGTGTTTTCGAAGTTATCATTCTCAGCTTGTGGGCCGATTGCGGTCGTGCACATACCATATACACAGGTTCCGCCTCCTCAGCCAATTTCTGGTACTCGTCGTCGCATAATTTTCAACTGAACAAACAATCCTTCTCTGGACATACAGTTCGTTCAACGGTTTTCAGGGCCAGCGAGCCTTACTCAAGCCTTTTCAGAGGACATTCATAGTAGAGGCCGACTGCGCCGATGGGTAAGCACTTACTTTCCAGTCTACTGAATTAGGAAATGGAAACCACACATATAGGATCGAGGCGCTATGGTGTAGTGGTAGCACATGGGATTCTGATCAGAATAACGAATTCCCACAACCCAGGTTCGAACCCTGGTAGTGCCTTCGATGTTTGGTGCAATCATTTAGACATTTTTGCATCTCATTCCCCATAACCACCTAGGTCCTAGGACCTACGGCACTTTCTGAGTTCTTTCGCATACTTGGTCAATGGTGGTGCTAGAGCTTCTCCACTCTCACCAGCGGCGTTACATACCCGACTCTGGAGGAGCGTTGGAGAGATGTCTATGTTCTGGTTCGTGCCAAGGGATTCCGACAGCTTTTTCCTGCGTTGACATTTTCTGTTTGGAGATACATGATATGGAATCGTCAGTACAGAGACAAGACAAGCGTCTTCCTGGAAGATACTTCAGTAATTTACATGTTTACCGAATACTGAAAATCCTACTCATTCTCCCATCCTAGAATTATCAACCGACCCGTGGCTCGTCCCCTGCCGAAAGTGAATACACACACTTCCGCTTTGCGACTCGCGAGCTGAGATTCACCCTGAGAATCACACATTGGCCCGAACAATGTGCCAGGCGAGAACAATGGACGGCAGTCTGGGAACGAGTTCGAATGCGAATCCGAGTGCGATGAATTGTCAAGCCATCAAGGAATCTGGAGTACCAAGCTTCAATGTAGAGTATCCGAACAAAGGTAAGTCGGCAATTGCCGTGTAAGCGTCGTCTTAATCTTTTGCGTGATCCTACGCCTACCCTACGCCTCCTTTCGCAGCCTTTCATCGCATTGTCAGGTCCCCGGCAGTCGCTGTGAACTCAAGGGTGAGGAAGTCGTCCAGCCGTTCCCTATGGAGGATTGCCACCGAGCCGTGGTAGAGTGCGTGCAGTCGCGTATACTGTAAGTTCGACTGAGTAAGATCCTTCTATCATAATATTCAAAACATCTTCTCAGGTAGATCGTCTGACTGAACGATGTCTGGAGGTGGTTTTAGTGAACTCGGACGCTCTGATACGCGCGCTTAACACAACGGGCCGTCACTCTACGGCGGTTCCAGTGTAATTGTCCGAGCTTCTGTTAAAGAATTACTTCCGTGAACGAAGGTTATGTTGCAAGCTTTTCTGACCCTCATCCGCATCCGATGCACTTCTCCGCAATGCCCTTCTTCCAAGAAAAACAAACCGAAAATATGACTCTACCTCCGTACTACGCGAAGGTGCTATATATATAGTAGCTGCTGCTGTTCGATTCCCTTACCCCAAGATGCTCATCCAAATACTGTTGCTCTCTTTCGCGGATCCCGATTGGTGGAGCGGATTTTCGGTAGCGCTCGCACAGTCTGCTACAGGAGCAAGCTCTTCGTTAGTATCCACCACTACCAGCACATCAAGTCCCACAAGTATTGCGGCCACGGCTAGCTTTCCTCCAATCGGATCGATTCCTCGTGATTACACACCAGAAGGACTGGAACAACTTTGGGATATCGTTCGTAGTTTCCCTGATAGTCTATCCCTAACTTCTCACTGATCTGCAGGTCGGGCCTGTCGAGCCACCTCCGTTCACCACTACCCGCGTTCCTAGCGCAGCGGTCACCCTACCGCCCTCTCCCCCTCCTTTGTATCCATCCTTCTATGCTCCCGCGCCGAAGGACATCTTGCCAGACTTGAAATTCCCTAAGGGCTTCAAATTCGGAGTCGCCACGGCCGCGTACCAAGTCGAGGGGGCAACGAAGAATGAGGGCAAAGGTCCGATAATGTGGGATTGGGAGTCCAGACAACCAAACGGTATATTCGATAACACAACTGGTGAGCATTCGTGATACCGCAACAATGAGAATTATGCGACTGAGATTAATGCAGGTGACATCGTCGATCTTCATTACTTCCTGTACAAAGAAGACGTCCAGCGCATCGCTGCTCTTGGTGTTAATGCCCATTCTTTCTCATATGTGTTGAAATTCAGTCGATGTGACCATTTCTGAACAATGTTCCGTAGCATCTCGTGGGCGAGGATCTATCCGTTTGGCGCCGCCGATTCTCCTGTTAATACGGCTGGCATTGATCACTATTCCGATGGTACAATTTCATCTTGACAGTATCGTAAGTGATACTGATCGCTTCCGCTGCAGTCATTGATTACCATTTGGCTCATGGTGTGGAGCCTGTTGTAACACTGTGCAAGGCATTCTCTGTTCTATTCAGTATGCCATGCTTACTACCTTCACCTGAGATATAGTCCATTGGGATACGCCTCTTGCCCTTCAGGCTTACTACGGGGGTTTCACATCACCCGAAATAATCGATGATTTCGTAAAGTGAGTGCTAGAATCATAAGAATGCGACAGTTCGTGTGCTTATACCATCTTTACAACCTTCAGCTATGCCAAGACAGTATTCAAGGCATATAATAGCCGTGTTAAAACTTGGTTCATGTCCACAGTTTCTTGACGCCGCAATAAACTCAAAATGTTTCAGGTATACTTTCAATGAACCGCGGGATTATTGTGATCAGCTCGCATCCTATCCTTTCAGTGAGTATTCTTTGTATCACAACCAACCTCTGCAGGCTTACTGTCGAGACTAGATGCCACGCTCGCTCCTGGTGTAAACTCGTCTACCGCCCCTTATAAATGTGCATACAATCTGTGTACGTTCCGCACTGCGCTTCTTCCTCCTGCCCCCGGTCCTTATACTTTATCATAGTAAAGGCCCATGCAGGAGCCGTCAAGGGTCTGTCGACGTATCACAATGAAGTGCTACTTTACTCATCTCTTTTCTCACCAGCATTCCGGGCAATGAATATATCAGGAGAGATCGCCTTCAAAAGCGACAACTACATGTAACTATATCCCTTCCTCCTGCTAGGCTTTACGCAACCTGAACATTCTCCAGAGGCACACCATGGAGAAGCAATTCTACTGAGGATGCACTTGCTGTCGAACGTCACGCAGCGTTCCAAATCGGCCTCTTTGCAAACCCCGTATACACAACCGGCGACTGGCCGGACATCCTCAAGGACACCCTCCCAGCCGAATATCTCCCGCGCTTCACCGACCAGGAAAAGAGTGACCTTCTCGGCTCCGCAGATTTCTTTGCCATTGATGCCTACCACTCGCTTTGGGTAAAGGCTCCGGACGAAGGAATCGACGCATGTGTGGCAAATCCTTCCCATCCCTTGTGGCCCGTCTGTAATGAACCCGCATATTTCGACTCGGATTACGGCTGGCCCGCAGGTCCCGCTGGTGACCCATTGGCTACACCCCTCCAAGAAACACCGTTGGCCATTCGTCCGTTGTTGAAGGGCCTCCACTCTCGATGGCCGACTAATAAGATGGTGGGTGTGAGGATATTTCAATGACTAGTGTTCCTGACCGCTAGCGCAGTATATTTCCGAGTTCGGTACCATAGAGGCAGGCGCATACGCAAACGCGGATATTTCGCAAATAAAGGAGGACGCGGGCCGAACGAGTGCGCATTCGGACACATTTCAGCCTGGCTAATTGACGAATCATCTGTTATTTCCAGACTACCTCCTCACGTACCTCGGTCAGATGTTGCTGTCCATACACGAAGACGGTGTTCCGATACAGGGTGCTTTCACTTGGGGTTAGTTCTAGCAAATCGGGATATAAAAATTTCCTATTAACTTGCTGTAGGAATGATTGACGATGCAGAATGGTCAGGTGGAACATCCGTCAGGTGTGTGCTCATTGTCCTGAATTTAGAGAATTGAAGATCTTAGCATGGCTGTAGGTTCGGTATTCAGCACGTCGATTACACGACACTCGAGCGGACGTACAAGCGTTCGGCCCTGTCTTTGGGTGAGTTGTACAATGTCTTCCAATGAGTACCAAGATTTACAAGTACGAATAGCGGAATTCTTTGAGTCACACCTTCAAGACTGAGGTGTATGGTATAGTATGATCATTGATATAGTCAGTTGGTTTCCGTCGAATGCGAGTTGAAATACACCTGTTCTACTTCATGAGGAATTCCGATGTTGCATCAATACCTATTCCTGCATCTTCTGTATTCCGGAACGTTGGCGATGGGCCACGGTGTGGGGTCTTCGCCAGGAAAAGTGTCTCCCTGAAAGATACCTTAGTAATTCATGTCAACAAAGAGGTGCAAATCCTACCGTCATCCTAGAGTCAATGACCATCACTCGGACCACGCCTTGTCCCATGTCCAAAGAAAATGCGCAGTTTCGCTTTGGCAAAGTGAGAATCCCACGTTGGGCTCCAATTACGCTAGGCCGGCACAATGGTTAGAAGTCCGAGCACATGTCCGAAAGCGAGTCCGAAAGCGATGAACAAGCCACGACGCCCAATGGCTAAAGACCGAATTCTCAGCATGATCCCTGATGTTCTTCTTCCTCCTGGTATTCCTTCAAAGTACAGATCAGAAATGCTCTCCCTCCTACTACTCCTCTTGTCGAGCCAAATACTAGCAGCAATCGACCGGCACACGTTAGTGTCACGGTACAATCCCACCCGCAATGCATCCAGCCTCTCCACGCCGATGCAAGTAGGCAATGGAAACTTTGCTTTCGGCGCTGATGTTACAGGTCTCCAAACGTTCCAGCCATTCGCCATCATGTCTTCGTGGGGGTGGAAAAACGACACTTTGCCTCAAGGTAAAACGATGGACGACTTGAATGACTATCACGGTGCAAGCTGGTATAATCACGGACGGCTTGTCGAGTATGATTTTGGTGGTGCTGATGAGATGATTGAGCAATGGCTCACCGCGAACCCCAACCGTGTCAATCTGGGACGGGTGGGGTTGGTGTTCCGGTCGGTAGAAGGAGAGGTGCTCAACGTGACGGAGAGTAATTTGACAGATATTCACCAGGAACTCGACCTCTGGACAGGAACGATTACAAGTGGATTCTCCTTTGGAGGGGAGCCGATTACTGTGACAACGACATGCGTACAGGATCGAGACACCATTGGAATCAGGATCGAATCCGCGCTGCTGAGTGACGGCCAGTTGGGCGTGTTCGTAGACTATCCGTGGAACGATGGTTCGGCCATGTTCAGCGCACCGTTCGTCGGAAATTGGAACGCTCCTGCCAATCACACGACTTCGATCAGTACTGATGTGGATGACCACAACGCTCAGATTATCCACACGCTCGACGAAGCCTCGTTCATCACTTCGTTCGACGGTGATGCCTTCACCATATCCCGTGATTCTCCTGATACTCATCGTTACACCATCCTACCCAGAGATTCTACGTCGACCTTCCGAATGGCAGTCACATATGGCATCGCAAGCACTGATGACAGAACGAGTTATGAAGCCACCGACGTTTCATCGCGAACGACTTGGGACACCTTTTGGTCACGAAGTGGTTTCGTCGACGTGTTTACGGAATCTTCAGACCCTAGAGCAGATGAGCTGCAAAGAAGGATTATTCTGTCGCGATATTTGATGCGGGTTAATGAGGCGGGAGACACGCCGCCGCAGGAGGTAAGTGAATTTCGGACTGCGTGTACAAGTCAATTCTCATGCACATTACCAGTCTGGGCTAGTGAATAATGGCTGGGTGAGTGACTTTGCACTATCCTACAAAAAAAGACTCACAAACCCTTTTACAGTACGGGTAAGCATCTTCGAGATATGTCGCATATGCATCGCTTTGAATTCACTGCCCGGATAATGTAGCAAGTTCCACATGGAGATGTTCTTTTGGCACGCGGGACACTGGGCTCTCTGGAACAATTGGGAGCTGCTCAACCGGTCTACTAGTACCTACGCCAAGTTCCTGCCATCCTCGATAGCCAGGTCGCAGGAGCAGCAACACTGGCCCTCTGGCGCACGGTGGCCAAAGATGACCGACCCTTCAGGTCGTTCATCCCCAGGCGAGATCAACAATCTGCTAATCTGGCAACAGCCGCACCCGCTCGTATTTGCGCAGTATGAGTATCGGGCATCACCGACGATAGAGACTTTGCGTAAGTGGGAGGACGTGGTTCGTGAAACGACCAACTGGATGGCTGCGTTTGCGTGGTACAACGAGTCCACAGGCGTATACGACCTTGGACCACCCATGTACGTCGTCAGCGAAGATACCAGTCCCAATGTGACTGTGAATCCCGCATTCGAGTTGGCGTATTGGCGTTTGGGATTGGGCTTCGCGCAGGAATGGATGGAGAAGCTTGGCGCAGAGGTCCCAAAGAATTGGACGGTGGTCAAAGAGAATCTGGCAGCACTTCCTGTCAACAACGGCACGTACAAGGTGTACGAAACCCTTGAAAACGACTTTTGGACGGATCCAAAGTATACTAACGATCACCCCGCGTTGGTGGGAGTATATGGATGGCTTCCGAAGACAGAGGGATTGAACCTCACGATTGCGAAAGCAACGGCTAAGAAGGTGAGAGAGGATTGGAATGCAACGAACTTCTGGGGGTGCGCTGAGTCTATGTTCATTTTTTCTTGGTAACTGAAGGGTTTACAGGTGGGATTTCCCGATGCTTGCGATGTCGTCGGCACGCAATGGGGATGCTGAGGAGGCCGTTGAGTGGTTGTTAGACCCTCTTTTCAATTTTGACGAAGTTGGGATGCCATTGACCCACGTACGTATACCTCCGCCGTATTTTCCGGGCTCAGGTGGGCTCTTGTATGCTGTCGTGATGATGGCATGTGGGTGGGACGGTAGCGAAGGGGATGCGCCAGGATTTCCGAAAGACGGTTGGGTCGTTTGCTATGAAGGTTTGAGTAAAGCGTTGTAATCAATAGTTTTTTGTATCTTTTACTGGAGAAGCCCGTAGTCCACAATGATAGCAGCACTTTTCCGGTTTCAAGTCATCATAACGGATTCGGTGACGAACATATCGCATCTGTATCAACCTCAACTGGTTGAGGTTAAACGTTAAGCCCTTGAAACCAATAGTAAATATTCTACAGCGAAGGAAAGCGTCCAGAATAAATTGTCGGAAAATCCAACAGAGAATAGATAAATGTGATGTGGAGTCACGGCATAGCTTGATCAAGGTGAAGGAGAGTAAGGAAGAAGACGGCGAAGGGGAGATGCGATGGCGGTAAATAGAGAACCCGGCCGGCGGCAAACAACGCGTCATCATTGCCAAACATTCCTTCTCCGGAATTCACCTCCTACCTAGTACCACGAGCCTTCGTGGCCACAGCACATGGCTTGCCATGTCAGGGCTGTGGACCCGGCCGTTCCTGATTGGGACCTTGCGCCGGTACACACACCACACACCACACCACGTCCTCGACTTGCTCGACATCACCGCGACGCACTCACAGACAACCAAAACGCAATGTTTTTGGATACACGAACTCAGATTTCTCTCTCACACACGATCCAGATGGTGGCATCACTCATACACGGCTATTTTCTCCAGACGATGTCCTAGTTCCTATTTCCGATGCCACATCTAAGGCCTCTTCCTGCATCTTCTGTTTGGCGATCAGGACTCCAGAATAATATGCCGAGCGAGTACACAATAGTCGGCAGTCCAGGAACGAGTCCGACAGCGACTCTGAATCTGAGAGCTATGACATGATGAACCTTGAACAAATGTGAGTCAGTAATTGCTGCATACGCATCTACCAACCTACGCCTCCTTTCGTAGCCTATCATCGCGCTGTCAGACCGCCACCATTCGCGGTCAAATCGACGGCGAATTTGTGGCCTTATCATTCTAGAGGACTGCTACTTAGCCATTATAGAGCATGCGCAGTCGTGTAGAGGCCGACTCACCAAGATCTTATCTTTGTATAACATTGTAAGTATGTTCTCAGGTATACCACCTGACTCCACAGCGACTTGGAGGTAGTTTTAGTGAGCTCCAACGGCGGCAAGGTTCCTCTTAAGCACGCGCTCAACAGCGTGTAGTCCTTCTGATGTATTGCAGTGGTTCCTGAGCAACCTTAGAGACCATTCACTGGGAAGACATCTGTTTTGTCTAGTTCAAGAGTCGGCTACTCGTTCGAATCGAAATTCTGCATTTTGCAACTTTACCGCTTATCCGACATTTTTCGCAAATAACCTCCTGCAGCAATTTTCCTTGTGTATTTGGTGGTGTCGGAACTTCTCCCCTCCCACAAGCCGGAGTGTGGTGGCCTTAGATGTCTGACTCTGGAGGAGCGTCGAAGAGATCTCCATGTTCTGGTTTGTGCCAAGGAATTCTGGCGGCTTTTTCCTGCATTTGACTTCCGCTTTGACAACTCGCGAGCTGAGAATCGCCCGGATAATGTGCTAGGCGAGCAGGCGGCAGTCTGAGAACGAGAACGATTGACAAGTCACGTTCATCAAGGAATTTGGAGTATGCGTGTTTCTATAGTATCCCCTGGGCGATGATCTATCCGTTTGGTGCCGCCGATTCTTCCATTACAGCTGTTCCGGAAAATAATGAGAATCACGCGAGAGCAACGTGCGCCCAAATTTGACGTATTTACCGCATTTGGTAAGTATATACTTGCCCTTCTCCTCGATGTACACCTTGGCTCGACCTTTGCATCCACTATCAAGTTATTCTTCAGTCGACATCTGCTATTTTGAAGAGGTGATTGATGAATTTGGCCAGTTTCAGTCGTCGGATGAGCCTCAAGGGACTCTTGGACATGTGTTTGCTTCGACAATTATCAAGACATGTATATTCAGGTAACTGCAGGGTCTACAAGACTGTCTAGTACGCCATCAAACGCTGGGATACCCTTATTGGTGTACGGGAGGTTCGACGGATGCCGAGGTGACTCCGCTGTGTTGCCAGAAGCGACAGTACATTCTGTGACATCCGAACTGTCGATGACTGGTCACTGGACATTATATCATTATCGTATATGGTGGAATTTCTGAAGAAAAGGCTTTAGTAGCGTAACATGAATTGGTTATACAGGTGTACGTTGAGGAGAAGGCTCTGGAGACTGGAGAAGGGCAAGCATATATTTACCAAATGCAGTAAATACGTCAAATTTGGGCGCACGTTGCTCGCGCGTGATTCTCATTATTTTCCGGAACAGCTGTAATACGACTGGCATTGCTCGCTATTCTGATGGTAGACTCGGTATTACTGGACTTAATGAGACAGTATCGTTAGGTAATGCTGATCGTTTTCGCTGCAGTCTCTGTACCATCAGTGACGTAGTCCATTGGGACAAGCCTCTCACCCTTCGAGCTTACTAGGGGTTTCTCATCACCATAATTCGTCGACCATTTCGTAGAGTGAGCGCCAGAACGCGGCAGTTCGTGTGCTTTTACAACCTTCAGCCGTGCCAAGACGGCATTCAAGGCATACAATGGCCCTGTTAAAACTCGGTTCGTGACCATAGTCTTGTGACGCCGCATTAAACATAAATGCCCCAGGTATAGTTTCAATGAACCATGCGATTATTGTGACCCGGTCGCATCCTATCCTTTTGCATGGCTGTAGGTTCGGTATTTAGCACGTCGATTACGAGACACTGGAGGGGATATACAAACGTTCGGCACTGTCCTTCGGTGAGTTGTACAATGTCTTCCACGAGTACCAAGTCAAGTACAGGACTGAGGTGTATGCTATAGTATGATCATTGATATAGTCAGTGCTTTCGTCGAATGCGAATTGAAGTACACATGTCCTACTTCATGAGGAATTCCGATGTTGCATCTCAAGACCTATTCCAGAATGTCGACGATAGGCCACGGCATGGAGTCTTCACCAGGACAATTGTCTCCCTGAAAGATACCAGTAATTCAAATGTTAATCAAGAGGTGCAAATTCTACCGTCATAATATAGTTAATAATCATTACTGAGACTCGGACCGTGGCTTGTCTCATCTGACTGTCCAAAAAAAATGCGCATAATTTCACTTTGGCGAAGCACGTTGGACTCAGCACCCGAACAATTGTCCCAGGCCGGCGCAATAGTTAGAAGTCCGAGCACATGTCCGAAAGCGAGTCCGAAAGCGACGAACAAGCCACGATGAATTTGGATATCAGCGAGACTCGGTCGAATTGTTAACGTTCAGGCGTCATTCTCAGGGATTTGTGCATGTTCTTCTTCCTCCTGTTGTTCCTTCGAAGTACAAATCAGAAACCTAATGCTCTCCCTCCTTCTACTCCTCTTGTCGACCCAAACGCTAGCAGCAAGCGACCGACACACGTTAGTGTCACGGTACAATCCTACCCGCAATGCATCCAGTCTCACTATGCCGATGCAAGTAGGCAATGGAAACTTTGCTTTCGGCGCTGATGTCACAGGTCTCCAAACATTCCAGCCATTCGCGATCATGTCTTCGTGGGGGTGGAAAAATGACAGCTTGCCTCAAGGTAAAACGATGGACGACGTGAACGACTATCACGGTGCAAGCTGGTATAATCACGGACGGCTTGTCGAGTATGATTTTGGTGGTAGTGACGAGGAGATTGAGCAATGGCTCACCGCGAATCCCAACCGTGTTAATCTGGGACGGGTGGGGCTGGTGTTCCGGTCGGTCGAGGGAGAGGTACTCAACGTGACGGAGAGTAATTTGACAGATATTCACCAGGAACTCGACCTCTGGACAGGAACAATTACAAGCAAGTTCTCTTTTGGAGGGGTGCCGATTACTGTGATAACGACATGCGCACAGGATCGAGACACCATTGGGATAAGCATCGAGTCCGCGCTACTGAATGACGGCCAGTTGGGCGTGTTCGTGGACTATCCATGGAACGATGGTTCGTCCTCGTTCAGCGCACCATTTGTTGGAAATTGGAACGCTCCTGCAAATCACACAACTTCGATCAGTACTGACGACGATGGTCATCGCGCAGAGATTACCCACACGCTCGATGAAGCCTCGTTCATCACTTCTTTTGACAGTGATGCCTTCACCATATCCCGCGATTCTCCTGATACTCATCGTTACACCATCTTACCAAGAGACTCTACGTCGACTTTCCGAATGGCAGCCACATATGGCATAGCCAGCCCTGTTGACAGAACGAGTTATGAAGCCACCGACGTTTCATCGCGAACGACATGGGACGCCTTTTGGTCACGAGGCGGTTTCGTCGACGTGTTTACTGAATCTTCTGACCCAAGAGCAGATGAGCTGCAAAGGAGGATTATTCTGTCGCGATATTTGATGCGGGTCAATGAGGCGGGAGACACGCCGCCGCAGGAGGTAAGTGGATTTCGGATTGCGTATAAAGTCAATTCTCATGAACGTTGCCAGTCCGGGCTAGTAAATAATGGCTGGGTGAGTGGCTTTGCACTATCCTACCAAAAAAGACTCACAAACCTTTTTACAGTACGGGTAAGCATCTTCGAGATATGTTGCATATGCACCGTTTTGAATCCACTACCGGGATAATATAGGAAATTCCACATGGAAATGTACTTTTGGCACTCGGCACATTGGGCTCTCTGGAATAACTGGAACCTGCTTGACCGGTCCATCGCTACCTACAACAAGTTCCTGCCGTCCTCGATAGCCAGGTCTCAGGAGCAGCAACACTGGCCCTCTGGCGCACGGTGGCCAAAGATGACCGATCCTTCAGGTCGGTCATCCCCAGGCGAGATAAACAACCTCCTGATCTGGCAGCAACCGCACCCTCTCGTGTTTGCACAATATGATTATCGGGCATCCCCGACGATAGAGACGCTGCGTAGGTGGGAAGATGTGGTTCGGGAAACGGCCGACTGGATGGCTGCGTTCGCGTGGTACAACGACTCTACACGCGTCTATGACCTTGGGCCACCGATATACATCGTCAGTGAGGATACCAGCCCAAATGTGACTATGAATCCCGCTTTCGAATTGGCGTATTGGCGTTTGGGGCTGGGTTATGCGCAAGAATGGATGGAGAAGCTCGGCGCAGATGTCCCAGAGAGTTGGATGGCGGTCAAAGACAACCTGGCAGCACTTCCTGTTGACAACGGCACGTACAAGGTGTACGAAACCCTTGAAAACGACTTTTGGACGGATCCAAAGTATACTAACGATCACCCCGCGTTGGTGGGAGTATATGGATGGCTTCCGAAGACAGAGGGATTGAACCTCACGATTGCGAAAGCAACGGCTGACAAGGTGCGAGAGCATTGGAATGGGACGTACTTCTGGGGGTGCGCTGAATCTGTATTCATTCTTGCTCGGTAACTGAAAGGCTTACAGGTGGGACTTCCCAATGCTTGCGATGTCGTCTGCACGCAATGGAGATGCCGAGGAAGCTGTTGAGTGGTTGTTAGACCCTCTTTTCAATTTTGACGACGTTGGGATGCCATTGACACCAGTGCGTCATCCGCCGTATTTTCCGAGCTCAGGTGGGCTCTTGTATGCTGTCGCGATGATGGCAAGTGGGTGGGATGGTAGCGAAGGGGATGCGCCAGGATTTCCGAAAGACGGTTGGGTCGTTCGCTATGAAGGTTTAAGTAAAGCGTTGTAATCAATAGTTTTTTGTATCTTTTACCGGAGAAGCTCGTAGTCCACGATGATGGCGGCACTCCTCAAGTTCCCAGTCGTCATAACTGCTTCAACGATGACATCTCACATCCGTATCAACCTCAACCTACAGCCTTTTTATTGTGGTTAAGCGTGTAAACCCAGGCCAGTACATTCTTCAGGGAAATTTAGCGCAGCTTCCGGAATAAATCATCAAAAAATCCTACTGAGATGGGACATATGTGAGGTGCAGACATGTCGTAGCCTGAATCAAAGCGACGGAGAACGAGGAAGAAGATCGTGAATGGTAGATGCGAAGTAGAGCATGGCGGTATTGGTATCGGTATCGGCATCGGCACAAGGCTCATACCGTTGTAATCACACTGTTGAGTGCGTCTCGCAGAGTAGAGACTCTTCGTGGGATGTTAGTTAGTGAAAGAACCACTGGTGGAGGTGGATGTCGTATGTAAGGCGAGATAGTGTGAAAATAAGGAGTAAAGAGGAGCTGGCAGGGCGGGAACGAACGAAACCAAACGCAAGCACGAGGAGGCGCAACGTTGCAGTACACTATTTCGAGAACAGCGCGGTAGAGACCAGGGCCAATTGAACAGAGCCAGTGATAAGAAAGCACCGAACATGCGCGCCGTTGCAGCACGCCATCCAAGGAAAGCGCGGCAGCAGGAGCAGCAGGACTCGGGCCCATGGAAACAACAAAACAGAAGCACCGAGCAAGCGCAACGCTGCAGCACACCATTTCCAGGAACAGTGCAGCAGCAGCAGCGGACTCATTCGGGCCCATGAAACAACGACACACGGAACAGCCTGAACAACAACACACGAACGCCCTAACAGTCACGGTGAGAATCTTCTCGAAGTTGTCTTGGCGAATATTCAGCCGTGTATGAGTGAGGCCACCATCTTGGTCGTGATATGGAGAGATCGGAGTTTGTATATCCATAAACATCGCTTTTTGGTAGTCTGTGAGCGCGTCGCGATGTTGAGAGGTCAGAGGTGAATTCCAAAAAAGGAATGTTTGGCAATGATGACGCGTTGTTTACCCGTTCTGCTTTTCAAGCTCATACTTTTGCGAGTTTTCTACGGACTTGAGCTTGAAGCTTGAAAACTTCACCATCGTCAGAACTAGCTGCAGGCTGACTACGATTCGTCCGTATCTCTTTACCACTGCGAGCAGAATATGGACGGTCCACATTTTGCGAACGCAGACAAGCACGTGTACTTCACACAGAATGATTAGACTTTTGGGTGCAGGCGGGACCTCCGATGAACAAGCCGAGGGCGGACAATACCGGCACCAGCAGGCAAATAGCTTGACGATAACGTACTCATCTTCACTAGTTGAAAAACGACAAAAACATTCTTCATACGCGTAAAAACAACACTGTCAAGTCTCAAAGCGATACGATAAGAAATGAAAGAGATACGGCGCAACGAAACGACGAGGGCGACGCCAAAAAAAGTTAATATTATCGGGGACCGTAACATTTGCAGTTGCCACTGGGCACACCGCACCGGACTGGTAGTATCTCACATGTTGGCCAAATCTATTCGTTGCGCTCGCAATGAAGACACCGTCATCGAACCATTGGGTTTCCCGTGCATATACCCATATGGCTTCTCCAATTCAGCGATACGGTTCCATCGTGCGCCTCCTTTTTGTGTTCTAGTCAACTGAGTCTTTTATTACCTGTCCCGTTGCAGCCCATAATTCCGATGCTGCACCTGATGCCTCTTCCTGCATCATTCCATCTTCTGTTTCGCGATCAGGATGCCAGAATATGCCAGGCGAGTACAGCGGTCGGCACTCCAAGAACGAGTCCGAGAGCGAGTCCGAATCCGAGAGCGATGACATCAATGAACCCTGAACACACTGGCAGCGTACACGAATAAAGGTGAGCCGGCAATTACCGCATAGCCATCGTCCGGAACCTACGCCTCCTTTCGCAGCCCAGACTGCTATCATTCGCGGTCAAATCGACGGCGAACTTGTGGCCTTAAGACTGTTACCTAGCCGCTATAGAGCGTGGGCAGTCGCGTAGAGGTCTACTCACTAATATTGTTTTGTATAATATTGTAAGTATCTTCTCGGGTATACCATCTGATTCCTGACTTGGGGGTGGTTTTAGTGAGCTCCGACGGCGGCAGGGTACCTCTTAGACACGCGCTCAACAGCGTGTAGTCTCTCTGATGTACTGCAGCGGTTCCTGGGCAATTGTCCAGGCCTCTGTTAACGAACCCCTCGCGTAAAAGAAGGTTGGTGTCGCAAGCTTCTTTGTCCTAGTATCGGACTTCATCTGCTCCCGATTCATTTCTCCGAAAAGCCCAGGTAGCCAAGGAAAACAAAAAGGAAAAGCAAACATATGACTTTACATGCGTATGTACGCGAGGGGGCTATATATACAGTGGCTATGGTTGTTCGTATCTGCTGCCAAGATGCTCATCCAGGTACTGTTGTTCTCAACCGCGTTTCCCAATAGGTGGAACGGAATGTCTGTAGCACTCGCGCAGTCGGCTACGGGAACAAGCTCTTCGGTAGCGTCCACCACTGCTACCAGTACACCGAGTCCCACAAGTACCGCGACCACGGCTAGCTTCCCTTCAATCGGATCGATTCCTCGCGATTACACACCGGAAGGACTGGAAAAACTTTGGGACATCGTTCGTAGTATTACTGACCTCCCCAGGGAGTGACGTTCCTAACTAATGTGCAGATCGGGCCTGTCGAGCCGCCTCCGTTTACCACTACCCGTGTTCCCAGCGCAGCCGTGACCCTACCACTGTCTCCCACGCCTTTGTATCCGTCCTTCTATGCTCATGCTCCGAAGGATATCTTGCCAGACTTGAAGTACCCGAAAGGTTTCAAATTCGGAGTCTCTACAGCCGCGTACCAGGTCGAGGGAGCCGCGAAGAGCGAGGGCAAGGGTCCGGGCATGTGGGACTGGGCTACGAGACAGCCAAACGCTGTATACGATAACACGACTGGTGAGTATGCGTGGTACAAGCATGACGTTAAGCACATAACTGAGGCCATTGCAGGTGATGTCGTCGATCTTCAATATTTCCTGTACAAAGAAGACGTCGAACGCATCGCTGCTCTTGGTGTTAATGCCCATTCTTTCTCGTATGTGTTGACACTCAGTCGATGGATCCTTCATAAACCATGTTTCTTAGTATCTCATGGGCGAGGATCTACCCGTTTGGCGCCGCTGATTCTCCTGTTAATACCGCTGGCATTGATCACTATTCCGATGGTACAATTTCATCCTGACAGTATCGTAAGTGCTGCTGATTGTTTCCGCTGTAGTGATTGATTACCACTCGGCTCATGGTGTGGAGCCCGTCGTAACATTGTGTAAGATGTGTCTATTATCCAATATACCTTGTTTACTTACCACCAGTTATACAGTCCATTGGGATACGCCCCTCGCCCTTCAGGCTTACTACGGGGCTTTCACGTCGCCAGAAATAGTCAACGACTTTGTAAAGTGAGTACTAGAAGGACGTCACCATTCGTGTACTCATACAGCTTTCAGCTACGCCAAGACCGTATTCCAGGCATACAACGGCCGTGTTAAAACTTGGTGCGTGTCTGCAATTTATTGACATCGCAATGGGCTTAACTTCTTCAGGTATACTTTCAATGAACCGAGTGCTTATTGTGGCAAGATCATAGCCTATCCTTTCAGTAAGCATTCTGTGTATCAAAATCTTCTTTTGCAAGCTTATCGTTGAGACTAGATCTCACGCTCGCCCCTGGTTTTAATTCGTCCACTGCGTTTTATCAGTGTGCATACAATCTATGTACGTTTTGCATCCTTCTTCTTCCTACCCTTGACGCTGATACTTTACCACAGTAAGGGCCCATGCAGGCGCCGTCAAGGGTCTGTCGATGTACCATGATAATCTACCACTCACTCATCCCTTTCCTTCCTAGCATTTCGCGAAATGGGCATATCGGGGGAGATCTCCTTGAAAAACAGCGGTGACATGTAGCTATATCTCTTTCTCTTGCTAATCTCTATTGAATGTCTTCCAGAGGTACACCTTGGAGAAGTAACTCTACCGAAGACACCCTTGCGGTCGAACGCAATGTAGCACTCGATTTGGGCCTTTTTTCTAATCCTATTTACACAACAGGCGATTGGCCCGATATTGCCAAAGACACCCTCCCCGCCGAGTATCTCCCACGCTTCACCGATGAAGAAAAGAAGGACCTTCTTGGCTCTGCAGATTTCTACGCCATCGATGCCTACCACACAGTATGGGTAAAAGCCCCGGACGATGGAATTGACGCTTGCGTGACCAATACTTCCCACCCCTTATGGCCCGATTGTAATGAACATGTATACTTTGACTCGGATTACGGCTGGTCCGCAGGTCCCGCTCCAGGGCCCCAAGCCTATTCCGTCGAAGCAACCCCGGTGCCCATTCGTGCTATGTTCAAGGATATCCATTCTCGATGGCCGAGCAATAAAATGGTGTGTATCATAATTTTACGATGGCTGTTTCTGATCCCTGGCGGGCAGTATGTTTCCGAGTTCGGCGCCGTAGAGCCTTTCGACTACCCGGGCACAGATATATCGGTAGTAAAGAACGATGCGCTCCGAACGAGTGCGCATTGAGACACATTCTACTAATTGGTTAATTGACGATTTATCTACCATTTCCAGATTACTTCCTCACGTACCTCGGTGAGATGTTGACATCCATCCACGAAGACGGTGTCCCGATCCAGGGTGCTTTCGCTTGGTGTCAGTTCTAGCAAACCAGTCATAGAAATCGCTTCTCACTCGTTTGATTTGTAGCAATGATTGACAATGCGGAATGGTTACTTGGAACAGCGGCAAGGTGCGTGCTCATTGTTCCGGGTTTAGATATTTTCTGGTCTTAGCATGGCTGTAGGTTCGGTATTCAGCACGTCGATTACACGACACTGGAGCGGACGTACAAGCGTTCGGCGCTGTCTTTGGGTGAGTTTTACAATGCCTTCAATGCGTACCAAAATTTACAAGTACGAATAGCGGAATTCTTCGAGTCCCACCTTCAACAATGAGGTAACTTGACCGCCCTTTGTACCTTGTGTTTACAATTGTTCTTGTATCACACAATAAACTTACCATTACCAATGCATTGCACTTCCACCCTTCTCTCTTCCATCCGCCTTGGTGTTTTTTCTCCGATCTTTCAATAATGCTTTCATAGTAATGCACTTTTTGTTTCCGCCACCTTCCTTTCCATACGCGCGGTGCCTACAACCTCTCTCGATGCCTCCTCCCTCCTCGCCAAAGGCCAATCTGCACAGAACATCACCTTCAGAACCCTCACCGTCATTGATTTGGAAGTATGCAGAGTCAAAAATAGGGAAGCTGCCAAGTGTTCGACGAGCCGCACCGTCGACCAAACAGGTTGAACAACGGGCGGCAATGCAACAACGTCATCTATAAATCTACAAGTAATACAGTAGGCATGTTATATTAGAATCTGCGAAGACAATGGTACTGGACAGATATTGCGGAAGAATAAAACAGGAAACAACCAGAAAGAGTACAATTTCACACCACAGACAAAGAGGCCGACGGTGATAAACTTTACAAGAATTCGCGAGACCACTTCCAGGCATGACACTGTCTTTAGTTCGATGGAAGTGCTGGAGCCTCATCCAACTTAAGACTACGTTATCAGTTGAGAACGCCATCGTCGCCCTGGAAAGCAATGGCGGCATGTACAGTCTAAACTACAAACCTATGCCCACAAGTGGGTACCAGAGCATGATAAATACATGCCTAGAGCCTTGCAAAGACAGTCTACAGTCAGGGCGTCCTTGAAGAGTACGGATCAGTCGGAATATCCAGAGAGGATTGCACGATGAATTTGCAGTGTGAAATACAGCTCAAATATAGGATTCTTGCACAAAAGACAGACATGCGAAGCCAACGATACACTGTGTTGAAACGTATTTGATGAGTCCTTGAGAATCTGCCGTACTTAGATGAGACGTACCGAACGAGAAGAGAACCCGACATAGATCACAAAAAAGACGGTCAAGGATTATGCGCCAGAAAGGTGGGCGAGGCATGAGACAAAAGTGATCGCCAGGCAGGAAACAGTCGAGGATGATGGCGTAGTGAAAAAGCGAAGTCAAGCGATGTTGGCGAGCAGTGAACGATATCTCTCCTCGTGTTCGAGACACTTCTTATACGTGTCTGAAGCACCGTGAATGTAAGAAGTTTGTAAGAGGAATATAACGTACCAGAGTCTTCACCCTCCTTCTCGCGCACGGTCGCCTTGATTTTCTCAAGATTAGCCAACACCGCTTGTAGAGGCCATTTGTCCTCAAGCCAGAAGTCCTGCTCGTTGCATTCAACCATTGCGGGCTCTTGCTCGACAGTGGGCTCTGTCATCTTGAGGTCTCGCTGGGCGTCTACTTGCTTGCTGAGCTCTTCTGATCCAACGTTTGCCATGTTATGAGGGATGACGAAAAGCAAACAGGAGTCGATGATGGTGGTTGCAGTCAGAGTTGTATTTCAAACCCCGACACCAGGCTCAACAGGCCAATGCAGCACGAATTTGGCGAGAATACTACCTAAAATCCCAGAGCAAGGCGATGACGGCCTCCAGCAGTATAGTAGTTGTCGGGATAACCCTTCTCTATAATAGAAACCAACGAAATGCGCCAGGCGACAAACAACAATGCTAAAGAAACGGCAAGCACCGACACGTGCCGAACCGAAGAGGATGCCGAGAGCAGAGCCGGGCCGCCGTAAGCACAATGACGAATCTCCGACTGAACCAAAATGCACCGCCACCGACCGGACTTGATTTTTTCCAGCGAAGCTACTTCGTGGATTTCTCAAGTCCTGCTTCACAATTTCGATACCTCTTTTGATCCCCCTTTGATCTTCTGTTTCGCATTGCGTGCTACATTGGGCAAGACTCCAGAACAACGTGCCAGGCGACAACGGCCGGCAACTAGTCCGAATCCGAATCCGAATCCGAGAACGATGAACAAGCCAGTCCCTCTGATGTACTGCAGCAATTCCTGTGTGATTTCCTAGACCTCTGACAACTAATTCCTCCCGTAAAAGAAGGTCGATGTCGTAGGCTTCTCTGTCCTAGTATCGGACCTCATCTGTTCCCGATTTATTTCTCCGAAATGTCCATGTAGCCAAGGAAAGCAAAAGTAAAGCGAAACTCATCATTTGTATGTACATACGCGAAAGGGTTATATATACAGTGGCCGAGGCGGTTCGATCTTCTTGCTCCAAGATGCTCCTTCAGATATTACTGCTCTCCTCCGCCTTTTCCAGTAGGTGGAACGGAATTTCTGTAGCACTCGCACAGTCGGCTACAGGAATAAGCTCTTCGGTGGTATCCACCACTACTAGTACGCCGAGTCCCACAAGTATCCCCACAGGCACGGCTAGCTTTCCTCCAGTCGGATCAATTCCTCGCGATTACACGCCGGAAGGATTGGAACAACTTTGGGATATCGTTCGTAGTCTCGCTGATTGTCCTAGTTCCTAACTTATCCTTGATCTACAGATTGGGCCTGTCGAGCCACCTCCGTTCACCACTACCCGCGTTCCTAGCTCGGCGGTCACCTTACCGCCCTCTCCTCCACCTATGTATCCATCTTTCTATGCCCCGGCACCGAAGGATATCTTGCCAGACTTGAAATTTCCCAAAGGCTTCAAATTCGGAGTCGCTACTTCCGCGTACCAAGTCGAGGGGGCCACGAAGAACGAAGGCAAGGGACCTACAATGTGGGACTGGGCTCCGAGACAGCCCGGCGGTACGATCGATAACACAACTGGTGAGCATGCATTGATACCGCAATTTCATGCGATTAAGGTTATGACAGGTGATGTTGTCGATCTTCAATATTTCCTGTATAAAGAAGACGTCGAACGTTCCGCTGCTCTGGGTGTGACCGCACATTCCTTCTCGTACGTGTAAGAGAATACATTTGGACTTGGCTTCTCTGAACAACACTTTGTAGTATTTCGTGGGCTAGGATCTACCCGTTCGGCGCTGCTGACTCTCCAGTTAACACTGCTGGTATTGATCACTACTCCGATGGTACGATTTCATCTTTACAGTGTCGTCAGCGATACTGATAGTTTTCGCTGCAGTTATTGATTATCACTTGGCTCATAATGTGGAGCCTGTTGTATCATTGTGTAAGGCTGTCTTCGCTGTGATCATATGCCATGGTTACATCTGGAGATATAGTCCACTGGGATACACCCGTCGCCCTTCAGGTTTATTACGGGGGTTTCACATCACCTCAGATAGTGGACGACTTTGTAAAGTGAGCGTTCGAAAAATATGGCAGTTCTTAGACCTAAAACACCACTTCCAGCTATGCCAAGACCGTATTCAGGGCGTACAACGGCCGTGTTAAAAATTGGTTCGTGTCTGTGATTCCTTGTCACCGCGACATGCTCAAGTGCTTCAGGTTTACTTTCAATGAACCAGGTAATTTCTGTGGCCAGATCTCATCCTATCCTTTCAGTAAACATTCAATCCATCAAATCTTGTCTCGGCAAGCTTACACTGAGTCTAGATGTCACGCTTGCCACTGGCGTCAACTCATCTACTGCCCCTTATCATTGTGCATACAATCTATGTACGTTCCGTACACTTTTCCCACCTGCCTCCGATCCTGATACTTTATCATAGTAAAAGCCCATGCAGAAGCCATCAAAGGTCTGTCGACGTACCTCTATAAAGCAACACTCACTCATCTGATTCGTCCCAGCGTTTCGGGAAATGAACATATCGGGAGAGATTGGCTTCAAAAACTCTGATTACATGTAACTATGTCCCTTTCTCCTGTCGGTATTCACGCAGCTTGAACGTCCTCCAGAGGCACTCCATGGAGAAGCAACTCTACCGAGGACGCCCTCGCGGTCGAACGCCATGCAGCCTTCCAAATAGGTCTTTTCTCGAACCCTGTATACACCACCGGTGATTGGCCCGACATTGTCAAAGAAACCCTCCCGACCGAGTATCTTCCGCGTTTTACTGAACAGGAAAAGAAGGACCTTCTTGGCTCTGCTGATTTCTTCGCCATTACTTCCTACCGCTCGTTGTGGGTAAAGGCTCCGGTCGAAGGAATCGACGCATGTGTGGCAAATCCTTCCCATCCCTTGTGGCCCGTCTGTAATGAACCTGTATATTTCGACTCGGACTATGGTTGGCCCGCAGGTCCTGCCTTTGACCCCGTGGCCACCTCCTCTCAAGCAACGCCGTTGGCCATTCGTCCGTTGCTGAAGGACCTCCACTCGCGATGGCCAAGCTCTAAATTGGTGGGTGTGAGGGTTTTTCCATAGCTGTTTCTGATCGGTGGCGGATAGTATGTTTCCGAGTTCGGCACCTTCGAGCCGTTCGTATACGAGAATGCGGATATTTCGCAAATAAAGGAGGACGTGGGTCGAACAAGTACGCACCGCGACTCATTCCAGCTTGGCCAATTGAATATTTAACTGTGATTCCAGACTACCTCCTCACGTACCTTGGCCAGATGTTGCTGTCCATCCATGAAGACGGTGTCCCGATACAAGGTGCTTTCGCTTGGGGTCAGTCCTTACAAAACGGAACATAAAATATCACCATTCACTCGTTTATAGGAATGATGGACGACTCAGAATGGTTAGGTGGGACTACCGTCAGGTGCGTACTCATTGTTCCTGGTTTAAATATTTTCTAGTCTTAGCATGAATGTAGATACGGTATTCAGCATGTCGATTACACAACATTGGAGCGGACCTACAAGCGATCGGCGTTGTCCTTGGGTGAGTTTTACGTTGCCTTCAAATGAGTGCAAGATTTACGAGTATGAAAAGCGGAATTCTTTGGGTCGCACCTTCAAGGCTGAATGTCATAGTATGATGTAGCCAGTTGATTTTCGTTGAAATGTGAATTCAAATTCAAAACAGGGTCCACGCTTCTCAGTTTATTGCAGTCCGCACGGTTTACATCCGATTTAGGCACACAAGTTCTACTTTTTCCGTCGTCGCAGATTGCAAGTTATCTTTGCACCAAACCTCTTTATAACAAAGTTAGTTTTTCTTTAATCACAACGGCACCAAAGTACGAATACGGCCTCGAGGATTTGCAAGGAGATGTATCTCAACTCCTCCACCGCAGCCCCATCACCTCTCCCAGCCAATTACTGTCTCAACGGTGTCATCTTGTTAGCATGGCCATGATAAATTTGATGCTGAGCAGAAAGTTCAATCTTCCATACCTCAACAACTCAACAGGACGACTTTCATCACTCCCCGGTAACCGTTGTGTCTGATTTAGTAGATGTCCTTCGAATATGTCTTGGGTTGATGGAGTCGAGTCGAGTCTTATCGTGCAGCACCAAACGGGTAGACCCTCGCTCACCAAATACTCCAAAATGTTGTTCAGGTAGGTCGCGTCGTATGCGTTCTAACATGTACAAGAATGAATAATGACGCCAAGAGCAGTAGATCGTCCGACGTCCTTTTTGTACAAGAAGTATTGAAAGTTAGCGACATCACCTGCAATATTCTCAGTCGCATAACTAATACATTGGCGGCCCATGCATACTCACCAGTGGGGTTATCGAATACACCATTTGGCCGTCTGGAAGCGCAGTCCCACATGGTCGGACTCTAATCATCGTTCTTTGTTGCGCCTTCGACTTGGTACACGAATATAGCGACTCCAAATTTGAAGCCTTTGAGGAAATTCAAGTCTGGTAAGATATCCTTCGGTGCATGAGCATAGAATGGATACAAAGGCGTGGGAGATGGACCTCTGCGCCGCGAACACAGGTACTGGTGAACGGAGGTGGCTCGATAGGTCCGACCTGTAGATCAGTGAGAAGTTAGGAATGTCGCGTTCTGGGACTACGAACAAGAACACGACCGATATCCCAAAGCTGTTCCAGCCCTTCCGACAAGTAATCACAAGAAACCGATTCAATGGAAGGAACTTAGGAAAGCTAGCCCTGCTCGCGATACTCAGTGGTACATGATGTACTAGCAGTCCCAGTGATTGTTCCTGTAGCCGACTGTGCGACTGCCGCAGAATTTCTGCTCCACTTGTTGAGAAAAGTGAACAAGAGTGACAATACTTGGGTGAACATTGCGAGAGAATCGAGTACCAGCAGCCACTGTATATTTCGCTGATACACGTAGGTACACTTATATGTTTGTTTTTCTTTCCTGATTACATTGTTGACAACGAGTTGCGGGGAGCTCACAACCCGATGACAGTGCAGTACGTTGGGGGTGACAGGTTTTTTATGATACAAGAACTTCCAATAAACAAAGGGTACAAGGGGCGGTGAAGTCACCTCATTGAAGGTGGGACTCAAAGAATTCCGCTATTCGTACTTTTGAAATCTGGTACTCATTAAAGGTATCGTAGAACTCACCCAAAGACAGCGCCGAACGCTTGTATGTCCGCTCCAGTGTCGTGTAATCGACGTGCTGAATACCGAACCTACAGCCATGCTAAGACCGGAAAATATTTAAACCCGTAACAATGAGCACGCACCTGACCGCTGTTCCATATAACCATTCTGCATTGTCAATCATTGCTACAAATGAGTGAGAAGAGATTTCTATGGCCGATTTTGCTAGAACTGACACCAAGCGAAAGCACCCTGGATTGGGACACCGTCCTCGTGGATAGATAACAACATCTCACCAAGGTATGTGAGGAAGTAGTCTGGAAATATTAGATAATTTATAAATCGTCAATTAACCTGGAATGATTCTCAATGCGCACTCGTTCGGAGCACATCTTCCTTTATTAGCGATATATCTGTGCCTAGGTAGTCGAAAGGCTCTACGGCGCCGAACTCGGAAACATACTGCCCGCCAGGGATCAGAAACAGCCGTTGTAAAATTATGATACACACCATTTTATTACTCGGCCATCGAGAATGGATATCCTTCAACCAAGTACGAACGGGCACCGGTGTCGCTTCGACGGAGTTGGCTTGTGGCCCAGCAGCGGGGCCCGCGGACCAGCCGTAATCCGAGTCAAAGTATACATGTTCATTACAATCGGGCCATAAGGGGTGGGAAGTATTGGTCACGCAAGCGTCGATTCCACCGTCCGGGGCTTTTACCCATACTGTGCTATAGGCATCGATGGCGAAGAAATCCGCAGAACCCAGTAGGTCCCTCTTTTCTTCATCGGTAAAGCGTGGGAGATACTCGGCGGGGAGGGTGTCTTTGGCAATATCGAGCCAATCACCTGTTGTGTGAATAGGGTTAGAGAAAAGGCCTAATTCAAATGCTACATTGCGTTCGACAGCAAGGGTGTCTTCGGTAGAGTTACTTCTCCAAGGTGTACCGCTGGAAGACATTCAATAGAGATTGGCAGGAGAAACGACTATAGTTACACGTCACCATCGCTTTTCAAGGAAATCTCTCCTGATATGCCCATTTCGCGAAATGCTAGGAAGGAGAGGGATGAGTGAGTGGTAGATTATCATGGTACACCTACAGACCCTTGACGGCGCCTGCATGGGCCCTCACTGCGATAAAACATGAGCGTCAAGGGTAGGAAGACGAGGCACGCAGAACATACATAGATCGTATGCACACTGATAAAAAGCGGTGGACGAATTAACACCAGTGGCGAACGTGACATCTAGTCTCAACGATAAGCTTGCGGAAGAAGATTGTGGGATACAAGATGCTTACTGAAAGGGTAGGCTGCGATCTTGCCACAATAAATACCCGGTTCATTGAAAGTATACCTGAAGCAGTTAAGCACATTGCGATGTCAATAAATTGCAGACACGCACCAAGTTTTAACACGGCCGTTGTATGCCTGGAATACAGTCTTGGCATAGCTGAAAGCTATATGAGTACACGAATAGTGACGTCCTTCTAGTACTCACTTGACAAAGTCGTCGACTATTTCTGGCGACATGAAAGCCCCGTAATAAGCCTGAAGGGCGAGAGGCGTATCCCAATGAACTATCTCCCTGGTGTTTAAACATAGCGTATTGAATGCAACAAACAAAGCCTTACACAATGTAACGACAGGCTCCACGCCATGAGCCAAGTGGTAATCAATAACTGCATCGAAAACGATCAGCGTCACTTACGATATTGCCAAGATTAAAACGTACCATCGGAATAGTGGTCAATGCCAGCTGTATTAATAGGAGAATCAGCGGCGCCAAACGGATAGATCCTCGGCCACGAGATACTAAGAAACATGGCTCAGAAAAAGTTCCATCAACTAAGTTTCAACACATACGAGAAAGAATGGGCATTAACACCAAGAGCAGCGATGCGTTGGACGTCTTCTTTGTACAGGAAATATTGAAGATCGACGACATCACCTGCAGTGACCTCAGTTGTATGATTAGCATCATTCTCGTACCACGCATACTCACCAGTCGTGTTATCGTATACAGCGTTTGGCTGTCTCGTAGCCCAATCCCACATTCCCGGACCCTTGCCCTCGCTCTTCGCGGCTCCTTCGACTTGGTACGCGGCCGTGGCGACTCCGAATTTGAAACCTTTGGGGAGCTTCAAGTCTGGCAAGATATCCTTCGGCGCATGAGCATAAAAGGAAGGATACAAAGGTGGGGGAGACGGCGGCAGGGTCACGGCGGCGCTGGGAACACGGGTAGTCGTGAACGGGGGCGGCTCGACAGGCCCAATCTGCAGATTAGTTAGGAACGTCACTTTCTGAGGTGGTCAACAATACTACGAACGATGTCCCAAAGTTTTTCCAGTCCTTCGGGTGTGTACTCGCGAGGAATCGATCCGATTGAAGGAAAGCTAGCCGTGGTCGCGGTACTTGTGGGACTCAGTGTACTGGTGGTAGTGGACACTACCGAGGAGCTTGCTCCCGTAGCCGACTGTGCGAGTGCTACAGACATTCCGGTCCACCTATTGGGAAACACGATTGAGAACAACAGTACTTGGATGAGCATCTTGGCAGCAGATACGAACAGCCGTGGCCAATGTATATATAAACCCCTCGCGTGCATACGCATGTAAAGTCATTTTGCTTTTCCTTTTGTTTTCCTTGGCTACCTGGGCATTCGGATAAATGAATCGGGAGCAGATGAGGCCCGGTACTAGGACAAAGAAGCTGCGACACCTACCTTCTTTTACGCGAGGAGTTCGTTAACAGAGGCCTGGACAATTGCCCAGGAACCGCTGCAGTACATCAGAGGGACTACAATCTGTTGAGCGTGTCTGAGAGGTACCCTGCCGCCGGAATTCAGTAAAACCACCTTCAAATCACTGTGAAGTCAGATGGTATACTTGAGAAGATGCTTACAATATTATACAAAAGCTCTCAGCGAGTCGACCTCTACGCAACCACACGCGCTCTATGACGGCTAGGCGGCAGTCTTCTGGAATGGTAAAGCCACAATGTCGCCGTCGATTTAACCACGAGTGGTAGCGATCCGATGACAGCGCGACGATAGGCTGCGAAAAGAGGCGTACGTCCCGGACGACGCGTACACGGAAAATGCCGACTCATCTTTATTCGTGTGGGTTTTGTTCAATGTTCATCGCTCTCGGATTCGGACTCGTTGTCGGATTCGTTCCTGGAATGCCGACCGTTGTACTCGCCTGGCATATTGTTCCAATTTTGTTCTGGAATCCTGATCGCCAAACAGAAGATGTGGTGATGCAGGACGAGGCATCATGCCTCATGCCATGTGCAGTATCGGAATTAGTATGAACTTCGACTCCCAGTGAGAATCTTCTTGAAGTTTTCCCGCCGAAAATTCAGCCGTGTATGAGTACTTGGGGTTACCATATGGGCCGTGAGAGGGAGGAGCAAGAGGTCTTATATCCATACACATCGCGTTTTGGTGGTCTATGTGCGCGTCGCCACGAATCGCGATCATGTGAGATGAATTCCAGAAAAAATATTTGTCATTGTTTGGAAATGATGGCGTGTTGTGTTTGTTTGTTCTGCCGTTTGTCTTATCTCTGTGCCCGACTTGGACTACGCACTCGCCCTCGTTTCCGGGACTGCCAGTCGCTGCATTGGTCTGGCGCGCTGTTCGGGAGTCTTTCACAACGCGTGGATCTCAGTCGGCCACAGTATAGAGTTCGATCCCCGTTCAGAGCTCTCAGCTTAAAAGTACCTACTCGGTTCGCGCCCTCTGTGTGGAATCTTGCGCGGTTACTTTGGAGAATTATGCAAAGGCTCAAGACGCGGATAAGAAAGAAGCGGCAGCAGAAGCCAGCACTACTGGCACAGGATAACTTTCCGGCGTGGCCGCAGCTCACCGATGTTAAGGAGATGAAGGCCACCGATGGCGATCTGAGTGCTGCCACTGACTATTTGACCTCGCTAGAGAAGCAGGCTGTAGACGACATCGACGCCGAGTGCCTCTTTGAGGACCCGGAAGCGCAAATCGATAGTAGTGACGAGGTACGCTGCTGGTCCACTCTGATCGCAAGCTGACTGTTTACTTCCCAGTCTTCCAAAGTCTCTCGTAGAACATATATCAGCCAGGTATCCGTTTCTGTGAGACGGGCACCAGACCCGATTGAAGAGGACGGCTTCGCCAACATACCTGATGACGAATCAAAGAGATTACTCGTGGCGGTGCTTTTTGGATGTCATCGTCTCACTCTCCATCAACGTGGTATTTTTGAGGATCCCTACATCAGAAATATTGGAAAAATGGAAAGGAGGAATCCTGTAAATCTTTTCAACAGTTTGAAGATGACGCTGCAGAGAGCCGACAAAACCAAGATCATTCTCACTCTCGGAGATATCATTCATCGCCAACCGAGTCTCCTTGGGCGCAGATGTGTTGTCGTCGTCTGCTCCCCGGCATCCAGGCCTGGCCCAGAACTTGCCGTTAAGATCCAATAGGCCAGGCATCCATCGCAATTTGGAGAAGTTGATGGGTATTGCGAAGGCCAAGGCTGATGAGATGGCTCGTGAAGGCAAGAGGCATTGGGTTTCAGATCATCTTCTTGAGATCTTTCATTCCCAAGACTTTGGCTTTGAAGCGATCGGCACTGTCCTTGGGTGAGTTTTATGATGCCGTCCAATGAGCACCATGATTTACAAGTACGAATAGCGGAATTCTTTGGGTTGCACCTTCAAGACTAAATGTCATAGTATGATGTAGCCAGTTGAATTCCGCTGAATGTGAATTCAAGAAGGGGGCCTACGCTTCTCAGTTTATTGCAGTCCACACGAGTTACTCTTCCAGACATCTTAAGGAAAAGAAGAGATGGCTTGATGGACTTTGGCTATATACAGCGGGAGATGGAAAAGATCGTGGGAAGAAAATTCCCGATCATTATTGTGTTCCATCGCTCCGCCTGATCGATTAACTCCTTCGACCCCTTCCTTCCTCATCAACTGGCTGAGACACTGGTTCGATACTTATGCCGGCTTATACTGAAAACCTTTCTGAGTCGATACATCCCATGGCACCCAAAAGACAGCTCGACGCTAATTCCACTGGAAGTCCACTTTCAAAACGATTAAGAATTGCTCAGCTTATACTCCAGAAATGCGAGGCACTGCTTGAGGAGGCTGGTATGATACCACGGACTTATAGTCCTCTGGAAATTCTGGGTCTCCTATTGGATGAACAATCACAGCAAGAAGAGCCACCACGGGACGAGGATGAATTGCAGCGAGATGGCGAAAATCGTCTCACGGTTCCAGACGAGTACGTCTCGGAATCCTACCACGTAAATCGAAGCAAACCTCTTCTTATCATTGCTGAAGCTGAATATTCTTAGGCCTACAAGTTTTCAGAAGTATCACAAACAATACTTAAAGAGCGTTTGAGTTTTCGCTTTTCCTTATACGATTGGTCTCTCCGGGGTTTCTTTCGTCATGCGACCCTATCTAAACATTATGCCGATGATCTTGAGCCCCTATACAAAGAGCTGGAAATTATTTATTCGACTTCCGAACCCAAGGCCAGTACCTATCCTTTCATGCATCTTTAGTGACACCAACATTTTCTCGCACAGAACCTGGACTGCAGTTGCTCGTCAGGTTACCGACGCCTATCTCTCCTTTGTGTTCGCAACCATAAAGCAAAGCCGCGAGACCGACATAAGAAACGCTATCAAGGCCAGACTTGAAGCTGATCCCGGACTCGATGTCAGGTTCCTCATGTATGGCCACTCCGATACAGAGTCTCATGAGGAGATACTCTCAGCATATTTAGAGTCACCGGAGGGCGCCGGCTTACCTTCGACACTCTCAGAGTTCAGCGTCGACGACAAGGCAAATTATATTCTATGGTGTAACCTGGTACGTATACCCGAACCGGCTCTTAAACATTGACGGCGTCGGGAACACATCCTATATCCGCCTTTACCAAGAGATAACTATCAACTCTGACGATGATGATGCGTCTTATCATGACCAGAACGGTCGAGAAATCACACTGTCTGGAGTTGTGAAGTATGCGATGCTGGTATTCAAGACACGGGATGAGGGTGCGCAGTTTATCGGTTTTTAAGCTCTCTTCTGTTAACCATTTTTGCATTCAGACCAAGTCCGAAATGCTAGCTTCGGTGAATCGCAAAAGCGTCTGTATGAGGAAAAGTCGTTGGAGACTCGGCTCCTCTTTCTCGAAGCAGGACTTGACAACGGAAGGGAAAGGGACCTACGCAGGGAGCCGCTGATTGAAGCATCGGCTCAAGCCCTTGCTCTAAGTAGACGGTTCAAGTAAGTGCTTACATGATTGGAAGCCATTTTTGAACTTGATTCGTATATTTATTGTAGAAGGTCTAACGTTCGGTTCATCGTGACGGATTCCAATGATTGGGTCATTGCCCATTTGCACAATCCTCTTGATGGAGGCCCGCCGGAGGTCACGTCATACCCACTGCCACATTGTATTTCTGAAATCCCCTTCCAAGCTCGTTACGGTACGACACTGGGACGAGTCAAGGCAACACAAACGTGGAGGACGTTTGTACGAGGGTCTTATGTGACGTTGCTAGAATGGGTGCGTCGCAATGGTTTATGGTCTGCATCCATTCTCATTGCTTCCAGCTCTTGCCAGAGAGTGTTTCTGCGATCCCGACACCACCACGATTTAACCAGATACCTGGTTCTAAAATTTGATTCGAGTCAGCTGAAAGACGTGCGGCGCTTTTCACATTTCTCACTGTTATCTTTCTTTCTTTAATCATGCTCTCTCCTGTGTAATATAGCTACGTGAAACAAATTTCATAACTGCGAACTGTTATGGAACACTGTTCGCTATGTGATATGGAAAGACAGGTTAAGTGAGTCTGGCGTCTTAATCCGAGTCCTATATGGTGTTGGTGTTGGTGTTATTACCGGCACAAGGTCCCACAGTCCTGACATGGCGAACCATGCGCTGTGGCCACGAAGGTTCATACTGTTGTGATCACACTATTGAGTCTGTCGCACAAAGTAGAGACTCTTCGAGGGGTACATTGAAGACAACGGACCATGATGTTTGAGCCTGAGAGCGGGAAGGCCATGTGAAGTAGACCATGGAGTCCGCATTGTATATACCTGGGATCGTAACTGCATTTTCCGGCACTAGTCGCGCTCGATACTTAGAGCGGGGCATACTGAGAATTCGGTCGCGAAATGACTGGAACGCCCCGATACAAAGATGCCGAAATTGTATCCGACAGCGAATTTTTCTATGTGGACTGCGCGCTCGGCGAGACGAGGACGTCAAAGGTGACGAAGGGGAATGGGACTCCGAAGATATAAAACAGATAAAACATTCACGTACGAAGAACGACTTCTTCGCATCACTGTCTCGGTACGTCTGTTTAAACTCATAACGGACCTGACCGATGTCAAGGTAATTGCTCAGGTGTTTGTTGATATATTGCAAAGTACGTTGCATTGAGCGTTTCTATAGCTGGCAGAAACTCAGGCTGACGACTTTGATCTAAGTTGGCACAAGTCCATGCAAAAATTATTCATCGCGACATCAGCATGGCCAATGTAATGTATCGAAAGCGTGTCAGACAAGTTTGCGGCGTACTGGATAATCTCGACCTCTCGTTTCCTTCCTCTTGTAGAAGCCTCGTCTCTTCATCGTACTGGTACGTCGCCTTACATGGCTCACGCCTTCCTCAAGGACGAAGACATGAGCCATTTGTACCGCCATGATCTAGAAACCCTCTTCCACGTTTCGTTAATACTTTATCGCCGTCACCGGATCGTCGAGAGCAGCGGCGGAGAAACACTGCAAGCAATCTCACCGAAGGATGATACTTTTGCCGATTGGTACAACCGAACGTTACTGTGGCAATCTCTGTAAAAAGACCCATGGCGTGCAATAAGTTTCACACTAGACCGCTTAACTCAGATTAAGCAACTTGAAGTGCCAATCCAGCACTTGCGCATCTTCTGATTTTTGAGCGCACAAAGTTGCAAAGAGTTATTCCCTGTGTCTGCCCCATCTCAGTGTATAACGGCAAGTATCTTGAGCGTGGAGGAAGAGCCTGGAAGAGGTCCGATCAAAATGTTGTAAGGACCGGAGTTATTATACCGGTGCCGAGGTTCGGATTGGCAATAACAAATTATATGGCTCTTCCACTTTCCGAGCATGCAGTGAGCACAAGCAGCCTTATGAAACATCGCATAGGTGAGTGTTAAATACCTTGTATCGTCGAGTCAAGAATTCATCCTGATTCCTTTTTTTCGAGGACTAATTATTGACCATGCATTCATACGCGTGCCGGGTTCCTCGGAGAACGGAGTCATATCATAATCCCCTTCCATCTGTATCCACTCTCTGTGGAGATACTTATGGTTCTATGTGTATTAATACTGCGGGCCGTGCCGTCGACCCTGAAGAGCCCTGAAGGCGAGAGAGCGGGCGCCTGCGAAAGCGATTCAAACGGGGAACGCTCCTTCAACCTTGCCTCTTGCCTCGAAGTTGCCCAAAATCACTGGCACGCCTTCCCTTTAAGTCCCTCTCCGTTGTCGCAAGTATATTGCCAAGTCAACGCTGGGGGGAAGCCTTGGACACTGGATCTTCACCCCCACGTGAATTGCCAGTGCCGCGTAAGCTGTGCTATGCAGTATTGAGACATGAAGATGCTGATTCGATCACAGACTTGTCCACCACCCTTGTCATCCTAAAATTCTCGACCATGGTTGTTCGCGAAGTATACCCCCTCAGACCGTCCTTCGTTGTTGTGGCTGCTCGTGGCGCTCTGTCAAGCAGTTCAGGCGGCATCGAATTACATGGATCAGGTGAGGTTTCACTTCAGGTTACCTCTTTGAGAATACGTGTTTTGACGCTCCGTAGTCGTTCTACTTTGACTATACCCCATCCTCAGAAGCAATAGCTGTTCCTGTGACGGGTAAGCCGCTGTACTTTCATTGAGAATTAAACGTTTGTTCAAGTATTGTCGATTCAGCCCAATGCGAGACGATACATATTGAATGGCAACGAACTGCATCATCTACAGGGTGCGTTTCATCATCGATCTTCCATCTTTTTGCCCAGCTGATCAACGCGGTGTTGACAGACCAAGTCCTTCTGCCCCGTACTTTCTTCAAGTATACACTTCGTAAGAGACATACCTACTCGCAATCGCTGCACACGTTTATTCTGTCACAGGGCCTTCGTGTTTCCGTTTATCATCTCCGCCGGTAGTGATGTGACTTTTGTAAGTTATTACTTCGATCTGATCTGCTCCTGCTAAGCGCTCAACCTTCATCAAATCGTAGGATTGGGAAGTACCTTTCGGGCCCGGAACACTGGTAAGCATAATAAAGGCTTAACGTACGTCCAGTTTTTTTTTGACATTGCATGCACAGTATCAAGTGTGTATGTTCGACAAGAACGGTTACACTGGGGGATGTCAAGAGATTTACACGATGATCGCCAATACCACCACCAATACCCCGTCATGTTCAAATGCCTCCTTCCCTCTCGGACCTTTAGAGATTGATGCGCAGGTGCAAGATGGCCCACTATCTCAGTATGGCTGGGTGAATCAGGTGAGCGATGCACGACCAACTAATCTGAAGTCCGCTCACCCAAAGGTTACAGTGCACTGATATCGCAATTACACCAAAGAATGGTACTCCTCCATATACCCTGACTATAGCGCCTACACTTCACCCACCACGTAACATTACAATTAATGACATGAGCACTATGAATTGGACCGTTGATCTCTCATGGGCATCACCATTCTTCATCAGCGTCGTCGATTCCCAGTTTAATTATTGGTCATATGGACCTCTTCACAGTGGTGGTAACGGACCCACCGCATGTCTTGCGCAAGGTGATGTAGTATCCAAGTGAGTGACGTTTTTAATTCACTTCGGGTAAGTCATGCTCAACATCCCTACTAGTTCATCGAATGGTCTGTCGACCGGGGGAGCTGTGGGCGTCGGTATAGGCGGCATAGTCGTTGGTTTGCTCGCCGGTGCTCTTGCCGCCTTCTTCTTCCTCCGACGTCGATCACACAAAAACTATCCCCCATCTTCGTCCAGCCTCGATAATTTCGGTCAAATTACGTCCTACCATCCCGCACCCACCACATCCCCTGTTCACCACCATTCGCCACTACAAAATGACTCGTATCAAGTCGAACCTTTCACGATGGGAGGAGAGGTCCGAAGCCATGAGCTGCGCACAACGCCGAGCACCACCGAGTTCGGAGTAGCCTCGTCTACTTCTTCGCCTCCGTCAACGCGGCAGGCGGGTCAAGTGTATGTAGTACACCATGATGGCGGGAGGGCACCCATTACTGTGTATCATGAGGATGGCGCCCAAGTGGTAGAGCTACCCCCACGATATGCCGATGGATCAGATCCCTCTCCTTCGGATGCAAGGAGTAGGAGTGACGTTGGGAGTGGAAGTGATGGCGTTCTTTCGAGCAGTGATGGACTGGGTTCAGCGCTTAATCAGCCACGACAACCAAGAAGCACCCCTCGCAAGAATTCTTCCCTCATAAGTCCCCGCAGTCCGACATGAGATGCTTCTTTTTGTTGCAGGTATATATTTATTATATGATCACGGACTGTATATTTCTATCATGTCTATACCACGACTACTTACTGATGACTTTCGTGCTGATCTTTTACAGCATCTTTATTACAAAATTTCGTTTATTATTGCTTGCAGGTACATCATGATGATTGAGCACGGCGTTTTTCGAGTACTGTATTATGAACAGTCTACTATATTATTGCAGGAGACTAAAATTATGCGTATAAAAATACCAATGCTTTAATTCGAGAACAACGCGCGGTAAATTTTGACACGTAGAGGAGCTTTTGCGCGCTCTGCACGGTATGCTCTCATTTCTTCCACTGTTAGCCAAGATTTCCGTCCAGACTAGAGAGATGAACGAAGTTATACATGTGGATTGGCAGATAAAACGGAGAACACATACGTCGAGGTCGATCTCCGAGGCTCGTTTGGGCAGTTTTCGTTTCCATGCAAAGCCAATAACGTAGAAGAGGATCATCACAGGTGCGGCGAGATACACCTCTGAGAAGAAATCATCAGAAAAACACAAGCCATCACTGACAGAAGTACTTACCGAAGAAAGCTTCGGCGGCGGCTTTCCCATGAACTGTCTCGCCAACAGGGAATAAAGCCTATATGCAAGAGTAAGATGGATGATCGAATGACTCCAAGGGGAGCCACTTACGACGTAGAATTGTGCGATAAGGATAAGGCAGATGAGGACGACTCCGAACCATGATCCATAGACACCACCCATGGCCCGATAGGGTAGCTCCTCAAGGGAGTGTCCCTGTACTTTCCACGCAGCCCTGAACCGGATGCTAAACGCGAAACATGAGCGATTTCTGCGAGACGAAAATAGATTTACGACGTACTGGCACAGGCAGATTGCTAGCCATGTGAATAGAGTCGAGAGACCCGAGATAGCCAAAAGCCAAGTGACTACCCAGTCGTCAGCATTAATCACATCATGGTGATGAGGAGAAATGGCACCCACACACGGTGTCACCGGCAGCAACCACGTTGACGTATGCGATGGGAGCAAAGAGGAGCAAGCAAACGACAGAGGCAAGAGGCCGACTCGACTTGTCAACTAAATCAAGATGTGAGATAAGGATATCCGAACCGAAGCAAAGGGCGTACTGTATTTAAAGATGCTAGGAGCATAGCCTTGCTCTGCCAGCGCGGTCAGGGTTCGAGAGCCTCCATACACACAGGAAAGACCGATAGAAAGAACGGAAACACAGATGGTGGCGTTGACAAGATCTGATGCAACAAGTTAATTTTACACAGATGTATTGGAGTGTGACACTTACGATTCAATCCATTGATGTTGGCCAAATCTAGGGCGATAACGAAGGGTGATGCAGATGCACCACTGCCGCCAATAAGTCGGTCCTCAGTGTAAGGAAGCATCAATCCAATGATCGTCAGGGAGGTAATGTAGATAATCGTCTAGAAGCATGTTAGAAGTCGATTTGACATCCACAGAGCGGAAGACGTACAATACGCCAGAAAGTACCCTTAACAGCACCTGAGCACAGGAAATCGGTTAATGATCACGCCAAGGAAACCAAGCTAACTTACCCGGCATGGTTTCCCGAGGGTTGGGGGTCTCTGAAGCTGCGAGACCGACCAATTCAGTACCAGCTGACTGGCTGTCAGTAATTTCTGCGGAGATTCACCGGCAAAGGCATACCAAATGAAAAGGCAGCTGCGGATAATAGGGTAAGAAATACGTACAAGATTCGGTAATGAAACGCTTACCGGTAACAAACACTGCACAAACACCTTTGAATCCATTGGCGAATGCACCTGGGTCGGACCAGTTTTTTCCACCGACGTATGAACCAAACTCTCCACTCTTTGGTCCCCCGCCAGCAAGGCAGATACTTATTAAGGGCTCAGTCACTCACAAATTCAAGCAGACAAACCGTAGAAGACGCACATGCCGAGGAAGATGAACATAACAACGACCAGTAGCTTCAGACATGAAGACCAGAATTCCTCTTCTGCAAAACCGAGAGTACCAAAGATACTGGCGATCACTGTTACGTTTTCAGCATTCATGGAAGGGGGTAATTTCCATAGAACGTACTGATGACTATCCAGAAAATGGTAATCCAGGCGGCGATAGGAACGGCATCTGTCCAGTACTGCACCGTTGTACCAGCGACGGTAATTTCCAGAGGCAGAGTAGCGAACCATTGGAAAACATAGTTCCAACCCATGGCGAAAGCAAACGCGGGGTCAAGAAACCGGTCCGCAAGTGTATAGAAACCCCCAGACACGGGGTACAGAATGGACATCTCACCAATCGCCTATGTACGTATTAACGTGAGAACAGCACCACGACCGAGAGAAAAAAAAGGCCTCACCTGAGTGACATTTATCAACATTATGCCGATGAGGACCCATGCGATCAAGACGCCAGCAGGACCACCGGTGTGGAGGGCAGAGCCAGAACCGACGAAGAGACCTGTACCGATACTTCCACCAACAGCGATCATGTTAAGATGGCGCTTCTTCATCTTGGGCTGAAGCATCGGCGCATCGGCCTTTAGGTGTTCGGCGTCGACATGGTCTCCAGCTACTACTTGTTGGCTGGAAACCCAAGTCAGTTTCCTTCCTCAAACGACGAGAAAAAGAACGACGCACCCGGTAACACCTGGTGCACGCTTGAAACTCTCAAAACTGAGTCCAAGACGTGTCCATATGCTCTCCTTTGAAGGATCGTAAAAGGCAGGATGGTCGACTGGGTGCACATCGCTGCTGCTGGAGATTGCATCCAACTTTTCCTTGTGCTCCATGGTGGTAGAGAGCGAGGGAGGGGTACAGGAATTTACGGATCAAATAGAACCAGCGTTTATACAGCCCAACGTCATGTTGCCTGGATCAAGAGTCCGCATGATAAGAAACCGATGCTCATGGAAGGGTCCCATGTGGTCGCGTACCGATAAGAGGTTCCTTCCTAATCCGAACAACTTCCCGTAGAATCCACCTGGACCCTCAATTCCCCACTTTGTTTCTGTTTCGAGTATACACCAGGCATGGAATTCCTCCAGTGAATTGGCTGTAATTTTATGAGTCGTAAAGGGCTTGATCAAGACCCGAAGGGCCATGTGTTGAACTTAAGGGCTAGAATGTCCTCGGAAGATGCACACAACCTGGACCTTAGATATTAAGTGCGTGTGCTTTGAAACGCGAACAGGGACCATGTAACCCGGCACTTATCCTGAGCTGGGACCACAAAAGGGAACCTTTTTTCAAAACCAATTTTACGCAGCTCTTGGAATAGTTGGAGCCCCATGCGGAATTATAGATCAATCGAATTGCCTTCAGTTGATGGTGGCATTGGTCGCGTAACAACGCAGGCCGCTGCGAATAGAGATCCACAAGGAATGCTGTACCTCGGCGCTAGGCTTATACTTTGTCTTCTAATTCATCTGGGGGGCATAGATGCGCCACAAAGCGAACCCGCCTCCCATGTGAAGCCGTCGGTCAGGCGGAGTAGGATATGATCGATCAGTACTACTAGTCTGTATTTGTGACGGCCCGAGCGGTGTTAGTGAGTGTTCGTGTTGCACGAGCTCCTAGTGCTGTCAAGCCACTTAGCACGGTGACAGATAACATGAACTCCAAGGAGTACAGCAAAAGCGGGAGTGGCGCTACAGCTATCTGATGACAATCAACTTCGCCAGTTAACTTTCCGTTATTAATTTTGGAGTAATGATGTTGCCATGTGTCTTTGTGCTTCAGGTGATAGCGGGACAAGCACCCAGAAAGACGAATCAGGCCCATTCTGTTTAGTCTCGTTCTACATGCAGAGACGTCGCGCAGAAGTCGGCCCTGGTCCGTTGAATATGTATGAAGTCTATTTTGACATCCGAAGAACCAGTGGTAAGATAAGCGGTGAATGTGTCCTCCTGTTGAGTTTCCAGCGTCAATATATAATTGGGTTAGACCACACACCCTCAGATCAAGAGAAGCCGCACGCGCTACGAGGAGCCAATGACTGAACGGGAATTTCAACAGTTCGCGAGCAGAATTCAGGTCGTGTGACAGTAGAAGTCTTCGTCTGGTCCGGAGAGTGGTCATCGCAGCGGTAATTGACAAATCTACTGAAACATACCCGCCAAGTACTGCGCTATCCAAGAACTGTTGACACCGAGACAGCATGGGAAGCGTTTTTCGTTTCGATGCCATACGTCGTCGATCGAACAATTTGACTGCCGCTTCAGGGGACTACTGATAAGCACTTGCTCGGGGTAGTGGACTCCGAACTCGTCATATAGTATAGTACACATCTATCGAGGCCCGTTTGACTTTATTAACCCAACCAGGAAACTGGATTGATTTAGAAAGGGGACTTGTGACGTGAAGGAGGACTCACCATGGCCATGGCCATCAGCGCTACCCTGTCTCCCGGCTCAAGTAGCCTCACGAACTCGTGCGAGAGGCCAACCAGACCTTTCATCGATCGTTGCTTGATCCCTTCATCCGTACGTGGCCAGACAATAGTATGTTCCTTGTATAAGCCTTCGGCAGTAACATTGACTCCGACATGCCATCTGCTGCCCTCCTCCTCGTGGGATGGTGCTTCGGCAGCTCGCGCTGCACTGCGCACATCTTCTGCTAACCGGTACAGATCTACATACCTCCCCAAGACTTCGTTGAGCCACCACGGTTCTCCGCGTATTATTGCTGCCTCAAACCACGTCCATGACCCCTCGTAGGTCCCTGTTGATAGGCAGTTGTGAGATTCAAGGAAGTGATACGAGAGGCAGAAAACATACCTCGGTGCTCCGGCTCGCCTCCAACACCCTGGTCGCAACTCTCAATCACGAACTTCACCAAACGCACTTTAGCGTCTTGGGGAATAGGAGGAGAGACGAGATAGCACCACTCGGCTTTTGGAAATGTCTCTCCTGCCAGAACAGTTTCGGCTCTCAGATCTATGCGGCGCCTTTCGCGAATACGGGCCCAGTACTGAGCCAAGTCGAGTATATCATCGATGATCTCAACGGGGAGGTAGCTGTTCAGAATAAGTTTGACAGAGATGACATCGCCGTCGGATGGGACGTGATCTGCTCGTTTGTTCGTGTTGTCTGTCCTCGTCCAAGTATTGAAATTTAGAGATGAAGATTGTTCAGATCCCATAGCCTTCAGGTGAATGAGACTCGGACAGATTCGATACTTGACAGGGAACTCTTGCTAGGCTGTGAGTGGATGAAAGTCTGTTTGACGATTTCAAATAAATATTGATACACTCACAAGTAAATGAGAACCTAGAGGTGGTGGTCGATGCTAAAGATGAAGTTGAACACATCTCAGTAAATATCTGTGAACGTGGTCCTTCATCGGACGTTCAGTCCGAAATCGGGATCTCTTTGGGGCGTTATGTGACATGTCACGTGACGTCACAACTCTTCGTCATCGCGGTCGACGTCGGGTCGCAATTTCATTCTCTACTCTCATGCTTTCACGAACGGTGCAGCGGGTGCGTGCGCAGGATCCGTTTTGCTTCTCTCTAATGCTCTACGACAGACCGCCGCGCGTCGGCTTCGACAGCAGGCTGGCCGATGGACAAGTCGGCGAGGACTGGCGACCCCGACCGAGCCTTATGACGTTGTCGTCATTGGCGCCGGTGAGTAGAGCGCTACAGACAACGGCAACCTCAAAACTCATCGTTTTCAGGTCCTGGAGGCTACGTCGCCGCCATAAAGGCTGGCCAATTGGGTCTGAAGGTGCTCTCCACATCGTCTCCGAAAAAAATCGGTTTACTAATGCAGTTTACAGACCGCCTGCATCGACAAACGCGGTCCTCCCGGTGGAACCTGCCTGAATGTCGGCTGTATACCTTCAAAGGCCATGCTAAATAACTCTCACATTTATCACCAAACGCAACATGACTTGCAACGGCGGGGTATTGATGGTGCGTCTTCTGCGTGCGCTGAATAGCGTGTCATTGATGATATTCTCAGTTAGTGGTGTTAGCCTAAACCTTCCACAGATGCTCAAGGCCAAGGAACAATCCGTGACTGGTCTTACAAACTGGTATCGAATTCCTGTTCAAGCAAAACAAAGTCGACTACTTCAAGGGCGCTGCTTCGTTCGTTTCTCCTACACAGATTGCAGTAAAGCTGAACGATGGATCTGAGAACTCGCTTGAGGCAAAGAGTGTTATCATTGCTACCGGCTCCGAAGTCGCGCCTTTCCCGGGCGGTGGTATCCAGATTGACGAGGAGCAGATTGTTAGCTCAACCGGCGCCCTCTCACTACCGAAGGTTCCTGAAAAGATGGTCGTCATTGGTGGTGGCGTCATCGGTCTCGAGTTGGGTAGCGTTTGGAGTCGTCTCGGAGCCGAGGTCACTGTGGTCGAGTTCTTGGGTGCAATCGGTGGTGCTGGTATTGATGAGGAAGTCGCGTAAGTTTATCTGCTTCTTGTATCATCTGGTGCTGACTATCACCAGTAAACAATTCCAACGATTATTGACTAAACAAGGCATGAAGTTCAAGACCAATACCAAGGTGTTGTCCGCGGATAAGGAAAACGGCAAGGTCACCATCAAGACGGAGGCTGCTAAAGGTGGAAAGGAGGAATCATTCGAAGCGGATGTTGTTCTTGTCGCTGTTGGACGCCGACCGTATGTCGAGGGTTTGAATCTCGAAGCCATCGGTGTGGAATTGGACCCCAAGGGCCGTATTGTCATCGACGACCAGTTCAACACCTCGATACCTAACATCAAATGCATTGGTGATGTTACCTTTGGACCTATGCTTGCCCATAAAGCCGAGGAGGAGGGTATCGCTGCTGTCGAGTTCATGAAGACCGGACACGGACACGTCAACTACAATGCCATCCCGTCCGTTGTGTACACCCACCCCGAAGTAGCATGGGTTGGAAAGACAGAACAGGAACTCAAAGCCGCTGGTGTGCAGTACAACATCGGCAAGTTCAGCTTCACCGCCAACTCGCGTGCCAAGACCAACCTCGACACGGACGGTTTCGTCAAGATCATCACTGAGAAGGAGACTGATAGGATCCTTGGTGTGCATATCATCGGTACGTTTCTATCTTTGAATCCATCCGTTCTGCGCGGCTCATATCTGGTGTGTAGGCCCCAATGCCGGAGAAATGATCTCGGAAGGTGTCCTTGCTATTGAGTACGGTGCAAGTGCTGAGGATATTGCGCGCACAACGCACGCTCATGTACGTTTTGATGCTTTTTGAGTCTTTTGATCTGATCCTGATGATATACACAGCCTACGCTCAGCGAAGCCTTCAAGGAGGCTGCCATGGCTGCGTATGGCAAGCCCATCCATATGTAATACCTCTCTGCATATCATCTCGCATACATAAAATAGATTTCTTTAAGCCTGCGGTAGTTTTTCAGTGACACTTTTCACTCCTTATCACCTCTAGAGGTATACCTCTGAACAGGAGTTGGGTGTATCAGTTCTCGCTTTCGAACGGGGACAGGGTGCATGTATATGGCAAGTCTCTTCTTTCTGTTCCGTGGTCTAAAACCAGTTCTGCAGCAGTATCGTCGCTCCGTTGCAGTCATAGGCTTTCGTATTGCGGCAGGCACGTTACTTGGCTCCAAATCGCATGTCTGCTTCTTTGCAGCACCCTGAGACCAGTCATAGGCTCTGGCACTGTGACAGGCATGTCTTTCCACGGATGCTCAACACCTGCGTTTCTTGGTTTTAATAGGCTAAGGTTTGAGTACGGCTACAAGCCCTCTGATGGAGGACTTCGTCAGTCATGTTCGCCTGACGCCTGCGTTTCCTTCCACTTTTGTTGCACATGTCCTGTAGTCTGTGATATCATCTCTGTCCATTTGTTTGTGGTCCGTGCGTATGTCTCATATCTGTCTCGTTCTCTCGCAGAGCCATATTACATTAAGTCCGAGCACTTGCTGGGACGTCGGTTGGCGGTATGTCATTCCTTTTCCTGCCAGTCTTTAATCGAATTAAGTTGCACAGCTCCATATTATGGTTTCTAGCGGTCTTTTCGACTATATCTTTTGTCTTGATACTTGTGTATGTACTTTTTATCTGGATTTCCTAACGATGCGCACATACGTGCTAATAGGTTTCTCCCAGAAGCACTATCTTGCATACCTGGGGTCGGAAGCCCTTGGCGATCATTCATTTATCAATCTGGCATCAAGGTGTTCATATGTGAGATGTGAGAGAGCTCAATCCTCATTGATATCAACGCCTCCAAAACCCATCAGCAATCCATTTTGACTGCTCATGTGCTGATCAGCCTATTCTTCGGAGGTTTACCATCCGCCATCAGTACAGCATTTCAGGAATGTTGGCGAGCGTGCAACACGTTCGCTACCAGCTTTCTCAACAATGGCAATGCTGGACTTTGCTCATGTGCTGATCAGCCTATCTTTCGAAGGTTTACCATCAGCACAACATTTGGCAAGCGTGTACCAAGATCGCCACCAAATTCCCAACAGTGGCAATGTTGGACTCTGTTATCTGGCCACCGGAACATGCATGCTCATAGCCTCATTTTTAAACGGGAAGTTATCTGATTCTGATTTTGTGGAGTTTGCGGGTAATTTACTCGTGAAGTTGAAGAGAAGGGCATGCCAGAACAGGATACCTGCAATGACGAGATTTTTCCGCTAAAATACGTGCGACTTCAAAGGGCTCCTTATCTGATTGTTGTGTATTTGGCGCGCTTGGCAAGTCGAGGATGGTGCGTCGAAAAATTCGTGTTTCTCGCAGGTCCTTCGGGGCTTCAAGTTGGCCGTATGTCTCTTCATCATTTGGTCTCCTCAGCGGTGCTGACAAGAACTCGCTGACAGTCGAGTTCATCATAGTAGATCTTTTACCTGGTCAGAGTTCCGTAACCTCTTCTGTATATTTTTAACCGTGGAAGTCTCTGTTCGCTCGCAGCTAATGTTCATATGGTCAATTTAATGAGCATCGCTTGCTGCTATTCTGGTCTCTATAGAAGACAGCTCTATTCCAAGATCGGCTGTGGATGGACCGACACGAGTTTGGGTGGCATATGCGTTCTCCTGCTGCCTTCAGTTCTCCTGAAGATGTATATTGCCCAAGTGCAGGAAACGCAGAAGGGTGAACGTCACTATTGCGGCGTCAACACCTATCTGAAGTTCTTATGGCGCTCTGATTTGAACCCTGATCCGGGAAGTATCATCTCTGTGAGTACCTCAGTTGATCATCTATTGCTGTACCCTACGGCACTGCGGGACTTACACAGAATCAACTACACGCGTCAGCACGGTGGATAGTCATGAAACTACTTAAAAAACATCATGATGCATCTCCTCGTAGCTCTTCGTCTTCATCCTCATGTCTGATTCTTCGCCATGCTCCACAGCGAACAGTATCAGAGAATCCACGGTCTGCGAAGATCCTGCCTTTGAAGTATCCGAAAGTAATTGGGCTATCGGTACGGCTACTGTGCCAAACGCAGTACCAATCCCATATACTCGTGGAAACATCTGGTTTATTGTCAGTCTCGTCTCTCTTGCTGGTTTTGCAAGGTTAGTTCCTCATTGCGTCGCAATCCCGAGAAACGTGCTCAAGAATAAATCTTTCACTAGCCCATTCCCCTCAACGATATATTATCCCTCTCTCCCCGTTTTGACACAGGTCTTTCATGAAACAACCAAACGATTGAACCTGACTCTTACTATATTTATGGTACCTATGGCCGTTTGTGAGATATTTTTATATCTGTATACGGCTCCAGATCTCATATTGGATCGACAGTCCCTATGATATGGGGACCGCTATCAGACAGATGGGGTCGCCGACCCTGTATCGTGGCGAGCTTGGCCATTTTGACTCTTACCTGTGTCGGTCTGGCACTCGTACCAACCAATGCGTTCTGGTTATTAATGGTTCTTCGATTCCTTCAGTCTGCAGGATGTACTGGCACTGTTGCTCTAGGTTCGAATTATTCTTTTCATCTCCATGATATCTTTGATAACCCATTCGGCTGTGGATGATTAGGTGCCGGTACTATCGCTGACATCACGACGCGCGCCAATCGTGGCGGTTATTTCGGAGCTTTTAACTGTTGGTCCTATGGTTGGTCCCTGTGTTGGTCCTGTAGTCGGCGGTCTGCTTGCTCAGTATCTCGGTTGGCGGTGAGTGAATATTCACAGACGATTTTCCCTCGCTGAAGTACACAGTTCCATCTTTTGGTTTCTGACAATTTTCTCGGCAGTATTACTAGCATTATTGTTTCTGTCTGTGCTTTTCCAGCTTTGGTTTGATGTATCTCATTCGTCGCCATGTTTGTTTCGGACAGATTCCTCCCAGAAACTTTGCCTTGTATCGTTGGAGACGGCAGCATACGGCCGTCATTCATTTACCGACCTTGGATCAAAATCTTCCACCGAGATAGAAGTTGCCAGAGCTCGATAATCGCACACAGACCACCTCCGAAGCCCTTTTTCAATCCGTTCTCACTGATTGTACATCTCGATATTCTCGTTGGGCTTTTTTATGCAAGCGTTTCATTCGCCATACAATTTAGTATTTCTGGAACTCTGGCAAATGCATACAAAGTGCACTACCCATTTCTCAACAGCGCTAATGTCGGTCTTTGTTATTTGTCCAATGGAGCAGGCATGATTCTGGGCGCATTCAGTAATGGCAAGCTTCTTGACTTCGATTATCATCGAGCGCGCGATAAAATCCTGCGTTCTGCTCAAGGCAAGACAATAGATGAAAATGTACAAAGCAATGACACCTTTCCGCTGGAATCCGTGCGGCTTCAGTGGAGTCCCTACTTCGTTATCATGTATGCGGCATGCGTGATAGGCTGGGGCTGGTGTGTAGAAAAGTCGGCGCTTCTCGTAGGACCACTGATTCTACAAGCTGCTCGTACGTTTGCTTCAACCATTTTGTCGCCTCTAGCTGCGCTTACGAACATTGCAGTTGGTTTCGCCTGCACGTCTATTATCAATACTATTATGACGCTTATGGTGGATCTCATACCGGATCAAAGTTCGTCAGTAATCGCCTGTGTATGTATTTTATGTGCCGAGGTCTTCATTGCCTAGATCTGAAATTTCGGCAGGTCAATTTCATGAGAGCTTCGCTTGCTGCGATTCTAATCTCGGTACAGGACAAGGCCATCTCGAGCATCGGCTATGGATGGACCTACACGATATTGGGAGTGATTTGTGTGCTTATGCTTCCTTTGGTGTATTTGGAGATCAAGGTTGGTCCCATTTGCCGGGAGCGTCGACTACAGAGCCGCGATGCTTCATCGGTGTCTGTCTAATTTCTTTAGTACGACTTGGAAGTATGGTAAAGAGCACAAGTTACGCACCACGTTTCTAGTGATTACGCTCGCCATTCGTGTATTTTTTTCTTGACTAATATCATGTACCATTTTAACGTCTTTCTCTTCCCGGCTTCAGTCAGGCCCCTGCTCGTCCAAACGTGGTGTTTTAGAAACGGTCAAGCCACTACCGTAACCCACGCTGACTTCTATATGGCTTGCCACGTCAAGGCTGTAGACCGAGCTGTTCCTGATTGAAACTTTATGCCACTAACACCAGTGACGCGAGCCGCGAGACTGGGATTTTCTCACTGTGTACGAATCGAAGGTAGGAAGGGCTTTTGCTGTCACAGCTATTTGTGGTACACACCGAAGGCGTCGAACTTTTTTTCTCTTATTAGCTCCGTATCAGCTTCAGTCAAAACGGAAATGAAATGAGGGTCCGGACTCCGAGGTATTTATGACAAGTTTTGTGAAATCAAGCCAAGGCGAGGGGAAAAAATGACGGCGGCTTCATCATAGTCAAACTCGTTCCTAATGATTTATGTCTTCGTACAAAACACATTCTCCACATTGTCTAACTAACGTCCCATAAAGTTTGCGCAGCCGGATACTTCTCCCCTTTCCCTTCATACTCGAAATGTTTTGCCGTCAATTGCGCTGCGTGTAGAAAGAGTGTACCATCAAGTTTCTCTGCTCCCTCGAGTTCCGTCTGCGAAAAATCGGGCTGACCGCGCGAACGTCCCCCATAGAGTGTTGCATAGTGCACAAACGCTCTTTGGATTTTACACAAATGATCATCCGGATGGACAACTGCTTGCTGAATGATGGCAAACCACGGATTGGGAACGGAAGGTAGATTCCAGGTTGGCGTGGAGATCATAGGCTCCGAGTCCTGGATTGCCGGCGGGTCGAAGAATTTGGGTATGTCGAAGCCGGGCCGACCACGAGCGACCCACCAGGCGAGGGACACGGCCATGTAACTACGGAGAAGGAGCGCTTGTGAAGGAGGAGTGAGATATGCTGCGAAAGACGGTAAAAATAGCGAAGAGGTGACGAGATGCATGCTATATTAGAAGTCAATGCGTTGGCTCATTCGTTTGTGTGAGAATCAAACTTTAAAGCACACACTGGAAGAAATCAGCATAAAACTTCTTTCCAGGGCGAAACCCCGCGATAGCATATAGGATGGTGTTCATCCATTGCAGTTCTTCGATCTTACGATTCACATCCTTGGGACCGAGCGCCCACTGGTTCGTATAACCAAGTAGGGTCTTTCCGTTGTCCCGAAGCGTATATGCGAAAAATTCGGGATCACTGGTATCCGGAAACTTTAGCGTGTCGTCCTTGAGGACTCGTGCGAGGATATCGAAAGCGTGCGTCTCCGTTTCAGTGTCCCTCGGCTCCGGATGCAGCGTGAGATTCGCAGAAAGCTTCTCTGCGAGGGGATCGACCGGTTCGAAGAAGGAAGGGGGGAAGAGGAGTTCGAGCTGATCGTGATGAACTGACGCCTGTGCGAGACCTACATCCAATGATAGTATTAACCTATATGGTCGAGGCGATTCTAATGTTATACTACCTTCGACTGTCATACCCGGTAAGCCGAATTCAAGACCGTATCCAGTGTGGATGATGGGGTGCACCAAGCCACTGAGCAGACGTTTAAGCATAGCCGGCTGCTTCTCCTCAGCAGGGGCTGACATTAGCAGATGGGGAGAAGATAAACTCCTCCAGCACCGTTGCGATACCTTTGTCCTTGATGTTCTCTCTGAAAAAGGCCTTGTACGCTTCATAGTACCTAGAATGCTCTTCACCATCAGCTGCATTTGATGAAATCCTGTACATACTGATCATCTCCCAAGTGAGTAGTAAAATTCTCCGATGATATGTTATTCGGGGACTTGATGGCAGGCCTTTGCATGGGAATATACTCCTGATAGACGGCTTCAATGGTTTTCTTGTTCGCCCCAAGAGCCCAAATTGCGAGAACATGGTGAGTGATATGGCTGTGGTCGGTTGTAAACTTCGTAAACGAAGCAGCGTCCACCACGAGGCTCTGAACTCACTTATGAAACCTTATGTTATTGAAAAAGACGTGCCATTTCTCATGGTTATCTCGGAGAATATTCTGTAGCGAAAGTGTTGATTCAGCGTCAATGCCCGGGATGGTATTCGGAGTGGACTCGAAAGGAAGGATGGTAGGTGGTGGGAACCATTCAAATGTAGGAGTAGACATCGTGATTCCTGTCAGGTCAGGACTAAGTCGACGGCCCATGACTTACATACTTATACGAAGTAAGGCGTAAAGAACATCCGTTCAGAAGTCGCAGCTGACCTTGGGGCATGATCATGATGACGAAGGAGGCATACCATCATCTCCCAATCACTGACAGCCCAAATTGAAGCATATAAATTCAAGTATTTCCTGAACGAATCAGGATGCGTTTATCAGTAATTAATCGACGAAACATCGGAAATACTCATGCGAGTGATAGATATAGGCTTCGTTTACTGGGGGTGAGGGACAAGTGAGGGATTCGCTACCAGTTCAACATGGGAAAGCCAAGGGAAAGCATAGTCCCAGACCCATGGGCACGGTAGGAATCCACCTAAGAGGCCGACCCAGTCATGTGGGTCTTTCAAGTAAATCTCATGGTTGCCAGCTGGCTAGGAAGCCATCATATTGATGCTGATCGACTCTGTGGCTAGGCAGTGGTCAGAAGGCAAGTCCAAAACAGGTCAACTCGGGATGCGACACAAAAGGCAGTTCGGCGGCAATCTTTCAACATCGTTCAAGATATTTTTGGACTTCAACATTCAGGGCCCAGGATTATTCAGTCCTGTACTCATGCCATGTAACCATTAAAATACGAGTATGAGACTACTGTAATAGATAGTAAGATAAAGCATGGCGTCGATCAACAGCGGAAGGGTGCATCATCAAGATGGTACCAAGTAAATATCGAAAAATTAGGTGCGTAGATTAAGAGCAACATAGTGACAAGCGAGCAGAAAAAGCAAATACACACTAGCTGCGAATCGAAACGAAAATCATCCGAATGCTGACTGTAGTAAATCATGGGGGCGAAGATACGGTCAACCCCAATTCTTTGGAGTACGTCACTTCCAGCCACTCCGAGTCCTCCTCGCGACCCAGATCGCGTTTCGCGCTAGTCCAGAAGCTTCGCTGACGTCCTGCTGATTCTTCAGGTATATCCCACAGGAAGCTCTTCTCCGAATACTCCGATGCGGGTGAATTACACTCCGAGGAACTCGAACTCAAGCTCAGAGTCCTTCGTCGGGTCTCGAAGGGTGATGGCGGATTAAGAGGTGCATCAAGTTCGGAAAGATCGAAATATGGTACGGGCTTACGCTTCACCTTCCGCACCGCGCGATGAGGAGAAGGATAAGATATGGAGTCCCGCGATTGAAGAGGCTTGGGAGGTACAGGTGGAGGTGAAAGTAACACCGGAATGAACTTCTTCTCCACCTTGGCCTGAACCACGACGCTCTCCCTCTGCTTGGGAAAAACAAGGTCCACGGGGACACCATCCCCGAGCTTCCTTCGTAATCGGTCCATTTTCTGCCGCCGCAGACTGTTGTGAGAAGGAATTATGAACTCTGGGGCCATCGGAGAGTCTGGGGGGGTCATAGCTGACGTCGACGGGAAGAACGAGTCTGCAGCAAGAGGTGACGCTGGAATACTGGGCAGAGACCCGAGGGTACTTTGACAGCTTCATAAGCGGTGGCTTCGAGCTTGGCCATGGTTCCTCGACGCTCAACCGCCGAGATGGCATGGACCGCGACCGCGGCCTGTCAATGGACGTCACCCGATACAACGAACGCGAAGAGTCCACGCTGCTACATGACGATGTCGACGGTCTCGAAGGGATTGACTCAGAATCTCCGCTGAATGGAAGATCGAGGACTGTTCGAATCAAATATCAGTTTTTTGGTTGATATTTGGTATGATAGATTGAAAACGCACCGAGAGGATCGTCAATGAAATGGGGCGCGGAAGCCTAATACGCGCTCGAGTTTCTTCGTCTTGCGGAGGAGCCGAGATCGCTCGAGGGACGAGAGGCAGTTCGTCGTCGGTGGTGGGGGAGGGAAAACGATTTTCGTCGTAGCAAGCATTGCGAGTGGGGACCGTTAAGACCGATATTCATCAACATCAGTACTTATACACCTCGCCATTGTGCATCACAAAAAGAAGGCGGACCCGAAATGAACTAGACAGCCCATCTTATTGTCAACACGGAGTTATTTTTCCACCCAAGGCACGTAACCACTTACCTTATTGTTCGGAGAACAAAAACAAAAAAAGCATGAAGCCAAAGCATATTTAGACACGTAAACACCTAAATAGAACTTCCATGACGCTCTGACGTGAGTATACGCGTGTACCTGGACAGATAGAACGGGGAACTTTAAGATTCAATCAAATAGTCAAAGATGCAGTACAGTAGCGTACAGTAGCATAGCAGTTACAGTTAGATAGTCATTATGACGGGAAAAATCGAAATCCGTGATAGAGAAGCGGTGGATCATTCGAGAAGAGCTCCCGAAGAAAAAATTAAGTGAGTTGAACCTGCAAAAAAAGAATACGAAACCGAACACACGCGCTGGCCCGTTTCACCGCAATCCCCCCTCCAGATCCGTAGCAAACCTGCCCTCTCCATACCCTCCCTTGCTTGGCGACCCGTCATTGACAACCTTAACGTTCCCTAGAGACCCAAAGTCTTGCTGCATCGGGCTTCCGTCTGCGGGGGGTAACGACTTCCTATTCGTCTCATGTTCGTCCACATACGCATCGAGATAATCATAATCATCTGATACCGGTGAATCCGACCGTTCCCTGTCTGCAAAGCTGTCTCCCCTACCATCCTGGGCTGGAGGAGGTACTGATACGCTCCCCCTGTTGGGCGGTAAAGGTGAACTCGCAACAACTGACCGTTTCTTGTTGAACGATAGCGGACTCGTATCAGCAGGTCCAGGGACGGGAACGGGAGGTAGAGGAGGTGAACCTCCTCCGCCTAAACTTGCAGTGGGGCTAATGCTGAAATCGGCCGAGCTTCCATTGTTCACTCTAGGTGGTGGTCTCCGGAACGCAGCTGCAGATATGGTCCGCGCCCCAGAAGGGACCTGCGCGGACGAGGAACTAGATGAAGAGGATCTAACACGTCCTGCAAATGCTGGTCGGGGAACGGGGAACTCGGGGGCATTGGGGCGGTAAGGAGAGTTCAGAGAGGGTCCAGGAGAAGACCGACCGCCTGGGAGATGGATCGTGGGCGGCAATGGGCGGCTTTCGACTAATGGACTGCTCGCGGCTTCACTGCGCGATCCAAATGAGCTCGATGAGCGATGTGCTTGTGCATACGACTGCGCTGGAGTAGGTACGGTAGTCTCAACATTGGAGATCGAGCGATGCGCGAAGGGAGCTAGCGGAGGAGCAAGAGGGGATGGTTCACGGTTTGGAGGTGGACCATAACCAAGCGAAGAAGGTGCAGGCGCAGAGATTAGTGGACGACCACGTTCGGGTGATTCTTCTGACTCTTTGCGTGGAGAAGGAGGCGGTAGAGGTGGATTAAATGTCAGCGCATCTAATTCTCTACTGACTTCCCTAGCAGCAGCTGCATTCAGCTCCCGTTCCTCATCCTCTGTAGACACCGAAGGCACAGGGACCCGACGAGGTGAACGACCTGGAGGAGAGTCCTTCTTAGGCTCCGGCTCCACCTGGGCCTGGCGTCTCTCCATCTCCTCGTCTACATCGCTGACGCGCCCGAATCGAACATGCTTGTCGTCTCCGTGCTCATGCGCAGCATCTCCTTCGCCCGCGATATAAGCGAGCTCTACGTCATCAGACAAGGCTGTTGATACCCGGTGCGAGCTTGGTTCAGAACCGAGCAGCACCGCGGCACCAGGAGGCGGACCAGGGGGCGGGGCATACAAATGCGAATGAGATACCTCGTAAGATGGCGCAGGGTCATCGATGGGGCCCTCGAGACCTGGGGTTCTCAACGCCTCAGCAATAGACGTTGAGAAAGATGGTTCAGGTTCATGACTTTTGAGCAAGGGAGGTTCAATGCCAAAGGGTGATTTTACTGGGAAAGAACTAGGTGATCCCGAGCCAGAATACCCAAACTTTTCCGGTTCTCTGCTCCGTGGGCCAAAACTGTCTCCGTTGCGAGCGATCTGAATGGGAAGCGAGTTCTTCCGGAGCACAGGAGTTGAAGGACCATTGGCTTGGCTTGACGCGTCTGAGGCATCGAAGAAATGACCTCCACTCATGCCTTGTGGCGTAGACAAAAAATTAGAGCTCGATGGTGTTTCATCCAGTCCCGCTGGTCGGGCCGGTGAGCCGGGGAGGGAAGGTAGTGGAGGTCGCTGCAGCTGCTCCCGGGAGTCAGAAGCGACGGTGGAAAAACCAACCTGATTAACGGCCTTGTACGTTTCTGAGACGAGCATCTCCACCTTGGGATGGCCGGTGTACATCAATCTAGGCATCCCGGGCTGCGTCACATCCTCTGGAATTTCCGAGACAATCAGTTTTCCATAGTCTCCTACAATCTGAAAAATAGATCAGGACATGAATTACAAAATGAATGGTTGAACAGGTAAAAATGAGATTACGTCGGTTTGGGGGGAAAGGACATCTGCGGAAGACCGCCGATTCGCATCCTTGGCATGGCAATCCGCAGGCGCATGCGACATTCGTAAAGGGAATTAACCAGAACAAGCATTTAAATGCCATGTATGCGCGCGGAAAAGGTCAATTAAGATAGAAATGAAAGAACGTACCACTCCCTTTTCGCTTAACTCGAGCAAACCTCCAAATTTCAAGCCCATCATCGACCGTGTCGTAGACCGCTTGAAGTCCCCCAGCGCCGCCTCCTCCGTCATGATATCAGAGTCCAAGGACCGAATCTGATCTCGGAGCTGATTGAGGGTGTCCGTCTGCATCGCGAGGTTCTTGTGTTCGGGACTCATTTTGCTGAGCTTCCGCTCCGCAGCCTCGGCCCTGCTGACGATGACCTTTCTCTTTCTCTTGAGTTCGTCAAGAGCTTCTTCTCGCGCCCGTATAGACTTCATATGATCCCTAATTGCATGCTCGTGCGTAGCATACGACGTTAACGCATGAGTGAAGTGGGCTATAATTGATGTTGATGCGCCCAGTGCATCCTAGCAAGGTTCGGGTGAGGCTTTGAGATATATAGGGAAGTAAAACTCACCCCAAGGTCCTCTCCTTCCCCTATGCCCCATGCTCGCAAGGCTTCCGCAGCTTTCGTCAAGTCAACACTGAGTTTCTGGAGCCTGACTTCACTAAGCGATAAGCCACCGCATAGGCGAGTAGAGTACATACGATATCAGCACTGTTTTCTCTGCTGTGATAAGATCCTGAAGAGGTCGTATATTGCTATGACCGGCTAAGGACGGTAACGTCGAATTGTGCGCAAGTCTCGTCGTTGCAGTTTTGAACATTGCTGAAATTTCCAGACGTTGCAAGCGTAGCAAGTTGTAATGATATACACCTAGACGCCGCAGAGAAATGTCGTCGTCGTGGTCGGATGTAAAGAGACGAGCCCGCTGTCATTAGATAGGCGCGAAGCACAGCCTCATCGTATGACCAAAATTATGTCATCCAATATTCATTAACGCCGCGGCCCGGTCCCGACGACACGTTGCAATGTACAGTGAAGAAACCAGTGCGTGGATTCTATATTGAATCTCAGGCGTCGCTAATCTCTTCTTTCCCGCGACACAGCTGCAATCCTTGTGACTATTGTATAGAGCTATTCTGAGGCAAGGTATCGGTACCACATACTTAGTGGGAAGCTCCACTATCACGGCTTTCAGCATTGGCATCGCACTCTTCTTCCCAGAAAATCATTCGTAACCGATGGAACGACCCTTGGTCGGTGACTCCCAAGGACGATACAGAATCCACATAGTGGGGAATTGTGGCGAGTCATGTCATGCAAGTACAGAGTACGACTCGGAAAGCTGAATATCTCACAGGTACTGGGAAGGCGAGAACCGATATTTCTTCCATAAATCTTTGCCAATCGGACTTTCACTGAACAGAGCACGGTCGCGAAGAAGCTATCCCAACTCCTTGACATCCCCCACATCTCGCTCGACGGCTTATTCTGGCGACCTAATTGGGAACAGACCCCCGATGCTGAATTTAAAGCTCTAGTGAGCAAAGCGATGAATGATAATCCAAATGGATGGATTATCGATGGTAATTACCAGAGCCACGTCGGCAAGCTTGTGCAGAACACCGCTACCGATATTATCTGTGAGCGTTTGCGACAAATTGTAGCTGAACTTGTGACCAAACCTTCACAGGGCTTGACCCCCCTTTTCTCCTCTACTTCCCCCGTATGCTTGTGCGAACATTTCTCCGACTTATTGGTCTTGGAACTCCGTGTAGTCCAGACTGCAAAGAGTCCTTCAGGGAGGTTTTTTTCTCGCGTAACAGCATTTTGTGCTGGTGTTGGTCGGGTCATCGAGGTCATCGCAAACACGGCAGAAACCGCATGAAAGAAATCGGGCTTGGAGTAGGCTCTGACATTGAAAATCAACGGATGCGTCGACTGGGTGGATGGGGCAAGGAGCTAGGCGAATGGATTAAGCGCGTCGAGACTATGGTTCGAGGGAAATAACACTGGTTTCGTGCTCGTGTCTGTACAACAGGCACATCTTCAATGGGTTTCGTGCGTTCGCAGAGCATTCTCTCGTGATTTCCCCAATTTCGTGAGATCTGAAGGCATAATGAATGCGACAGGTAATAGACTGAAGTCCACAAGACGCAGTATGAATCTATGGCTAGTATGCAGCAAATTTGTTGATAATACTTTTGCGATAATGAAGTTTGAAGTTCTAGAAAGGATAATCCGGCCTCGCGCCGAGGACGTCGAACCTTTTTTCTTACTACCACCATCTGACTGGCTGCTTACATTGGCTGGTTCAATTTCCTTGTGACGGCTTTGAACCTTGATACGTTCCGTACGACTGAGTGAATCAAAGGCTTGTGTTTGATCTGCCTGCCGTACTATTGTGAAGTTAAAGCCTTTTTAATGACGAGCGCTTACTACTGTCCTCACATCCATATTACTAGATGGACGGGTAATAGGATAAAAAGTGACGAGTCTCCTCGGCAGTGGGCACTCGTCTGTCTTTCTCATGCAAACGATTCCGAGGCCACCGATGACCTTCGACAAGTAGTAACTGGGGTTTTGGGAGCTCTGGGTATATATATAATGCACTCCACTTGATTAGTTTCTTGGTACATACACATAACCTCTCTGCATTGAACATGTCTTCCGACACACTCGAGCTTTTTCCAGTACCATCCAGCGCCGCCTCTAGTCTGACCCCGGTCTTTCTTCCTGGGGCTGATGCGGACTCCACTCTTGCTTTGCAGGGCGTCCTTCGTGATAACCACGACAAGTGGCATATATTTTTCAATGACAGGGAGTTCCATAAGTAAGTCGCGCGTCTGATTACTACCTGGCTTGGGCTTTCCGCTTACCACTTGGGACAGTCATATCTCTCACCATGTATTGGCTATTTGGGCTCTCGGAGCCAGTAAAGAAATAATCGAAACCGTATATCGTGAAAATGTTCCTGCTCAAAAGCCTGCCATCAAACCTCCCGGCCCGATATCATCTGCAAATTTCAACGCTCATCTGGGAGACGAGAAGTTCGTACGGCATTCAACCCAACATGTTTTCAGAGTCTGACAACACTTTAGATATTTTGGCGCGTACATGACCTTCTTCAAGGAGAAACTATTCCAAAACGGAACCGCTTCTGTATTGGAAGAGTTCGTCTTTTCCAAGTCTGCAAATGTTGACGTGACGACGAACGGTAACCAGCAGCCGAGCATGCTCAACCGGTTCATGGACGGTTTGATTCACCCTCTGATACACACTGCGTACGGTTTGGAATTTGGATTGCTGGGAATGGTCATCGAAGGCATGTCTTGAGTCTTCTTGTGCGTACACGCGTACTTACGATAGTCCGCATAGGTCTCGCTCAGGCAGGCGGTCCATCATGACAATCTTCAAAATCTCCTCCCTTATTCTGCCTTGACTTCCGTCGCGGCGTTAGATGCGCGTGCGAAGGAGGCTACTCAGTCTTGAAACGCCTCATATTCCCAATGGAAAGAAAGGAACTCATGCTCTCGACGTCCTAGCGCGTGTTCTGAAAGATGACGCGCTGAGAATCCCTCTCGTTAGCGATGAAATCGCTAATTTTGAGACTACGATCAGCGCAAAGGGAGAAGGCAGTTATTCCGGTATACGAATCAGTGGACGTTAAATCTATCGGACCCCAAAGAATTACGCCGGAAAATCGAGGAGTTGCAGTGGATGAACACGATCATCTACGCAGCAAGCGGCTCTCGGCCTGGAAAAAGATTCCATGCAGACTTCTTTCTGTACGTATTCACTCCTCACTGGCATGAAGGAAACAGTGGCTGATCGTCTTTTCAGAATGCATCTTGTCACGTCCTCCTTATTTTTGCCATCTTTGGCGAACTTCCTTTCCACCACGTCCCAAGCGTTACTCCTTCGCAGCTATATGGCTGTATCTTTCGCCTGGTGGATTTCTCGCGGCCGTCCTAGCTTCGATATACGAAAGTTCCTCGAATCAGATGACGAGTCCGTGCACCCTGACTCCTCTTCTACGAGTACGCCACCTGGGGACTTGTCATCCGCACCCAATCCGTGGTTTGCGATAATTCAGCAAGCCTTGTTCCATCAGGATGACCATCTGTGTAAGATACAGAGGGCACTGGCATATTTTGCCGCTTTGTATGGCACACGTGTTGGTGGTCTCCCCGATTTCTCGCAGACGGAGCTTCCAGGAGCAGAGAAACTCGATGGTACACTCTTCCTTCGAGCTGCTCGACTCACGGCAAAGCACTTTGAACTTTGTCGAGGAAAGGTGTACACTGCCGATCTTCCTCTCTGGGACCATCAACGACTCCCTGAGGACCATGTATGATCTGCACAATGTATCGCGTAGTAGTTCTTGAATTTGATTCGCTCATTATGTTCGGCCAAGTAAAATCGAATTAGCGATTTTCACTTCATGGTCTGTATAAAGAAGATGAACCGTTCTAGACTCTGTTGTAGGCATTATAAACCGCATGGAGCTTTTGCCTACTAAGGCATGACACTTACATCTGTCACCTGGTCGCATATCTTCCCATCCAGATTCTGGCCTCGACTTACGAAGAATGAAGACTGAATCGCCTTGTTATTTCTGCGGCGAAAGGAGTAGAATGACAACACATTGGATTTTCCCTGTAGCAGAGACAGATCCAGTTTTATGACGACAAAACGACTGTAACGTACAAGGTATAAAACATCTAACATCTCCTATACTTGCCAATAATATACCCCAAGAAATAGTAGAATAAAACACTCGGAACTGGTAGCGTAGGACAGGGTACTGATCTGGATGATGCCATAAGGAGGCTGGCGCGCCGTACACGAAGTAGAAAACAACATGGTGGCGTGAAGGTGTCGCTGATATGGCGCCGAGCCAAAAATAGTTCATGAATGAGGCAAGGGCATAATGCAGCGCCTAGCTAGCACTATAGACGGGGGGCAAATCGTCTTCTGGTTGCAGATGTGTGCGAACCCCACTGTCTACATGCTGGATAGGTTCGAAGTATCCAGCCACGGCCTCCCCTTGGCGTTGCTTCATCTCCGCTACGCTATCACCGGCAAACCGACTAGCGGACGAGGATGACATCGGCGCTGTCGACGACCCTGGTGCCGCCGGTACGTATGACAAAACCGTCTGGTGGTGTGACAACTTGGAAGACATGCTAGAAGTCGGACCAGCAAAGATGGGTTCTGTGAAAGAGGAGGTATCCACGCTGTCTCTCGCACTATCCCTGTACGAGACAACAGGGAAGACCGGGATTTGTCTCGTCGGTATGAAGGGTTCTGCGAAGCCAGAAGTAAGAAGCGGAGGTCTAGGACCATTAGAACCTGAGAAATTGCAATTGAAGAATGTCACACGAGAAGAAAATGGATGTGGGCTTACCCGGAAATGGTGGCGGGGGATCACCGATTGCACGGGTATGCACATCCCGTCGCTTTTGCCTAGAACGATACCAGACAAATACAACAGGCGACGACCAAAAAGACAAAGACACCGCCAACGATACCTCCGACAATGGCGCCTATATTGGCTGATGATGAATCGGAAGAAGCCAAGGAAGCGGCAGCATCAGAGGGATTTGCCGTAGAACTCGAAGGTGACGATGAAAGTGTTGCGGAACCGGTGAGTGTGGAAGCTGATGTTGAGGTCGTTTCATTGTAGACATTGAAATAATCGAACCACACAGTCCCTTCGAGATCGCCATAGCCAGTATTGACGTGAACCATCGTCACGACTAGTTCGCTGTATAAAGTGTGAACTTCCTTGACAACGCAAAGGACACGCTAACAACTCACTGTTGCTGGAGCTCCAATGGATCCGACTCCCAAAACATTTCGTTGTAGGTATCTCCGCTACCAGACGAATGTGTAACTCGTGTTGCATTACCACCGTCGACAGCGTAAGAGGTGACAACTCCCGAAGAGCTATAGTCGTACGTTCCATAAACTGCGATTTGAGTTCCTATAATTATAAGACCGTTGGTCATATATATATCGCAGGCACAAAGTGGACGCACCAGTGAAAGTGATCATAAGGTGGTCCCCATCAGACTTGGAGCTGGACACCGTGCTATCGTACTCGTGTGGGGTCCCACCGTCTGTCCAAGTGCCAATACGGGACACGGAACTATCTCTGTCGTCGATAGTAGTCGGACTCATAAGGGTAGGTGGCCGTTTGCGGAAGAGGGCACACGCTTATCTCATAAAAGACGACGGGGGTTAACGTACTCAATCGCGAGAGATTGGGTCCGTGCTTCTCTGAGATATGATCTCCATCTTGGAAGAACGTCCGAGTTTAGGCTGCCCGCGACATCTATGACACCTCAACACCCCAAATGTGCTATTGAGCGTTTCTTTAGAAGAAAATATTGTTTGACGGCGTCTCCAGGGGGATTGAAATGGGGTATTAAAGCGCGCACCTCATGTCGGACCGACCAGCGGACTCGATATTGGTCCTATTAACGATGCAGCACGAGGGGATTCAGCAATGCAAGTATTATCTGAAATAATACATGAGCATAATTCACACTATAGTGGATGGTATGCTCACCGAGAATCGGAACTGAATGGAATGGAAGATGTAGATTGCGCCGCAACTACCATCATTTTTCTTTTCGAGATGTCGGTAAATCACTATATGCAAATAAGCGCGCAGTTGCTTTAGATCTTTAAACGCTGGTCCGAATAGTTTCCGATCTTTCGTTTTTCGCGCCAAGGATGATTTCGTGCATTCTCAAGGCATTTGTGCAAGTAGGTGGGCGCGTTTATTTGGGTAATAGCAGAGAGAAACGGCAAGGCTTATCGCCTGATTATCCCATTTAATATGACAGGCCAGATCACAGCATTACGGCAGAGCAGAAACATGTCGCTATGTAGCTTTGAGCAAACTTTGAGTATGAGACCACGAGACAAGCCAGCGCAGCTGGGACCTATGAGCTTTCAAGAAGTGGACACGTATCAAAATAAAGTATGAACGATTGAGCGTCATTGAGAGATGTTGTTTCAACGATGAGTTGGAGATGAATGATGAATTGATCCGGAACCCTAACCTCACTTGAGTCAGCGACTCAGCGTGTTATCAACACGATCACATGCCTTCTTTGCTTACTAAGACACACAGCTTCGCCTTCCCCCCGAGATTTAGGACTTCTGGCTTATATACATATATAGCGAGTAGGTAGCTTCAACTGCATCATTTGTTACCTGGCCCTCATTCAGCGCTATGGAGAAGCATCCGAGGAACTTGAACTGGGCTCCAGCACTGTGATAAACCGTCATAGCTTTTCCTGAAGGACCTTGTCATTATGTAACCGGTTCAGAGAATCTTCTATGCATCAATGTTAGCATAAGGGGATGTAAACTGAACTTGTCATATATACCAAACTTGACCAAATGTGATAAGGTCTTCTCAAGCAAACCATCGTACCCTGGAGAATACAACCGCAACCGCTCTCCGGATTCTGGCTCATCCTTGAATGCTGCAAGGATATTTAGGAGTTTATTTACTATCTTCTCGTCAAATAACATCATCTGTGCTTTGTCTTTTGACATTGTTAGAATCTGGTAGTGTCAGAATGCAAGGACTTTACTTACCGATTGTAATAAGCTTTTGTATACAACGGACACCGGGTTCTTGGGCTTTGACATTCTGTCTGAGATTGTGTCCTTCACGAAAGGTATGAGCAACATCCCAATCAATATCCTTGGTAAGTGTCGCAAAGATGTCTGGTTTAGGAGCAGATCATCAAACATGTATGGAGTGCAGTCACTGGTTCCGGGAGTAGGTTCTGGATGTATAGGCATACTAGCAAAGACTTCCAAGGCCATCCTGACAGCAAACAGTGCATCATAGTCGCTACCGTCACCAATTTCGACAATCTCTTCAAGTAGATGGATTTCACGCATAACTCGAACTGAACGGTTCTCAGCTAAGCAGGTTATCAGTTTCAGTTGGTCCTACCAATGAACGCTCGTACCTCTCATTGCGACTGAATTGAGGAACTCCACTGCCTTCATACGGGAATGCGGATACTCCATGGCTTTCACGATCGTTTTCATGACGGAGGCGTCTGGAGCTAAGACCGGGTTGGCTTCAAGGATCTTACCAGGGCCATATATTGCGCAGAAGAAGTGTTGAGTTCTGTATAGATTGGTGTCGTTGGTGCTGATGGCCACAAGTGCATCAATGATTTCGTTGATGAATCCGGAGGGGGGATCTGGCATGGGAATATATCAACAAAGATAGGCTTGGCTTAAATTGCCAGCTTACTGACCACTCAAATTTATCTTTTCCAGGAGGGTAATGCCCTCTTCCACACTGAGCCATCGGTCTACATACAGGATGTGGACCAGAGTCTGGATTACCCTTTTCTGGGTGAGCTGCGTGAAGCTTTCACCTAACAGGAAGATGAATAATGCATATTAAAAGAAAGGATGACGGTACTATGTGTAGCTATGGATGCAAAGGCATTCACAACAGCACCCTTGTTGTGGTAGTGGCAATGATTATGCTCTCTGAAGAGACTTGTCATCAAATCCACCAACAGGTTGTCCTCTTGTTGTAGAATGAGTTCTCGCATTCCACTGTCTTTGGTATTCTGTAAGCAACGACACGTTGAAACCCAGGAAATAGAATGGGGCCTACCGTTAATGAAATATCCACTAAGACATACCACACCAGCTCCTTTCGATTTAGAATTTTTATGCTTGATCATCAGCATCAGGTGGTGCAGCATCTGACTCCGGTAGAGGGCAATCACATCTAGTACGACACCTTGAGTGACCAAATTATGACTATACAGCGAATGAATATACCTTTTAAACATGTCGACATGCTTCCAAGTGACGACGCCGCATGTGCTTGAGTGTGATGCATCTCCAGAAGATGTATTAGCTGCTCTATAGACCTAGGCAGTCAGCATCTTAAATTCACTTGCGTGGCATGTCAAGATAAAGGATGCACTATTGTTCTTCGAAAACTTGTCTCGAACAGAACCTGGACATCTCGATTCAACATGATGGTGTGGCACATGATGAACAACGCATACCTATTTTAACCAGGCGAGAAAGACAAGATGTACTCAGTGTTTCCTTGCCCTGGTCTTTCGAAACAAGGAAATCGTAGAGAGTCTGGATCCAAATGTCTGACTGTTCCGACAAAATTCTTCGGGCCTCGAATAGATGCTTCTCCCAAGATTCAGCATCATTATCGTGCACGTCAGTCTGATCTGCTTCATGTTTGTCATCGTCCTTGGGTTTCAGGATCAACTGAGAGAGACACTGAATACTGGCAAGACGCGCTCCTTCCGATTGACCATGTAGCATTGATTTTAGACGTCGGACAACATTTGGGTCTTCTAAGATCTGATGGTGATGCCCTATCATGCGTTGGACCATAAGGAAGGCCTAATATGAGGAAAAGACATACAATGCTTCGCAAGCTGGAAAAGACAAGAGGCACTTCCCGCTGTGATTCTGTCATCCTCGTCCGACAGCATATCCACAAAATACTTTATAATTTCGGATATTTTGTGAGAACCTTGCCCTGATTTGAAAGTGAGCAAGTGATGATCGAGCACGAGACATAGACTACTAACTGGATAACGCCATGAACGATAAGCGTTTCAGAAGGACTACTTGTCGAAGTACATCGCGTTTGTCGACGTTGATGTTGGACCTCAATGATTGAAGTTCTCGCATCGCAACCTGAGCAACAGAATGGTCAAAGAGATCCATTTCAAGAAAATCTTCCCATTCGTCAGCCCAAGATAGATCTTCTACATTGCCTATCCCAATAAGAGGCTTCCAAGCCGCTTTTGTGTTGCCGAAAAACACGGCTGAGGGAGTATAGTCTTGTTTGAACGCCAAGGACACGTGAATAAGTTGCGACGGAACAATTAAACGGCCTTCGACCCAAATGAGGTATCCTAGTATATGGTTTCATGAGTCAGACTACATGACTAGCCGGGAAGCAGAAGTACTGTGTGGTGCTCTCCTTGTCAGTATATCAGTAGATACTTGACCGGCAGAAACTCGATTAGCCACCATAACCAACCCAACAGTGTTCTTTGGCTTGTCTAAATGGTGGTCGTCCCATCTCCACTCAACTCCGCCACGACGTGGTGCAAGCTTAAGACCTGCGGCACCGGCTTCATTCTCCATCCACAGAAGAGGGACTCGGGAAAGATCAATGGTATGCCCTCGTTGGCTGCTCCCACCTGCTGAAGGAGCAAATTAGTATCGATCAATGACTGGAATCGAACGATCATACATGTCAGAGTGTCTTCCTGGGAACCAAACCTCCTTCGCATTGGGGGGCTCCTCATAGTGTTCGTTCCCAGTTAGTGGTGACCGGCCGCCAGCCAGGTATTCGGACAGGAACTTTACACGGCGCTCGTCTAAAGCCAGTCCATGCCAGAAGAAACAGATATGAGAAGCCGATTTTGTTAATGGTAGAGGCTGCATCTGCGCAATTCCCACAGAAGAGACGGTGTCCCTGAAACAGGAGACTCAGCAATATTTGCGAGCAAATTGGTCACAGAACGTACCAGACACCCACAAAATGAACTCTGACCGATCTCGCAAACGTACGCTTGAAGTTCAATGCCAGGGCTTCTGCTTCTGCTTCGCTCTTGATCTCTAATCGAGGAATGTCAGATCATATCTGAAGAACAAGGATATAGAAATATCTTTCTCACTTGTGCCCTTGTGTTTGTTGGAGTATAACTCATAGGCACTACAAGTACATAAGCCCTGGAACGGAAGGGGTTGCAGAAAGCTCTTACAACGAGATTAAACCTTTATTTCCAGAAAAAACGAGACCGGGCTGAATCGCGCTGATAAATTTGAAAGGCGGTGTACGGTAACACAGGAATACGAACCTTTTCAATCATTCCTGCCAACGCACGAACTTGGTACGCCCCGCGTGAAAATCCTTCAGGATGCATTAGGTCAAATTACCTTCATCCGAGCAAAAAACAACCTACCGAACAAAAATAATCTATCCCCGGGCAGATAATGATCTGCTATCCACCTATACGCTTCTTCGACGAGGCGCTTGAAACTACTAATGAAATCACGGTCAGCGGGATCCGAAAAAAAAATGCGACAACAGTGTAATTACCCAGCAAATACTTTGTCGAGATTGTGTCGCAAGTGAGCTAAAGAAAAGGTACTTGGAGGAACATAGGTCCCAATACCGCTGCTGTAGAAGGTAAGCTGGGGGACGTCTTGATCGTCCTTCAGTATGCGATTGTGCAACTCCACAACGTTCGTGTTCTGGAAGAAGGTATCAGTAGAGGACAAAGACGAGAATCGGAGTACAGACTCGGTGTCCAAACTGATTGGCTGTTCCGTCGAGGCATACGACCAGATTTCGGTAACCCTTGTGCGAGCCGCACTGCCTTTTGCATTTGTGCTCACAGTTTTCACTGCACTTCTCGTTGCACTGAGTGATTGTCAGTCTTTTTTTGAGAGGCAGACACAATGTTCATGACAAGGACATGAACAATTGCAGCTAGGATCACAGCGACATTCGCACAACCGATCATTATGTCGAGGATCCACTGCAGTGGGAAGGGTTGTGGGTGCCAGTAGTGGATGTTGCGCTCGCATCAGAGGCATCAGAGGGAGGTGTTGCAACAGGATCAGGGTGTGCGTTGGCCATGTTTTTCTGAAAGAACAGCCAAGCGAGGACGACAGTTAAATAATCGACGACACGCTGGTCGTGCCATTCTTTGAAGACACTACAGGGGAGCGGAGAAGATGCATGGTGGGCATGCGTTTACTAACCCGTTTCCCACTATAGGCGCTAGTGTGAAGGAACAAGTTCGAAAATGTGGCTGTGGAGTATGACCTTGTGGATGTTGAGCTCGAAGAGGCTAAAAAAAGTTACCGTACAAGAGACGTCTTGAGCTCGAGAAGATACAGGGACTGTGAAACTTCTTCTTCTCTTCTACAATGCGCACACAGATGCACGTGTCCTATTTTTGTGTGTGAGTACTACAAGACATGACAGGAAGAATGACAGCATCTCGTAATACTGTGAATGCAGACCAGACTCATGTTCATTCAACATGCAGGAGCCTGATCCAGTTTTGGGACGGTCTTTCTGTGAATGTGAGTTGAGGCGATTGTCGTGGACATTGTTGCTCAGCTGCGTGTAGAGTGCATGGAACTGCCTGAGCACAAGTATGTAATAAGCATTCAAGCACAACAAAAATATACGCACCATTACCATGACCAGAGAAGCCCGATTTGGTGGGAACAAGCACCCGGACTATTATATTGATGTTCTAGGCTCTTCACAGAATATCCGGGAGGGCATTGGCAGCGTTGCAGGAAAATAGAATGTGCTGTTCTTCCGGAGCGAAGGTCCCAAAACTTCGGACAGTAAGTAGTGGCCATGAACCGATCGTAGAAAAACTGCTAAAGGGAGTTTATCGTCCGCAAAGAACAGGGCGTAGTCCTTTGTTTCATATGAATGACTACAGCAGATGAATATTGAACTGTGAATGTGCATGAGACAAGCACAATGGGCCACTCACGCCCACCCGAACCAACAGGTGTAGTATTCATGCGTCGTCGAAACCTAACTTCCAAGAGCTTCCGACGGGCTTGTTTCAAAAGTGCTCTTTGCTGGGTCGATATGCTGACTATTTTTTGGCCTTCCACCTCCGCATTGAGGCTGTTACTAGAATACCAGAAGAAAACATGAAGCCAGCGCAGCTAATTTATAGTTTTGGGACGACTCTAGAGATTTGCTGCGCTTTCGTTGGAGTGAAATTCAGATTGTAGGACGTGGGTTGAGTGTGTTAAAGAAAAGCATAAGTATAGTCGTGCTTAGGTGAATTCCTGCTGTCGATGGCGCTTTTTGATAACTTGAAGCCGGTGCTGCTCAGCATGAAAATGTGTCGTCTGAGTTCTAAATTAACATCAGCCACGTGAAGACGAAATGAGTTGGAAACGAGCCCTTGATAATTTCTTGCCTCTTTCCATGAATGAATACTGAGTTGGCTCTCACGCAAATTTCTTTGATGGTTCTGTGGTCCTCGTACTGGAAAAGGTTTTGTCACAAGGGCCGAGTCGAAAAGGAAGGTCTATCAACTTTAATAGGCCCTCCAATCCGGTTTTGCAGGAAAGAGAGGTGAAGTGCAGGACTGCAAGCTGCCGAAACTGGTATGGATGTAGGCGTCCAGTTTCATATCTACCTGCCAGCAAATATGTCGTTACGAGGAAGACATTAATCGAACAAGACATCCTTTTCTTAGCTTTTCTTGGAGAGTCACTGTAGAATTCCACATAATCTCACCCGCACCATGGAGGGTGGCTTTAGAGAGGCATCTTTTCCAATATACCGGAGTAATACAAGATAGCAATAGCACGGGCTTCGGCTGCGGTCGACATGAACATCGGAAATTGATGTCCTGGTTCGTGTTCACATCCTCTATATTCCAAGAGATTGACGAAAGGTGATATATAGTCTTCACCAAGACAAGTGTCTCCTTGAAAGATACGTTAGTAATTCATATACCAACCAAGCCCTGCAAATTCTACACTCATTCCCTAGAATCATCAACCGGTCCGTGGCTCGTCCCATGTCCAAAGCAAATGCGCACGATTCTGCTGTGGCGAACTGGGAATCACATGTTGGTCAAGACTCCCAAATAACGTGTAAGGCCAGAACAATGGTTGGCAGTCCGGGAACGAGACCGAGAGCGAATCCGAATCCGAGAGCGATGAAAATGCAACAAGGAATTTAAGGTCAAGGTGAGTCGGCAATTGCCGAGTACGCGTCGTCCGGGACTACGCCTCCTTTCGCAGCCTATCATCGTGTTGCCAATTCTCCGGTACTTGCTGCTTTCGATTCGACGAGGAAGTTGTCTAACTATTTCTTTGTGGAGAAGTGCCACCTAGTCGTAGTAGAACACGTATGGTCGCGTAAACTTCGATCAAGTTCGATCTTCAAGTTTCTATATAATATTGTAAGCACGCTTTCAGGTCTGTCATCATCTGACTACACGGTGACTTGTAGGTGTTTTAGTGAGCTCTGACAGAGGCAGAATTACAATGATACGCCTGCTCAACACAGCGTAGCCTAATCTCTGTCAGTGTGCTACAGCGATGGTTCCAGTGTATTCGTCCGGGCCTTTGTCAATGAATCTCTCCTGTGAACGAAAGTTGATGCCCATCCTAGTATCGGACTAGATCTGCGCCCGATGCATTTCTCCGAAATGTCCATGACAGCCAAGGAAAACAAAAGGAAAAGTAAACAGATCACTTTTGCTGGGGCTATATATACGGTAGCTGCTCGATTCACTTGCCCTGAACTCGATGCTCATCAAAGTACTCTTTCTCTTTTTCGCGTTTCCCAATAGGTGGAGCGGGATTTCTGTAGCTCTCGCACAGTCGGCTACTGGAACAAGCTCTCCGGTAGTATCCAGCATTACCGGTACACCAAGCTCTACAAGTAACCCGACTACAGCTAGCTTTCCTTCGATCGGATCGCTCCCTCGCGATTACACGCCGGAAGGACTGGAACAACTTTGGGATATCGTTAGTAGCCTTGCCGACCTTCCCTGAAATTGACACTCCTATCACTGATATGCAGGTCGGGCCTGTCGAGCCGCCTCCGTTCACCACTACCCGCGTTCCTAGCGCAGCGGTCACCCTACCACCCTCTCCTCCTCCTCTATATCCATCCTTCTATGTGCTTGCACCGAAGGATATCTTACCAGACCTGAAATTCCCCAAAGGCTTCAAATACGGAGTCGCCACAGCTGCGTACCAAGTCGAGGGTGCCACGAAGAATGAGGGTAAGGGCCCGACAATGTGGGACTGGGCTTCCAGACAGCCGAACGGTGTATTCGATAATTCCATTGGTGAGTATGGTGGTGCCAGGACTGTGTCGATCACGCGACTGAGATAATTGCAGGTGATATCGTCGACCTTCACTACTTCCTGTACAAGGAAGACGTCGAACGTTCTGCTGCTCTTGGTGTTACTGCACATTCTTTCTCGTACGTGTTGAAACCTTTTCGACGCGAGTTATCTGAACAGCATTCTGTAGCATCTCGTGGGCGAGGATCTACCCGTTCGGCGCTGCTGATTCTCCCATTAATACAGCGGGCATTGATCACTATTCTGATGGTATGATCTCAAAACAGTATCACAAGTGTTGCTGATCTTTTTTGCTTCAGTCATCGATTACCATTTGGCTCATGGTGTGGAGCCTGTTGTAACATTGTGTGAGATTTTTCTGTTCCTATTCAACATAACCATGTACCCCCCAGAGAAATAGTCCATTGGGATACGCCTCTGGCCCTGCAGGCTTACTACGGGGCTTTCACATCACCAGAAATAGTCGACGATTTTGTAAAGTGAGTACTACTAGTAGGGCGCAACGCTTCGTATGTTCATACGATTTTCAGCTACACCAAGACCGTATTCAAAGCATACAACGGCCGTGTTAGAACTTGGTCGGTGTCCAATTCCTTTTCCTCCTCTGCAGTAAGCTCACCTGCTTTAGGTATACTTTCAATGAACCAAGTATTTACTGTGGCCAGGTTGCATCCTCACCATTCGGTAAGCTTTCTGTATGTCAAAATCTATCTGTGCAAGCTTACTGTTGAGACTAGATGCCTACGCTTTCCCCTGGTGTAAACTCATCCACCGCCCCTTATCAATGTGCATACAATCTATGTATGTTTCTGCCTCCTTCCTCCTAGCTCTCCCCATCCTGATACTTTATCGTAGTAAAGGCCCATGCGAGAGCCGTCAAGGGTCTGTCGCCATATCACGCTAAAGCGCCTCTCACTCATCCTTTTTGGTCCTCAGCATTTCGCGAAATGAACATAACAGGAGAGATTGCCTTCAAAAGCAACGATTACATGTAGCTATATCCCTCTCTCCTGCTAGCATCCGCTGAATACCCTGCAGAGGCACACCATGGAGAAGTAACTCGACCGAGGACGCACTTGCGGTCGAACGCCATGCAGTATTCCAATTAGGCCTCTTCGCAAACCCCATATACACAACAGGCGATTGGCCTGACATCGTCAAAGAAACCCTCACCGCCGAATATCTCCCGCGCTTCTCTGACGATGAAAAGAGTGACCTTCTCGGATCCGCAGATTTCTTCGCCATTGATGCCTACCATTCGCTATGGGTAAAGGCTCCGGACGAAGGAATCGATGCATGCATAGCAAATCCTTCTCATCCTTTGTGGCCTGTTTGTAATGAACCCGTATACTTTGACTCGGATTACGGCTGGCCTGAAGGTCCCGCTGGTGACCCCGCAGCCACCTCCCTCCAAACAACACCAGTGCACCCAATGCTGTAGCGATATTGCATTAAATCCTATTATAACAGAATTAATAATTACATAGTGATCTTATAATTATAAGCCTATTCTTATAGCATGATAATACAAGTCAAGCGATATTAGCTGGGGGAGAGCGATATCCTATTTTGGGGTGTGATATTAGTAGGGGGTGGATAGAGGATCAAAACAGTTACCATATTGGGTGGAGGAACAGGAAAAGGGCGGGTATGAGCGCTTTTGTGCTATTTTTAGTGGCTATAGCTATTTTTAATTATTTCCGGATATTTCCGGCTATTTTCGGCACTTGGTTACCTGGGCTGGTTACTACCTGTGCCTGGCTGTTCTGGTAACCGCCCTCCCGCCCTCCCGCCCTCCCATTCCGCCCTCCCGCTAGTTGTCCCGCTTCCCACCATAAAAATTTTTATAAAATTTTTATATATGCTAGTCTACACATAGTACATTACATTCCGACAAATTATTTTGCCTTCTGCTCTTTTTTTTGGATGGATGCAGCAGCAGAAAAATGGATGTACTTACCGTGGGAAATACATATACCGATTTGGGCACTACATCCTGTGACAGTCGTTTCACTGCATTCCGCAGGATAGAACTCCATGAAATTTTTTATTACACCAGATACGATACTTACAATGCTAGCATAAATTTTTCGCGGCCTGAAAAGACCTAGTTTTGATGGATGCAGCCAAAAAACATTGGATGACACTGGCCTGGAGATATCCATCCCGATTTGGCAGGTGAGGGACTTAGAAAAATTTCCTTGAGCATTCAGAAACATAGAGCAGCAGAACATAGATACAAATTGATAGTACCAAAGGAAGTACACAAGATGTAAGTAAATTGGTATATATTTTGTAAGGTGCAATCGATGAGCAGATACAAGAGAACAGAGAAGCGAACGTGACCATGAAAGAACCAAACCGTCACTCAAAGCCTCAAAGCTAGAGGGACGCCCGAGCCCTCTATGCGAAGGTTAGAAATAATTCAGGAATTCATGAATTGAGGAAGTACCTTGGATTTCCTACTCTCAGCAGCCTCCATACCCTCAGAACACTTTCACTTCACAGCCTTCCCAGCGGACGATCCCGATCCCAGCTCTGCAGTCCGAATCATATGCTCTATGGCCCATGTGAAGTCGATCAATGCCTCTCGCCAGTTCCACCAGGGTTCGGAACCTTTGCCTACCGCGTACGTGGCCTCCCCCCACCATAACAGCGAGCCCAACATCAGTATGAATCCCGTACCTCCGTTGCATCTCTCCAGGCCTTCCCAATCCAACTTCTTCAGCCTTGCAAAGTTGAACACGCCCTCGGTTCGCCCACTTGGTTGCAGTGATCCCCACCATGCCCACTATTCCTCGTTGAACACCGTCAGGTCGCCAATATCCCGTGGCTTTCCCCAGCGGCGATGCTCCTTCATAAATGCATGAACACACACTGGACGATTCTTCACGCCAAGCCCTTTACCCTTTTCTGCAAACCCGTAAGCCCCCTCAAAGACAACGAAACTATCCACCGCCCTTGTCCACAAAGAATCCCACAGGGCGCCACGACGAAAGCCCTCAAATGCCGCACAAAGTTCAGGATACCATTTGTTAGGATTGGCTGCGTCCCAGAAGCCCTGCTTGTCTTCGGCTGTGGCTAGTGCTAAGGCATTGTCATCATCATCAGAAAGACCTGTCTCAATCTCCTGTTCTTCAACTGATGATTTAGGATCGCCTTGCGCTGGTTGTTCGGCTGCAATATCCATGGCCAAAGGGCGAAGTGGCGACACCCGGTCACTACCACTCGAATCGCATCGTCCGTCTGTACCGATAGAAGCATCGTCTATATCAATGGAGGCATGGTCCGTATCGATGGAGGTGTCGTCTTTGTTGATGGAGGTGCCAGCAGGTGAAGGTATGCTGATGTTAGATGTGGGTGCTGAAGCCCAGGTGTGAAGCGTCGAAGAATCTGCATGATGAGTGGAGAGATTGAGCTGGACATCAATAGGATCGTCATGGGGATTGGTACTTTTGGTGGGGGGTTGGTTCGGATCATCAGAGTTAATGGCAATACCCGATTGGTGGTCGTTTTCGGCCTTAGAAACACGACTCTTGTTGCCATTCTCGGCATTATCTGCGACATCCTGCTTGCCATGCCCTGCCGATGTTTTCTGGGATGTTCCGAAATTGTTGCCATGCGCTGGAGCCTGTTTGGCGAATACTGCCGAAGATAGCTTGCAATCAGGCACATGCTCTGCCAAGGACACGATTTCTGATGTATCGTCGATGTCCTCGTCACCAACCTGTGTCTCTTTTAATGCCCTCGCAGACCGTTCTTCTTCACCTAGGGAGCACATCAGCATGTGAGTCAACAAGGACATAGAAACCACACTGAAAGATTTGAGGCCAAAATGCATCATGGATTTTTCCAATGCATGAAATCCAACAGGATCGAATTGTGGCCACGTCAAGCCGGTTGACGTTGTGCCAGAGTGGATACTGCGGAACGATGATAGGTGATTGAATGGTCATGGAGGTGAACTTCAAGGCTCACCTTCGAACTTCAACTGCGCCTCCATTAGCTCCAATTGGGCCCGCCAACAATACAGACACCTGCAGACCAAAGCGATCTCTCAAAGTATTAGCGATAACCTGGACATAGTTGCTTCCTTGTGTCAAGGCCCTATCAATGATGTCAGAAATTGTTACAATCAAAGATATGAAACAAAAATTACAAATGATAGTCTTCCGTGGTCTTGTCCTTCGGTCCGGTAGTGAGCTTTTTGTACTTCGACATTGCCTCCTGGAAATCAGTCTCGACCCTGTTATGCACCATCGTCTTGACGTCCTCCCTCTCCCATTCCCAATGTTCCTTGATCTTCATTTTTGTAATGCTAAAGCGTATCCTCTCGGACTTGACTGCACTCTGTGCGTACTCTGCATCAATGTCTTGCTTGATATGTGACTGGTAAAAAATGTCAGAGTACACATTAATAAATCTTCAGTGGCATGGTTTAGCCCCTTGCTGAATGGCCACTTCAATGGTCTTAGCAAATCTCTCTTGGGAACCGTGGTGAACACCGTTAAAGCGCCAGTTGAACCATGATGCAATTCTCTACAGTCACATGTTAGGCCTAGATTTTTGACGCAACGTGCTACCCACGTACCGTCCTGAGATTCTTGTAAAGCAACGCGTCAAGTGCCTGCTTTTCCACCAATTGGTCAGGCAACAAATCCTTTTCCTCCTCTTTACATGCTGCTTTCCAGGCCTCGATCTGCTCTGCAGTTGGCATGTCCGGGGTGGGATTCTCCAAGCCCGCATCAGCAGCAATACCTTCGTACTTGACCTGATACCTCAGCGTGATGTAGTCATAAAATTCCCCGGCCTTCCTCACTCGCACATGCGCCCTCCAATTGCCCTCCTGAGATTCGAAAAATGGGGTTCTGGAGCCAATTGCCCAGGTAGAGTTTCTGGGCTTTCTTTTCTCATTGGTATCGGTCGTAGACATAGCGGGTGCAGAACGAACAGCAAGAGTTCTATGAGAGAAGTGTAAGAGAGAAAATCAACAAGTGAAGAGATAAATGTTGGTAAAAGCAAAGCAAAGTGTCGAGCTTTCCTCACTGAATTTTCTCCATTTTCCATTTTTTTTCTTCATTTTTTGACATCTGTCCATCCTTCAAAACAAATTTTAAATCCTACCAGTACCACGTGTAGTGGGCATAAAGATGACCCTCAGACCTTCAAGAGAATGGGGGGTAAGATCAATTGGATTAAGAATTGGAAAAAGGTCGAAATGCGACCGTAGAGTAATCCAACACTAACCGACGGAATGGTTCTATCAGCTACTTACTACCCCCAAAGCCCTCTAAGAGTTAGTCAGAGCCGTCACCGCTGTCCAGCGCATCCTCCAAATTGCTGCTTATGTTCAGCCTGCATTTCTCCCCATGATCTTGAATCACAATCATGCTAGCTTGAGCTTGTGCCCTAGAACAATGTCACAGTCAAAAACCACCCCCGTAAACAGTCAAAGACTTACAGATCCGAAAAAACCAATTTTTAACCATGAGAGGTATTGATAACGACGTGAAATTGAGATAAGGGCTTCTTGGAGCCTTTCGAAGCCCTCGAACTGGATGAGGATGGCTGGCGAGCTGTCGTAGGCATCCCTGGAGGCGAACCAATGCTGACAGCGGCGGAGTAGCCACGGCGAGCAGAGGATGCCAAGGGGATGCTTGTTCCAGGGGTGGTCCCGACGCCATGGGAAAGGGGAGTTTTGACAGCGTGATGCTGAGGCGTAGTGAATGACGAGGCGGCCGGAGACGAGCTGGAGCCAGAGGACTGGTTGCGAGATACGATGACCAGGGCCGGCATATGGGTTGCGTGCCCATGGGCGCTGGGTTTGCAGCCCTCCTGCCAATAGGAAAGGCATTCTTCCCAAGTCATGAATGACTCTTGCAGGGGCTCGCTAAAGCCTAGGACCTGTTTCTGAGCCGTACGCCTACCATATGTTAGCGCTATCGTTGGAGAAGCATGTATACCTACATACCAATTGGAATAGACCTCAGGGACAAGCCCTTGCCTGACGACGTAGAGTTGCTTACCACCCATTTTAATGAGATTCTCGTTGCCAGCATCCAGATAGAAGATGGGGATGCAGGGAACACAATCCGTCATGCCAGCGAGAACAGGATAGTCATCCAACGATTCCCAGAGTCTTTCTTCTTCTTTGTCAGGTTTGTGCATCTGTAGAAACAATGAATAAGCATAGCACTTGAGAAGAGAGACATACCTAGTCTTCAAGCTCGTTTGTGTGATGAAGGCAGGAGAAATGCGTCGACATTGGACCCCAAAATAAAGGAAAGCGAGCTGCGTCAAGAATGCGGCGAAAACAAGAGACCAAGTTCTCCGACAAGTCGCTTATCACTGGTCCGATCCTGTGACGTGACAAACCTCCTTGTGTGTTACCCCATGTTACCAACTGCCGCCTTGCTGAGTGCACGACATATCCTCCGGCATGATGGACTCAAGCTCTAAGGTACATATCAATTGCTACCTCAGCATACTGTCGCTTAAATTTCCCAAGGTTCTATTGCAAGGATCGGATAATATCAATGAAGAATGTCACTCTGAGCCTATTACACAGGTATGCCGGTCAATACAAGGTCAATATCTAGGAAATATAAATCTGACATCGACAAATTCCAAGGTAGCGGTGTCTGGATCAGGAGGTGATAGGCTAGGCTCTCAGGGAAGCACAGGAGGAAGTGTCGGTCAGCTCAGTAGCTCGACAGAGAGGTAAGGTAGCTACTGTTTGGGCCCATTCCCATCTCTGAACATGAATGATAGGCCTCGCGACGCCATTCCCTGGTCATCCAACATCCAAGTTAGCTTTCTGACGTTCCTGGCGAATATGCAGGAATATTGTAAGGAAGAAATCCCGTAAGTCTTACTCATAGTATGTGATACCATGCGTCTCCTAAATGCCTTCTTTCAGCGACTTGGAGGCATTCGAAACGCAAGATTTTATAGTAGAGAGCTACGAGGACTATGAAGACACCGATGGCTCATTGTGTGTGCTTGGGATTTTCTTTAGTACAATGCGGCGTCTTCATATCAAGTTACCAGCACCCCTGCCAGCAGACATGTAAGATCGCAATGATTCTAGTCCCCCATTCCCATCGAGATTACCCTTCCAGCATACGTATCGATCTTAAACCAACATCTATGCATTCACTTCTTATCTAAGTACGCGTTACATAGCTTTCTGTTCTGTTACATTTCCTACAAGTCATCATTGTCCCATTGCTATCCATTGCTATCAATGTTACTGTTGTACTCGATCTCTATCTAAAAATGATGTGTTTGAAAAGTAAGGGATTAAATGGATTGAAAGCGAAGCATATGAGCTATGGGTGAAGAAGTCGCAATTGATCGGTGAACGAAATATGCGGACTCGTAACATAGCGAAATTGCTCTAGAGGGTCCCTCCTGTAGGAATGCAGAAAGGATTGGTTTGTGAGCGATGACAGTGTTTACACCTGCAGATAATCGAAGTAAGCATCGACATACAGATGCTAGAGGGCCCTCAAGAAATGAGGTATAATTACAATATCGATCATGTTCACTTGATCATACACACTTAACTCATCTTTCGTCTTTATCCTCTTAACATGTTATTACACTTCTACAATTCAATGTAAATATGGTAAGCATTGATATACTGAAGAAAGGGGGCTCAAAACATGTAGATTAAAGCATAGCTGTATATTCATCATGTTTGGTGATTTCACATTGTACTTAGCACGCAAACCAAACCGTATCTTTGTGAACTTTTCAGACAAACTGGAGTGTTGGGAATGAATCGAATAGAATTCAATGCATGGATTTCTTGTAGCTAGATACATTTTGGGAAAACTGAACTATGTATGATGCAAGCGGTGGCTACTAGCCAGCTTTGCTGTTTGCTGCTCTACGAGGCTATCCCAGTTGGAAAACGCACAAAAATTCTTCAATGCCAGGGCAACTCATCGCTCCCACCACTCCTGAGCCCCCTCTGCAGTCTGTACATACTCAATATCCGACATCATCCCTGTTCTCAACCCAGCGAAACAACCCGGCGGCGGTGTACATAACAAATGAGCACCGACGCTCACCCTTACGAATGGGTAAATTCGAGTGCTCCAAGAGCGCAGACGGAAGCAAAATGCAGGAGCCTGGTGGGAACTCGATGACGAGCTTGAGATCCCAAATAACAAGATGTCCGCCCTTCTTGGGGTTGAAATGACCTAGGGCCCAAACTGCGCACATACTGTGGACAAGGTTCAAAAAGTCAGTGTGGGGGTCGGTATACGCGTCGGGACTGAAGTTGATAGTTGCCGCCGCCCAAACGCATTCGATGAAGTTGCAGCGAAGGCTGGGATTGTCGGCGCACAGTGCATCGAGAACGGTGGCGTAGTCCTCGTATGTTTCGGGGTAAAACGTACTGAAAGTATCTGACAGAATTAAGGTTAGATGACGTGAGGGTGATAGGATGGTACTCACTATCACTGAACCCGGCCATGCGGCGGAAAAATGGCTTGGAGATAAGGCTCTGCAAGGCAGTGGAGCTCTTCTTTGAATTCCAGAGGTTTCCAGGGCAGACCTGGCCCCCGCCAAACGAAACACCAATGCCGAGGGAAGGGTACGAGCCTCTGCGATGGCGAAGCTGCTCAGCAGTGAAGGTACAGTGTTCCTTGGCACCATCGATGTCATCGCATGCCTGATGCTGCAATGAATCCCACGCAGGATCATTTGGCCGGCCGCCAAGAACCATGAGGCAAGCACCGGTGGCATCGAGAACTGGCTGAGGCTCGCTAAGGTGAGGAATCAGCATGCAGTGGTGATTGCTTGGCTGGATACTCACCACCCAGGCCATGGTACGTATTGAAATCCATCGGTAAGGAGGCCATCCAGCGAATATTCTGTGTGGTCTTCGGCAGTTCGCGGTCCCACATATTCCCTAACTGGAGCAACATACGTCGTAGAAATCGGCACCGCATTGACAAGGTGTTTTAAAGAGACGGTCTTGATGTGACGTCGGTGCGAGGCTGTGGTGGCGTCTGCTGCCCTGCAAAGGCGCCTCTGATGGTTGGATTTCTTGAGCCTCTTATGCTCCTGGGGAGGAATTGAGGGATCGAAGGTGTAGGGGGGGGGTGTTGGGGCGCGAGTGGGTGGTGGTGGGGGTGGGAGCTCTGTAAAACCCGCCGCACGCCTAGGCTGTGGATGCTGTGTCTCGATGGCAACGTCTTCCTCATGCTCGGCATTCTCAGGCTGCGGCTGCTCAGCTCGGCGACGCAGGATGTCGTCAAGGTGTATGTTGGGGAGGATGATGGGCACAGACGGTGAGTAGGGGGAGAAGATGGCACCATGGCGCGTTTTTCTAGCTAAGTATATCATCAGCGTTCATATTATGCACGGTGGCACCCAAGCCCCGCGTTCTGCCTTCCAAGGGCGGATAGCATACTTGCAGGGGCATTCTTGGGGCTGTAAGATAGAGAACTTACGCTCATAGGCCATAGGACGCGTAAATTTGACCATGTATCGACGAGTCGACGCGTCGGTGACCATGTTGGGCTAGAATCAAAAGAGATATAAATAAAGCTATTAGGTCACATGCCATGTATCACATGATGCACAGCTAGCAGAACTTATGACCTTGCGATGGCAAGGCAAAAGCGTGCACGGTCTCCTGGATTCTACTCTCATTCTGCCTCCGTCCTCAAGCCTTCAAGCAGTGGAAGGCATACCAAATCTCAGACGTCCCTTCGTGCAAGCGCGGCTAGCGATGTCTTCAATCGCCCGGAGGACTTGGATACGCTTGCTCGTGCAGCAGATGCAGAGAAATTTTCGTATCTTTTGGGTGACGAGCTCACCGACATGGTCCAACAGTCCTGTACTACCAACGGAGAGAGGGATGGCATGCGTGTAACTGCGCTGCCGAAGAATGTAATTACGGTGAGTGGACAAATAGGTGCAGTAACTTTCATGCCCATGCTATGGCTTAGGATAACCCCATGCGAGCCTGGAGGCCGTATCGTGATGAGTACCTTGATGAAATGCTGTGACTAGAGGGACGCCGTGGCCAGAGCGACATTTGTGGCATGTGCAGGATTACCGAGGGGCGATACCAATGCTGTGAGCAGGAATGTTTTGCTATGGGCTCTGTTTGCAGGGCTTGCTGCATAAATTTGCATCGTAGGAACCCTTTACATTGGATAGAGGTGCGCCGTTACCTTTTCTTTGCGATCACTGCGCTAATTCTGCTAGGAATGGAACAGTTCTTTTTTCCAGCATCAATCTCTACAAGGTTTAGAGCTACGCATGCAGCTTGGGCATGAACTGGGGTCAACCTGTCCATGCAGCAGCCCTGCCAGCAAGGATTTCGCTGTTCTCCACTCCAACGGCATCCACAATGTTTCGGTCGACTTCTGTGCATGCAGCCTGGCTACTGAGCGTCGGCAACAGCTTCTACGAGCTTCCTGGTGGCCTGCAATGCCTACGGATCCCCAGACGGCAATGACGTTCCCCCTCCTTCACCTCTTTCACACTCTCAATTGTCAGGGGAAAATGCCAGCTTTTGACATGTGGAAAGGCTTGGAAATCATGACCGAGAATCGCACTGGTCGACGGCCGCCGGATAGGTACAAGGTTCTCTTAAGAACGATTCGCCAATGGAGACACCTGAAGCAATGCAAGCGTGCTGGGCATGGTCATGATCCCACTGGCGTACAGGGAACTTCGCTTGGAGAGTTAGCGCTGGAGTGTTTGGCCTGCCCTCATCCAGGATGGAATATGCCTGAGGTCTCGGAGATTGAGGAGGTTAAACGGTGCGTATTTACCTGTTGTTCATTTATGGCAGCCTGACTTGCCCACAAAGTTGGCTTTACACGTTGTTCATTGCTCTGGATGTGAACTATTGTGTGCGGAACGCTGTCGTATCCTCAGATGAGCAAGATCCACCGCTGAGTGATGGATGGGGATATTTTGTGGAAAAAGGACCTTACTTGGAGCATCTCCACAAGTTTGTTAGCCAGGAGGAGATCAGCACCTGCTCTGGGTTTGCTGCGACGTTTTTGGCTAACATCAAGAACGTCCGTGGTCTTCGCACGACTGGGGTGGTTGGATGCACATGTGCAAGGCATGGCGTTTGGCAGAAGCGAGGTTTTGGGAACCTACAACATGGTGAAAGGTGAGTGTCGCCTTATTCTTTTGAGGCTTCAGCTCATTCCTATGGAAGACATTGTAACGTCGACGGAGTGGTTGTTCAGGCCTTGAATGATGTCGAGGTCGAGGTCGTCATCTCGTACGACATCGTTTGTCAATGGGGCATTCATTTTTGGGAACGTATGGCCGAATTTCCTGACGACGCTCACCTCAAGCTCACCCAAGATGCGATTATCATGTGCATGCCGAAGTTTCACCTTTGGGCCCACAAACCTCAATGTCACGCACGATTCTCCTTCAACTATGTTCACGGCAGTGGGCAAACGCACAGGGAGACCATCGAGGAAAACTGGGCAGACTCAAATAAGGCCTCTGCACAGACGAAGATGATGGGGCCAGGTGCGAGGCAGGATACATTGGACGACATCTTCGGATTCCACAACTATAGAATCATGGAGAGTTTTGGTGAGTATGCAGCTCTATCCCTTGGTGTCCGTTAATCAGAATCCTTAGATCGTGTTCTTGCAAATTGAATGGTCCGAGCTATCAAAGAGGCGCGAGTTCATCGGGATGACTTTGAAAGATTCGACGAAGGTATCATCAGCTATTGCGGCAAAGCGACGACGGCGCAATGGCTCGCTCTCGTGACGGCCTGGGAGAAGGACCATTCACGGCCCTGTCCTTACGAAGCGACGCTTCAGGGTAATGAGACATTGCAAGAGAGGAGCATGAGGCGGCGAAAAGGGCAGGTGGAGTTTGTCAACCATCAAGTCTTAGCTCTTTTCTCATGTCTGGCATACAAATCGAGGAGACTCAGTGAGTACCTTTGCTACATTGCGTATCGTTGACTGATTGATTCTAGGCATATCCTTGAAATGGAAGTCAAGGCTCTTGCCATGGGGACGGTTTATCAACAACTCAATATTCAGAAGCAGCGAAGCTCTCTCCTCCGCAAGATCAACCGCTTTCGTGGGCTGCAGCAAGTGTTTATGCCCAATCTTCGTCTCGTTTTATCGCCCTCCAAGCTTCGACATCTGGATGCTTCCAGTGCCTTCAATGTCGAGAGTATCAAGCTCTTCATGCCCTCTGAGCTGGACGATGATAATCAGAGGGCCCGTGTTTGTACCCCGGGAGTTGCTGAGATGGAATCACGTATGCATGAGGCTGAAAGCCATGATTCATTGCAGAGGCTCCGATCCAGCCTGAGAAACCGCGCTGCAAGTCATCTCTTTACCGTCAAGAATGTTACTGGCCAAAATTCCACGACACAAAATCAGGGCATACTTCGGACCATTCAAATGAACATCCACGCAAACAAGCTGCGGTATCGGTATTCGAGAAACGTGTTGTTTCGGCTTCGGGGGCATGGACCATGGGAGGACGAGTTAAGGCTCTTGAGGGATGAGGATATTCGGGGTCTGAACGAGCGTCTACAGACTGAGGACGAACTTCATGAGCAGCAGCGACTCAGAGACCTGGGAGTGATGGACGCAACTGGAGAGTCATCGACAAACTGGAATCCGGCGCAGCGTGGGGATAGCAGGAGAGTACTATCTTGGATTTGGTACGACTCAGGTACTAAGGACAATACCCCGGTGACAATGGAAGGTACGCTAATAAAGTTAGTCTCATATTTGTTTTCTGATCAGAGAAATTTACAGCTCTGTGTATTGAATGGTGCAAAGCTCGCGCTAGGATGCTACGGTGGGAAGAGGAGATTCAATTGTTAGATGAGGAGATGAGGAGGGTTATCAGCTTCGCAGATTGGAAGGCTCGGTGGTGGAGTGAAAGGGCCGAACTCAGACCGGATGCATCCCCTGAGTTGCAGGAGGGACTGAAGGCTTTCGCGTTGGAACACACCATCTCAGAGGGTTGCAAAAAAGCCCGTGTTGCTGAGAAATGGGCCCCGCTCAGACGGCTCGCTCAGGAATACCAGCGGAATCTTCCAGTAGAAATTATTTTAGAGTATCAATTACAGGAGGAAGTAGTCGAGGAGGAGGTGGTCGATGATGAATAGTATATTTGTAACATTTTGTCATGGAAATTTTTCTAAGTCCCTCACCTGCCAAATCGGGATGGATATCTCCAGGCCAGTGTCATCCAATGTTTTTTGGCTGCATCCATCAAAACTAGGTCTTTTCAGGCCGCGAAAAATTTATGCTAGCATTGTAAGTATCGTATCTGGTGTAATAAAAAATTTCATGGAGTTCTATCCTGCGGAATGCAGTGAAACGACTGTCACAGGATGTAGTGCCCAAATCGGTATATGTATTTCCCACGGTAAGTACATCCATTTTTCTGCTGCTGCATCCATCCAAAAAAAAGAGCAGAAGGCAAAATAATTTGTCGGAATGTAATGTACTATGTGTAGACTAGCATATATAAAAATTTTATAAAAATTTTTATGGTGGGAAGCGGGACAACTAGCGGGAGGGCGGAATGGGAGGGCGGGAGGGCGGGAGGGCGGTTACCAGAACAGCCAGGCACAGGTAGTAACCAGCCCAGGTAACCAAGTGCCGAAAATAGCCGGAAATATCCGGAAATAATTAAAAATAGCTATAGCCACTAAAAATAGCACAAAAGCGCTCATACCCGCCCTTTTCCTGTTCCTCCACCCAATATGGTAACTGTTTTGATCCTCTATCCACCCCCTACTAATATCACACCCCAAAATAGGATATCGCTCTCCCCCAGCTAATATCGCTTGACTTGTATTATCATGCTATAAGAATAGGCTTATAATTATAAGATCACTATGTAATTATTAATTCTGTTATAATAGGATTTAATGCAATATCGCTACAGCATTGGGTGACCGGTGGCCATCTGTGCATTGCTGAAAGAAATCTACGCTCGATGGCCGAGTGACAAAATGGTGGGCGTGCGGTTTTAAAAAATTCATAGCTGTTTCTGACTACTGGCGGACAGTATATCTCGGAGTTCGGCTGTATAGAACCTTTTGCGTATGCGAACGCGGATATATCGCAGATAAAGGAGGACGTGGGCCGAACGGGTGCGTATTAGGATTCGTTCCGGCTTATTGAAGATTTATACGTGATTTTCAGACTACCTCCTCACGTACCTCGGTGAGATGCTGCTATCTATACACGAAGACGGCATTCCGATACAAGGCGCTTTCGCTTGGGGTTAGTTTCAGGCAAACGGAATACAAAAATTTGCCACTGACTCGTTGCAGCAATGATTGACGATGCGGAATGGCAAGGTGGGACGTCCGTCAGGTACGTGCTCATTGTTCTGGATTCAGTGATCTTTTGGTCTTAGCATGAGTGTAGATTCGGTATTCAGCACGTCGATTACACGACACTGGAGCGGACGTACAAGCGTTCGGCATTGTCCTTGGGTGAGTTTTGCGATACTTTCTAAGGTGCACAACGATTTACAGTATGAATAGCGGAATTCTTTGGGTCGCACTTACAAGACTGAGGTAGGTGAAAATGCATAGCATGTATTATCTGTATTGGCCTAGGACTGTTGAGACACGCGCTTGCATACAAAAGACGGATTCAGCTTACGAGAATTCCTAGCCATCCAACAGTACCAGTAATAAAGACGATGTTCGAAGACTTTTGATCCATTAAGTAGAACTTGAGGTAGGTAGGTAGTATAGGTAGTATTACACGGCAGTGTCCACACAGTGAACGCTGGTTCCGGACATTACTTGCACAGCGAGAATAGGTCCCGTCGCTACTACCCACACAGAACTTGTCCAACTATCCGTACGGTTCGAGACACAGGAGCGTCGTGGCGATTTTGCAAGCGGGCCTCATGCGCGGAACTCGTTTTAATAATTTGAAAACAATTTTGGGATCTATCTGTTCCCCGAAGCGTCTATCTAGAGCTAGTAGCTGGACACTGTAGTTTCAGTTGTGAATATGAACCCAGAAGGCCCCGAGAAGCGTAGAATCAAAGAAGCGAGAAATTCGAGATGGTGGTAGGAATTGAGAAAGTAAGACAGCGTGAGAAACCACTCTTTTGGCCCGGCCCGGGAACGTCCTGAGATAGAAACTGGTAAGCGACCGAGCCTTCGCTTGTGCAGCAGTCGCTGATGCATGATGCATCCACTCTTTGCACGAACCACATCCTTCCTTTTACGCACTGGTCGGTATAGAATACCCCAAATGGCTAGTCGTCGTGGACTGCGATGTGAGCCTGTCTCGGATGCTGGTCCCAATACAACACCCCGCTGAAAGCCGACCTTGGGAAGGATCCTCGCGATTCGAGGTCATCGACGTCGTCGGTTCGAATGAGATGGTCTCGTCGCTGTCATAGACGCAAAGAAGATCATCGCAAGCGACCGTGGGTTGTTGGTCTCAGCTGTGTTGGCAGGTTTCAGCCGTCGCCAGCGCCTGCTTTTGTTGTCTTCTCACAACGCCACCATGCCAATCCAACACGCTCAGGACATTTACGTCCCGTTGCTGCTACCCCAGGGCCATGGATATCCGCTGTGGCTCCCGCAACCTCTTTCGAATCTTCCACCTGATTGTGTCCGCTGTGGAACACAAATTGGTGATCTTGGACATCTTGCAAATGACGGGGGCTTCACGTACCTCTTCAATGTGTGCAAGGATGCGACTGATCCCGTCAATCTGAATAGGGTCCCTCCCGGCTTTGCACCACTGACAAACATTCCAGGTGTACGAGAGGACTTGGAAGCGCATAAAAGGAACTCTGTGATCTCTAGTCCTGCCGTGGAGCAAAGGTACAGCGGGCACCTTCAAGACATCCTCCTTTTTGATTGTCATGCAGGAGGGTAGCTTCTGGTTTTGAATTTACGAGTTCAAGAGCGAGAGCCGCCGTCCTTGTCCTTCCTGATGGCGCCGAGCGTTACGATTCTGAACAGCCTTCACTGTTCGAAGAATATGCAATCGCGAATGCGCATAGCTGGTACAAGTATTACAATGGACTTGAACAAGGGTGCGATCTCGCTAATGGTTCGCTATACCTCGTTACCGGCTGTGATAAGTGCCACTGTTGGGGCAACGCATGCTACTCCCGTCGCACTGAGTCCAGGAGTGGGTCGCTCAGGTTTTTGGCTACCCGTAATTCGGGACGCAACGAAACATCACACTGTCACTGGGAGGGACAAACCGATGGCAGTATTCGTCACCAGAATCACCAACGCGACGCTTCACCTGGAGCTACTGCAAATCAGACTGTCTTTATGCGCGGATACTCGATATCTGTTCGTACTCAACCAATGTCCCGTGCGCTAGGCATAAAAAAGGTGGCGGTTTACAAGAGTGACTCAAAGCTGCCACGAACATTCAGGACTAGTGGAGCCCGGGCTCCCTACGCCCCTCGGAGCCAACTTGGTTTAATGCCGGCCGTCATTAGGGCGTTAGGCTTCTCGGGAACCACGAGAGTGCGCCTATTCTCTTTTTACAAGTTATACGGCTAAAATCTGATTACAGGGTGCGGGGAGGAGAGATACCAGATCTCTCAGGGGGCAGAAATTATTGGAAGACGAGGTAGAAACCAGTGCATTCGAGAAGATCGACATTCCCTACCACACGACGAATGGACTCGCGGTTCAGAAGTTCCTTGGACCGAGCTTGAAGGTGATTATCAATGCTTCGGTGCGGTAGAGACGTAATTTAATTCTTATTTCGCAGGTTTTCAATCCTTCAGGGTTGATAAATGATTATATATTAGACTCTGTAAGTTACCTCCTCCGTAAGAGCATACTCCAGCTCACCTTCCTCGTCTGTGTAGTATCCTGATGCCACTGTTGCGCTTACTCATGATGACCACCTGTGGACGGGCATCACAGACAAGGTGTGTTGCTGTACATTTGAGAGGTCTTCCGGATTCATTAATAGCCACGCTAGATTCATAATCCTCTTGATGCTGCAGAGCTTGCGAGATATGCTATCGATAATAAATTAGTCGTTATCAATAAAGGTAAGATATCCTTCTTTATAGTTGTACTTGAGCCGTGATGTATCCACTTTTTGCAGGTCCAAGACTACATAATGCCTGGATAGCGAAACGAAGGGGGCATGGTGAATAAATTTAATTTTGCACGTAAGGTCGAAAACTGTATTTCTAGTAGACAGTATTCTAGCGGGTCTGACGGATGGTCTGTGAGTTTTTGACAAGTGGCTGACACAGGGTATTCTGAAATTTAGAACATCTGCCGTGATATCCTTTTTGAATTCACGTTCTGTCGCTGGAGAAAACGCGTTCAGAGATCGCCTTGGAATCAAACTTTGATGGTCGTCTCTCTGCCGAAAACTCTTACAAGCAGCAAACCGTGTAGGCGAAAATCGAAAACCAACGTGAGAACGTCCCTCAGACCAATCGTTTCTGCTATGGACAAAGCCACTATCCCAGATCTCGCGGTGAGTTGGATCTTTGTGAGGTTTAGGACCGTCGAGTTCAAATTGAAGGTTTAAGTCTGTCTACGCAAATATACACTTGGCTGACCCATATTTAGCGCCTCCCTACTCCCTACTGATCGACTGATCATTTCACAGAGTGACCGTCGATTTCCGACATAATCTCCAAAATTTCCGTAGGGATGATATACCCACCAAGTGTCTCGTTGTCAAAGGGCACAGAAGGTTCCATGCCTTCTTGGCTCGTTAGAATGAGATCGCTGGCGCGTCCGACGGGAATGTCTTGCCGATTTTGTGCGCGCATATATCCCTTCTCCAAACAAATATCGAATGTCGTCGAGCCACGGAAGGAAGGCGGAAAATGACGCCGACGGAGAAATTGGCTGAGGACCGACCAGGAAACTGAGTTTGGCGTCGGCAAGTGTCTCCCATGACATCGATCTGTCATACCACTGCTCAAAAGGCATCTCCTCGTTTTGCAACTTCAACTCCCGCGTGGCCTTTCCTTCGGCAGACTGAACGAGCTCGTAACGACAGCAGAGCATCAATAGAACGTAGTAGAAAGCTTCGACGTCATGACGATACAGATGACTGACGTCGGACTGACCCAGAAGCTCATGAGCCATGTAAGGCGGTGTACCTATGCGATGAAGAGATGCCGCTTCCTTGAGAGATAGAGAAGAGGCAAGATCGAAATCGTTGAGGACGCCAAAAATTTGGAATTTCCGTTCGCTGTTGTCACGTCGTTTTCGATACATCATGTTGTTGAGGCTTATGTCGCGGTGTAATATTTTGGGGTTTTCATAAAGCCAATGGTGACCTAGACCGAGGGATTTCCAGAACTTGAGGATGGGAAACGAAAAGAAAAGGTACAAACATCGAAATATATCAAAGAACACTTGGGCAATGTCCTTGACATCGGTCAGGTCTGTTATAGGAAACAGACGTTCGGAGACAGTGATACAAAGAAGATGTTCCTCATATATGAACGTCTTCCTGTCCACGTATTCTGCCTTCTTCGTCAGCTCCACTAGCCTTCTCTGCGGTGAATTTTTCTCGTTGAAGCGGAAGTCTTGGGAATGAAGGATTTCCGGAAGATGATCCAAGACCCAACGCCTGTTGCCCTCACCGGCCATCTCAGCAGCCTTCGCCTTCGCGGCATCCATCAACTTCTTCTCCGAGTCGCGATGGATGCTTGGCCAACTGATCTTCACGGCAAGTTCTCGACCAGGCCATGCCGACGAGCGAGCGAGGACAACGCAAGTGTCCCGCCCGAGGAGACCCCTCTGGCGATGAACAATATCTCCGAGAACGAGAATGATCTTGGATTTGTCAGATGTCTCCAATGTCATCTTTAACCCGTTGAAGAGATTCATAGGGTTCTTCTTGTCCAGGCTAGTACTACACAGCATCCGCACCGCATAAGTCCCACACTGGATCCGAGCTTTCTCATCGTTCGGAAGAGCTGTGGTAAAGCCGTCCTCATCAATCGGGTCTAGTGTCCGTCTCACAGAAGCGATCGCCTGACTGTCATAAGTTCGACGTGAGACTTTCGAAGAAGGCTGGGAAGCAAACAATCAGCTTGCGATCAGATTGAGTGGACCAGCAGCGTACCTCGTCGCTACTATCCGATTTGCGCTTCCTAGTCCTCGAAGAGACACCCAGTGTCGAGGGGATGTCGTCCAAAACTTGCTTATCTAGCGAGGTGAGATGCTCAGTGGCAGCACGCAGACCGCCACTGTCGAGAAACAGAGCACCCTCAACGCGCTTAGGAGACATTTGTTTCAGCTGCAGGTCTTGAGCTTGGTCGGCTAACATTTTTATTGAGCAAAGAACGAAAAACGCGTCGTGAAGTGACCAAACCTTCTAACAATCGAATCGCCTTCATTCCTTCGTACAAGGTATCGTCGTTGGCCTTCATCCCCTTGATATCAATGAGCTGCGAACACGTCGTAATGTTGTCCTGTGCAATGTCGACTTCTGCTTCCCCCTCTCATCCAATCGCAATCGTCGAATCAGGTCGAATCCACAATTGAATTGGTCGAATTGGTCACGGTGCAAGTTGCTACGAAGTTGAAGTTCGGAAATAAAGTTGCAACCACGTGGTCGGTGAACGAGCTCCCGATATGGTATTGACCGCTTCCTTTTATATAATTCCATGATCAAGCTGAAGTCGTCTTTTTATTGCCGTTGGACGCGATATAATTCCACTTCTCGTCTTTTATTATCCACTGTGAACTGCTCGCCACCAGCAGCAGCCAATAACAAGCAAATTTTGGTGGATGCCGAAGGAAACACTGTGGCCGACCTGAAATTTATCGAGGAACCGCTAGGACTTACTCAGGAGCAAACATATGGCTACCCCAGGATAGTCGTCGGAGACCTTCTAGGTCAAAATGCTCGCTACGAAATATTACGCAAGCTAGGATGGGGCCTGAATTCGAGTGTATGGCTTGCCCGTGATCGCTCGTCGATGTTCGTCCTCTACATTCACCTATCCAATCTTCCGAGTACTTATTACTTCCCAGTGAAAACAAATTTGTTTCCGTTAAAGTCTTGAAAGGATACGCGACTGAAATCGTCAATCGTGGCATCTCGCGTGAGCTCACAGTTCTCCAATTACTTTCTACGGCACAGGCGCCTGCCGCATGGCCTTCCCGATGTCTCAGTCTACTCGACCACTTTATCATGCCCGGAAAAGTGTCCACTGACGGCGAGCACCTATGTATTGTCACCGACCTCATGGGGGGAGATGTCAAGTCCCTAGTCAGAGGACTCCCCCGCGGAAAACGCTACGTTCCTCTTCCATTAGCGAAACGCATTCTTCGCCATGTATTGGAGGGCTTGGTACAGATCCATAGCTTGGGTGTTGCCCATACTGATCTAAAGCACGACAACATCATGTTTGACGTAGATCCCAGCTTGGACATCCCATCTCTATTGGCACGCAACCCTCCTCGCCTTAATATTCCAGAGCAAACCTGGGAAGACACCATGCAAACCGCGGTTTCGCAGCCGTTACCGCCTCCCAGCTCTCTGGATGACCTCCATACACGGAATTTCTTTATTGCTGACTTTGGGAGCGGTGTGTACACCTTATCTGCGCGTTGGACCCTTCGCTAATGCGTTTATGGGAGCCCAAATTGTAGAGCCGGACGAAAGGACAACGGATCACATAACTCCTTGTGCGCTACGTGCTCCAGAGACAATCCTGCTTGGTCCATGGAATCAACGAGTCGACATTTGGGCCTTTGGTTGTCTCGTACGCTCCTATTTATTCCGTTCTCCATGGCGATTAATCTAGTTTTCCTCTCAGGTATTTGAACTGATCACTGGCCACAACCTTTTTGAATACGTGCCTTATCCGGATCGTGGTCTCGACGCTGCTGCAGGGCACTTGTGGCAAATGATATGTTTTACGGGTGAGGAGTTTGAGCCTAAGCAGCTTAGATGGAGCCAACGGGCGACTCAGTATTTCGAGCGAACGACTTGTGGGTTCTGCCATTTTTTCCCCAGAGGAGCATGTACTATGCATCGTTTATTTTCATGCAGGTTATCTCAAAGAAAATCCGCCCAGATTCATTTACCCTTTCGAGACGCCATTGAGAAAATATAAAGTCATCAGCGAGGAAGATGTGCTCGTGACGGCAACCTTCATGCGAAGATGTTTGCGTTTAGACCCGGATGATAGGCCTACGGCGGAGCAGCTACTCGATGACCCGTTCTGGACAGAGAGGAGTGTTTGAACGGAGCATTTAATGTCATGTTAGTTGTGAAGGCGAAGGCGAGAATCTGTTGAAGTTGGCGTGTTATATGTCTGAAAATATTAAACCTCATCTGCTCCCCAAACGAAGCGCGATTAGTTGGGATGACTGAAATTTGTGAAAGCAAGTTCTCAAAATCATACTTCTCTCCATGCTCAACCCATTCGACTATTCGAGGATAATTGAGCAGCTTGTGCGAAAATGACTGTACCCTTGCAATGTTCAATTTCATCTTGGAAATTTCGCGGAAAACAGTCTCCCACAAAGGTGGAAAATCCCTGGTCAGTACGCAATGGTTAGGTTGGACTTGTAGGATGTACCAGGAAGAATGTTGTGCGCTAAAAATCACGAGATGCGTAAGTGTTGGACTGGTACACAGTGAACTTGAGTAGTCGATCTGAAGATCATGGAACTTTTCAATAGTCCCTGGTTATATCCTGTATTAACTATAGCTTATGAGTTTTAGGAAGCTTAGTTGAGGCGTCGCTTTCTACGGGGTGATGAGTACCGGAGAGGAAATATGGACGTCAACTCGACTTAATTGTGATTAACATAATTCGTCTAGGTCTACCTAACTGCTATTCGTATCATGCCGTCGATGAAGCTAGATTTCTATAGCATGAACCGTTACCGCTTTTCATACGGCAAGTCGATTTCCTGGCCGTCTATAGATATCACTGACATGAATCTCACGAATTTGAGGTACGTGATGTGCCCGCCAAGCGTCTCGTCATCGAAAGGTTCATCAGGGATAGGCTCTTCGTCGTCAGGCTGTGACTGCATACGCGCACTGATGCCCTTCGCGAAGGCGCGACGAATAAGTCTAAGGAAACGGAGAAAAGGAGAAAAAGACGGTGATATAGGAATTGGCGGCTTTAACTTTTCCGAGGCGTCAAGGAACTTGGCCTTTTTTTCAGACAGAATTCCCCATGTCAGGCATCGGTCGAACTATTCAGCGAACGGTATGTCCGAGGGGTTCATCTGCTTTCAGCGTGTTCTTGTATTGCAAACCAGCATCCTGTCCGCAGATTAGTCTTGTTTACAGACTCAGAAAACAAAGCCAAACTTACATCGCAACCCACGACGACACGCCACTTTGGAGGTGTTATACTGGACATTATGTGGAAGGGTGTAATGGAGAATGTAGTCCGTGTAAAGAGTGCGTTTATCATGTCAGCAGTGAGCGCTCTGACCATGGTCAGTTGCCATTTCTATTCGGAAAACTGGAAAACTGGACTCGGATGCATATGTGCCCGGGCCGGGCTAATGTTTGTTTCCCAGATTTTGTTCAGCAGAGGTGGTCAATAAATCCAGTTTTCCAGTTTTCCAGTTTCAAAGTTGTTACCACGGATCACGCTTTCGAAGCCTTGCAGGCGCCCAGTACATATAAAGCAGCGAACTTGGTATTCCTAGTCTATTGTCTGCGTATAATTTCCTGAAGATCGAGATACGGCGTTGAGCTTAGTCGTAAAGTAATTTGGTCACACCTTATATTACAGTATTTTATGATACGTATCTGACCTCGTATGAAGATAGTGGGTAGCGGTGGCCAATACTTTTGAGGTCGAGAGTGAAATTTGACATTTGAACACGACAGTGATACAGGGTTGTATAACTCTTCATATCTCCTACTGATTATCCTTAACGACTAGGGAGTGATCGCCGATATCCGACATGATTTCCAAAAAGTCTGAGTAGACAACATGTCCACCAAGCGTTTCATCGTCGAAAGGGGCAGGAACGTTGATGCCGGGACGGTTCATAACATCCCGCCCACTCTGCGGAATGAATTTGGCAGGAAGTTTTCGCTTCGGATTCTTGGAATTGGCGCGCGCTTGGAATCCATTACCGAATGCATACCGGATGTCTTGAAGCCAAGGGAGAAAGGCGGTAAATGATGTCGAAGTAGGAATGGTCATGTCACTGGACAAAAAGCCGGCCTTCATGTCGGACAGCATATTCCATGTCACCGATCGGTTGAACCAATCAGCAAACGGCTTTTGCTGCCCTTCGTCTACTTTCAGTTCCTGCATCACAGGTTTCTTGTCGGAGAGAACGATCTCGTAACGACAGCAAAGCATTGTCAAGACATAGAACAGGGCTTCAATATCATGACGATACAGATGGCCCACATCTGCTGGTTTCAGAAGGTCGCGGGACATGTAAGGTGCGGTACCTGTACGATGGAGGGACGAAGGTTCTAAGAGAGGATAAAAAGAGGAAAGGTCGAAATCGTTAAGGACACCACAAACTTGCCCGCTTCTCCTTCGATACATCACATTAGTCATACTAATGTCGCGGTGGAGAATCTTTGGGTGATCAAAGAGCCATCGATGACCTAGAATGTGATGTGTTAGAGCTCAAGAACAGAAATGGGGGCGACAAAAACACGTACACTGCAATATATCAAGAAAAACCTGACCAACATCCTTGACGTCCGTCAGGCTATCCAGCGGAAAGAGGCGTTCAGAGACGGTGATACGAAGAAGACGCTCCTCGTATATGAACGTCTTGCCGTCCGCATATTCTGCCTTGATCAACAGCTGCATCAGCCTTCTCTGCGGTGAATCTTGCTCGTTGAAGCGGAAGTCTTGGGAATGAAGGATCTCGGGAAGGTGATCCAAGACCCAATGTCTTTTGTCTTTACCAGACATATCTTCGGCCTTGGCCTTTGCAGCGTCCATCAACTTCTTCTCCGAGTCGCGATAGACGCCTGGCCAACTGATCTTCACGACGAGTTCCATGTCAGGCCATGCCGGCGAGCTAGCGAGGACAACACAGGTGTTCCGTCCAATGAGACCCCGCTGGCGATGAATGATATCTCTGAGCGTGAGAATGATTTCTTTTCCTTCGGCACTCTGCAGCGTCATCTTCAAACCATTGAAGAGATTCACAGGATTCTTCCCTTTCATCTTCCCATAACTCTTGATATAGGGGTCTTCAAGGATGTCGTGAAGAATACCGCGTTGACGGAGTGTGAGACGGTGACATCCAATAAGCATCGCAATGAATAATCTTCTTTCTTCTTTGTCCGCTATGTCGATAGCCTGAGAGACAACGATAGAGGACCGGTCGTAGTACTTGAGCTGAAGTCGGTCACGGTCGATCAATGTCACCAGAGCATGCGACCGCAGACCAGCACTAGAGAGTATCTGCATCGCGTATTTGGCACACTGGATCCGCGCTTCTTCGTCGTTCGGAAGGTTTCTTGCGTGGCCGCTCTCGTTAATCGAGCCTAATGTCCGTCTCACAGATGCGGTCGCCTGACTTGTATAAGTTCGACGCGAGACCTTGGAAGAAGACTGGGAAGTGAAAATTTAGTTTGCGATCAGAGTGAGTAGACTAGCCCCTTACCTCGTCCTCGTTGCGGTCCGATTTGCGTTTCTTGGTCATCGAAGAGGCCGCGCTCGGTATCGATGGGGTGCCATCTGCATCCTCCTCAACTTCGGAGGTCAGATTCTCCGGGGCAGCCCTCGAATTAACAATTCGCTTCTTACGCGGCACCGGTTTCAGCGGGTCTTTGCCATCTAACAAAGTCAATGAGCAAAGGGCAAACAACGCGTCATGAAGTGATCATACCTGTTAATAATCGAATCGCATTGGTACCTTCGTCCAAGGCATTGTCGACGGCCTTCATCTCCACAGCGTCGGTGAGCTGCGGCCACGCCGGAATGTTGTCCGGTGCGAGCGGTTTGCTCTCCTGGTGCCGTTTGTCTTTCTTATCCGCGTCTTGAGCCTGACCATATTCCTCCAAAGCCACTAAGCTCGCACTATCTGTCGCGGAGGCAAATATCTGAGTCAACATGCCGACTATGTCCGGCTTCAACTGCTCTGTAGATCCTCGTACGGTGAGTGGATCAGAACGGATGATGTGGACGACGTCAGCGTCGGATACTGTGGTCTTCGGATGAGTTTGCAGGACGTCGATAGCTCTATTGTGCATCTTCGCATGGGGACGGTAGAGCCGCTTCTCGCGGTCATGATCAACGCTCAGGATATTGGCTTTCGTCAAATAGGCGGTCAAAAGTTCGTTAAAGTCTTTGTCGGCGAGAACGTCGTCAATCGCAGATTTGTACTCCGTACGCCAGTTTGGGGGAAGGAGAAGAATCGTTTGGAGAAATGTGTCAAATTTTATGAACACACGGTGGCGCAGATCTTCTTGCAAGTACTCGTCTACGGGTCCAACTTGTTTTGAAGGCTCAACAACTTGTAGACTGTTCGTACCGCGGCTGTAGGGAGTTCGTCCAGTTATCCAGGAGGCTGGTTTCGTGGCATCGTCTGGGGGCGGAGTACGAGGCATTTCGGCACCATCAGCCTGTGGAGAAGGTAGCAAAGGGTCTACACGACTCTGCAGCGCTTCTTCGTCGCCCGATGACTGTTCAGAGGTACCCGACGCGTCCCTCCTACGAGCATGGGACTGAGAGTGATATCGGTTCGTGGGTGGTTTTTTGGTTGGGCGGAAGGGATCCATGAGTAGGTATGGAGGAGGGGGGGCTCCGATGAAAATAATGACAGCCATGGTGAACTTTTCGCGCTGTTATAGAAATCGAGGACAATGGATGCAGCCAAGTTGCGTTTTACACGTGATCGGGTAACGAGTGGCGATTTCCCGATTTGGTATTGACCGCTCCTGAGAGCAAAGTACTGTCCTATTTCAATCAATTCGAATGTCACATGTCTCGGAAGGGTCATTCGTATTCGGAAAATGTCCCCTCGTCACAGGTCACACAAGTCCCATTCGAGAAGGTTTGGGGGTCGTTAATATGAAAATGTCCCATTCTTGGTAAATTCTCGCCCAAATGACGCGTAAATTTTAAAAATTTCTTCTCCGGCTTCATTTTAGGCGAATTTACGTGGCCTACATCAGCACGATATGTACTGAAATCACTCAGCAACACCGCCACCTATTCGGATTTTGTCCGAATGTCACTGTCCCGGAAGAGGTATTCGGTCATTCGAACTGGTCCCAGAAGGTCACGCGTCACAGGTCATTCGAATTGATCGAAATAGGACAGTAATGATTATTCGCTTCGAAACTTGTACATTGTTTTTTCACAAAGAAAAAAACATTGTTCATTTTATGGAATTGGGCGCTCGTGGCTGTCCGGGCGAAGGATGAACAAAGGATTGTTCGCTTCCAGCGAACACTATTTTCTCCACAAAGAAAGAACACAAAATTTCAGCACTTTTACCCACTATCCCAGTGGATATTCGACAGTTCATTGTCTGCGTATTATTTACAGTTACGTAACTCCCTCGCGCAAGTAAAATTACAATTCGTGGCGGTCAGAGGGAAAGATTAACAAAGGATTGTTCGCTTCCAGAGAACATTGTTTTCTCCACAAAGAAAGAACTTGAACACAAATTTCAGCACTTTCCATTCCTACTTACATCCCAAGTGGATGTTCGACAATTCAAACGTTCATTATCTGAGCGTTATTCACAGTTATATCTTGGGCAGGTAAAATTGCAATTGGACCACAAAAATCGAGGCGATAATGTCGACCCACCGCCCAAATCTACGAAATACACGCTCCTGGGGTCGGGTGCTATTTTGCCCCAAAAACACCTCCCCTAAAATGTGGCAATCTTCGATCGTGTTTAAACGCCCTAAACCCAGAATCTAGAAAATATGCCGAAATGGCTTTGTTGTTTCCACTGTTTACTGTAAGTATACGCACCGAAAAGAATGTGTTTGACAAAGAAAGAGCGGTTCAGACAATGGAAACCGCCTTTGCGTGATCTGTTTTCCTTGCTGCGTTTTCGTTACCAAAATAAGACGAAAGAACCATGTTTTTCATCTTGATTTAGGTCATTATCCTTTTCCCTGGAAGTTTCCTGCTGAGAGCTCACAGAGAAAGTTATGACGTTTGTAGGATAACTAAAACGTACATGCACCAGATATGACACCAGGTGACCGCGGCAGACTATTTCTAGGTTTCAGTATATTATACAGGACCACCGAAGGAGTAACGGATAACTCTTCTGATTGCGAAAAAGTCTGAGTAGACAATGTGTTCACCAAACTTCTCGTCGCTAAAGGACCCAGGACTTTTCGACGCTGCTACATCGATGATCCCCTTACCTTTCTTGAGATTCCGAGTCGGTGGGTCCACGAAATGTAGCCTGAGGGAGGTATGGGCCAATGACAGTATGTTTAGACGTCGACAAGTTTCACGGTGTGGTTTGCTAGATTAATGCTTCCCCTTTCGCTCCTTTCGCTTCCTTCCAATCAATGAACCCAGCGATCTCCCAGGGCCCTTCTTCGCAGTTCCCTCAGTACGGACTTTCTTTGCTGGCCGCTCTTGCTCTGACGGCTGCTCCTCCACATCAGCCTTGACCTCCTTCTTTTTATCCTTCTTCCCTTTCTTCTCCTTATCAGGATTCTACACACGCATTCAGAAAGGTTATATAACAAGAAAGAAAGCACTCACAGTAACCCGCTCCCGTTGCTGGGTACTCCTCCTCTGCACAACTTGCACATTTTCGATCGAGAACTCTACGATGAGCGTTCCCTTGACTGCGGGACCAGCCTTCTCTTGCTCGTCTTGTAACCGCTTCAATCTCGCCTCGTCCTTCTCTTTGCCCTTCCCTTTCTCGGCCTTGATGAGGTCCTTCAGCTCATCCTTGTACCACTCCTGTAAAAGTTTCCCGACACTGGGGTTATTGTTTGCCCAGCGCAACACCCGTAAAGAATCGGCATGCGTATGCATTTCCACAAAGCCGTAGCCCTTGCTCCGGCCCTTCCCAGTGACCACATCTACCCGCTCGTGCTGACGGATGATCTTGGCTTGCTTGACACGACTGTCAGGTTTCTTCTTATTCTTCTTACCGCTTGCTTCGTCATCGTCCAACTGGCCCTTCCGATCCGCCTCAACAGCAAGTTCATCAGCCGTAAGCCCATTCCTCTCACCCTTTTTGACGTCGCTCTCGAATTCTCGGGCAGCGTAAAGAGCAAGGCGCTTTAAGACCCGCTCAGAGACAAAGATGGGTATCTGTCGTATGCTGAGTCGTGTCTTTGAGACGTACAGTGAGGGGTTGGAGTTGAGGAGGGCCTTGCGGGCGCCGAAGGAGGCGTTGCGTCGTTCTAGCTCTGCTTGAACCATTACCTGTGCAGCAGGCGAGTTTGGTAAAATGACTACAGAGATTTCAGTTGTTCGGAATACATTTCAGGGAAAAGAACACATACCACCCTCACGCAAAAGATACATATTGCGTTTGTCCGCTTTTTCGCGTCTTCGCTCGCCTTCTTCTTTGAGTTTGCCAGCTTCGTCTCGTGTTACGGCTCGCACGACGTCCAAGGTGCGACCGTGAAGAACAAGGCTTTGTGCCAATGAAGAGGACGGATCGGGGGTGAGAATGGATGGCATACTGAACGGGTTCTTCTTCGGCGCCGACTCAGCTCCTGTTGTCTCCGCCTTCAGAAGGTCGCTCTGTTCTACCACCTTGTCGGCATCCTCCTTGTTCCAGAAACATGCAAATCCGGTACCGCGAGATCGCCCTGTCGAGCCATCCAAAGTAATCCGAGCGTATCGTAGAGGCCCAAATGCGCGGAATCTAGCAGAGAAGAATAAATGAGCAGTTAACTTGTTCCAATAAACAACCGCACAATGTTCGTAGTTCATCCTCAGTTGCAGTAAAGGGCACGTTCCGAATGAAAAGCGTTGTCCCAGTTTCAGGAGGTGGAAGTTGTGGTTTCACCGGTTCTTCGTCGTTCTCGTTTTCTTCATCAGAAGAGTCATCCGCATCCTCGTCGGTGCCATCGTGGACACCCAGTTGTTCCTCTTCATCACTTTCTTCATCTTTTTCGCTTGAGGCATCTTCCATTTCAGCGTCGTCATCTTCCTCCATCCGTGTCTTCTCCTCTTCCCACTTGTCCTTACTCAGAGCCCAATCCACAGCAATTGTCCGCTCCGAAGAATTTTCCGCTTCCTGTGCTTCATCGTTATCATCGTCGCCATTCGCGCCTTCACCCTGCTGCATCTTCTTCTCCAGTCTCCGCTGCTTTTTCTTCTTCTGCTTATCCGACACCATGCCTTCCGCCATTCCAGCCCGTATTACTTTCCCATTACACGACTCCATGGCTTTTTCGGCATCCTTCTTACTGAGCATCCAGACAAATGCAAAACCACGGGATCGGCCGCTATCCTTGCCCTTGGGGATATGTATTGAGTGTATGGGGCCATACGGAAGGAAGAGAGCTCGTAGATCCTGCTCGGTAATGTTGAAAGGGGTGTTTCGAATGATAAGTCTGCTAGAGTGATTCGGCGCAGCGGTCTTGGTATCCGCCTTGGATGCTTTTGCCAGACTGTCCAAACGTTTTTTCAGCGTTACGGAAAGGAGAGAACCCTTGTAAACATGGGCGTGGAGTTTGTCGACAGCGTCATGCGCTGCTGAGGGAGTTGAGAAAAGCACATGCGCTATATTCAAGTTATGTAAATGGGATAGCAGCACCATAAAAGATAAACGCACCTGCACCCTCATCCACCGGCCATTCCACGCTCTCTGCGCCCTTGTATTTTCGAAACTTTTTCCATAACAAAGATTTGGAATCTACTGAGGAAGGTAGCCCAGTCACCACGATGGTGCGTATCGCCAGTGGATCCTGGGGCGCCCGTGGGCGAGGATTAGGTATCTGCTTAGGTTTCGCTTCCACCTTTACTTTTTCGGTTTTGTCTTTGGGCTGAGAAACATTGTTATAGCAGTGCTACTTAGATACATAAGATAATAACACACTTTATTTTCTGCCCATTGAACTCGTAAATTTCTTCCGACGAGAGCGATACCATCCGTTGAAATTTTGTCGAATGCAGCCTGTGCGTCTTCTTTTATCGCGAAAGAGACATATCCCACACCCTTGGAGACACCTGTTCCAGCTTCTGTTACCACGAATGCTGAGCGAACTGGAGCGATATCGGAGAAGAGAGTCTGCAAATCGACGGAGGTCGCGGTGTAGGGAAGATTGGAAACGAAGAGTGTTGACCTGGTCCCAAATATTAGTACTATTCTATTCTTGAGAGTTCATGGAACCGTACCCATGTCCAATAGGCTCCTCGTCGCGCTCCTTCCGTTTGCCGAGCGTCGACATTGGTCAGGTATTGGAAAGAAAAAATAGTCTGTTTGGCTACCTGTCGTCGTTGTTTGGCAAAGCGCGGGGTCTTGGTATAAATGTAGAACACGGTCACGACACCTTTCTTCATTACCACCACTTGGTTTCAGCTCATGTCGTCGGAAAGTTTGCGAGAAGAAGGGAAAGAGTGCTTTAGGCAGAAAAACTATGCCCAGGCGAAAGAAAAATTCACCGAGGCTCTCAAAGTTGACGAAGAAAACGCCATTCTGTACGCTAACCGTTCAGCATGTAACTATGCTTTACAACAGTAAGTTCTTGTTAATTTATACTGTGAGGTGCTGATGCTACTGACTAGGTATGAGGATGCTATCTCCGACGCTCGAAAAGTAATTCTATAGATGGCCACAGTGTGCTCAGAGCTTATTGATATTCAGGCGACCGTGATTGACCCAAAATATATCAAGGGGTGGCATCGTCTAGGGACCGCCTGCGAGGTCAGCTTTGTCTCTTTATATAAGGGCCCGGTTTCATATATAAATTTACGCTAGGCCGTTGATGACCACGGTGACAGTGTTGAAGCGTGGGAGAAAGCCTTGGGACTTCTTTCTGACTTGCCATCCTTGACGGTCGAGCAGCAACAGCAGAAGGCTCGATGGAAACATGACATTAACACCGCAATATCAAGAGTTCTTGACCCCCAACATATGTAAGTTGGCTTTGATCTTTCCCCGGGTCGGGCTTTGACCAACACACGATCTAGCTCTCTGGAGACAGCTATTGCCATGGCGAACGCACACGACATTAGTATCCCTCCCCCTCACACCCACGATCGTCTGCCTGAAATAATAATGACATATCGACGTCATCCAAAAGCAGGAGAAGATCCGCCTATGCATTTTCTAGTGATTCCCGAATCAGTCAGACAGCCTATTCACCAAGTGACCATACAAAAAGACGACAATATACAAGCCAATATTGCCGAGTTGATTGGGTGTCAACTTGCGGGTAATGCGGTACTTCACTCGGAAGATCAAGCCGCGTATGTGAGTCCGCCCTTTTCGATGTGCATGGAAATTTAGGCTCATGATGGAAACTACAGAAAACTGGAAAGCCAAATGGTGTTGGCGTAGGCAGGTTGCACAGAAGCTATGAAGTCTTCATGGATGACATGGCACTGAGTAAACGCCAGCGCAACGAGAGGGCAAGCGTCCTTCTGCACGCGACTGCAGGGCAGCCACTACATGGCACCATTCTTTTGATGAAATCCGTGTTCATCAAAAGCAACCCCGACATGTTTGGGCGAAGTACTGATATTATCGGATGGGAGCGTGTCGACGAGTCGTATTTGAGGAGCCCGGAGTGGAGGGGTCTGCGAATGGAGTGGATTGGCCTAGGGGGTTCTTAGTATTTTCACAGAGAAAAAAGCATGTACATTTACACGATGAAGGTGAAATTGTTATTACTTATTCGTCGCATGCCGGGAGTTCCGCGAGTCTCTCAATACCCGAAAAATATTTTAAATAATTAATTGTAATCTCCGTTTACGGTACGCGTAACGTATGAATTCCGCGCCGGAGCGGAACACCTCTGGCAGGGCGATTTGAAATGGAAGCAGACCTTCAAGGCCCCATTAGACAACCATAAAGGGGGCCTTGGGGACCCCCCTTCACTACGACGTTCCACGCTATTAATCCGAATTGGGAATTTCATTCGGACCCATATCGGGATCGACCATCCGTCGACCTTCCCGCGCTTCGGACCGCCTGCACATTACGCGCCTGCCGTCGTGCGCGCTCCCCTGCACTTGACCACATCAGAATGCAGTAGTTAAGCCGTACAACCGGCCTGTGTAATATATTGTTGCTTCTCTATTACATCCTATTAAGTGGGCTGTGATTGCGGTAATCTTTTGACCTTCCTTGACCTTCCTCTGCTCTCGCGCATCGCTTCCAGGTTGTAAATCTTTGGGATTGAGCTAGGGTATCGCAAAAACAGTGATAGAAGTACATATGCATATGTCCCAGGCTTCCGAGGCCCGTCCGTATCATCTTCTGGAACTTCTGGGAACGTCGATGTCGATGTTCCGGCTTTGGGCTTGCTGGACTTATTCTTGTGCTCGAAGCGTCTGGCATTTATCTATTTCTTATGTATACTAGCTTCTATTGTCTATACGCGATGCTAATATCTATTAGAGCATCCCACGTACCCCACAAATGGTGAACGGCGAGCCCCAATGACGTTTGGAGATCGATCATTTCTGTACCCCTATACTAACTGTTCCATATCTTCGCTGTGAGCATATATTATCATGGGCAGAGTGCATAGTTGCATTCAGATTATTCTGCCCATAATGAATGTCCCCACAATCATGTTGAAAGCTAATGTTTCTGTTTAATGGTGAGAACCTGAATCCTTCACAATTTGTTACTTTTCATGAAGTTCGCGATTGTACAGGAAATGACAGAGAAGGTTGTTCTAGCTCATTCTGGATCCATTCATTACGGGCAAGATGTCAAAAATATTACTCCGTATTAATTATCTGGAAAAGTAGAGATCCAAAAAAGATACACAGTGTTCGTTCTCCGGGTCATTGAAATGATTGAACCTTCTACCTGGAAGGACTGATAGCCTCCGAGTTCCCGTTCGGAATGTTTGATACAGCCTACACAGATACATGGAAGATGCATATAATGAATCAATTTGTGACTTATATGACGATGGAAAACGGAGAAGGGAAGTACAAGGCAAGTGGTATCAACAAAGCTGGAAGGTCACGGAAGCTCCCAAAGACGCTCCGGAAAATAAGTACAAGTAGGCCGTGGCTTGGGACATTTGCAGAGGGCCTTCTGTCGATGTTATTGGCTGAGTTATTGCTAAATTCTAAAAATCTATCGCTGGGAAGCAACCCACGAGAGCGAGGGAAGGTCAAAGAAGCTCGAAAGATCACGGAAAACACAGGTCACGGGCAAAGATTCAACAGAGAAGCAACAGTATATTATCATAATTTAACTGTATGCCTCGACTACATATGTTCCGGTGTATACAAGGGTACGGGAGCATGCGCGACACCAGGCGCGTAATATGGAGGCGGCCCGAAGCGCGGGGAAGGTCGACGGATGGTCGATCCCGATATGGGTCCGAATGAAATTCCCAATTCGGATTAATAGCGTGGAACGTCGTAGTGAAGGGGGGTCCCCAAGGCCCCCTTTATGGTTGTCTAATGGGGCCTTGAAGGTCTGCTTCCATTTCAAATCGCCCTGCCAGAGGTGGAGCGGAACGTGCCCTTCAACGACGACTGCCACGACCACACCAACCGACACCGTCTCCGGCTCGCATCGTTGATGCACCATGTCTTTTCTTCAGGCTGTCAGACGATTCTCAACAAAACCGACGGAAAACTCGAGCTCAATGCTGGGCACAATGCCACCACATCTTTGCTATATCTTCTTGCAGTCGCCGCAACCAATATCGCGCTTCCCATCGCGGCCTATGGTCCCTATTCAGCGTGCTCTTCAGCTCAAAGTGACGAAATGGGGTGCATTGGTCAATTGGGCATTTTACGGTGGTCCAATGAGCGAAAACTTCGAGGAAGTATCGGCCAAGGCTTTTTTCGCCAACGGAAGGACATTGGATATCTCGCGTCTGACTATGGCAAACTTGGACACGGTAGAGCAGGAAATGAGAGACTGTCTGTCCGGAAATGGTCCAAGTTCACTCAACGACGCCCTTCATCTCTACGTCTGCACGCACGGGACCAGGGATTGTCGATGTGGGACCGTAGGAAAGGATGTCGCAGAAGCTCTTCGACGAGAGATTTCTGTTCGCGCTGAAGCTGATCCGAAAGGGTTGGCGAGTCGTTGCACGGTAGGGGAGGTTGGACACGTAGGAGGCCATCAGTATGTTCTTTTTTTCTGCTTTTTTTCATCACTGAAAAGAAACAGATACGCGGCCAATCTTCTCGTATATCCTCATGGTGAATGGTATGGTTTCCATGCGTTTTATTTAAATATTATATGTAACCTGGACCATCAGGTTGGGCTCATTGACACCAGAACATATACCGACCACTGTGGACAAGGTCATCGAACTGGCCTCAAAGCCTATCTCGATACACAGTCCCCCACTTATGCCTTTGAACTGGCGAGGCCGCATGGGACTTTCCAAGGAGGCGCAAAAAGAACTTATCAATTACAATGCTTTACTTAAATCTTCATAACGAACGACCCAGCCGTCTTTCGGAAATCCTGGTGCATTCCCTTCACTACCATCCCATCCGCCTGCCATCATCGCAACAGCATACAAGAGCGCACCTGAGCCTGGAAAATATGGTGTAGGTACACGTACACCACCCACCGGCATCCCAACATCGTCAAAATTGAAAAGAGGGTCCAAGAGCCACTCAACGGCCTGCTCAGCATCCCCATTACGCGCCGATGACATTGCGAGCATTGGGAAATCCCACCTGTAATGCTTCCGGTTACCAAACAAATATGAATGTGATTCTAGCGCACCCCCAGCAGTTTGTCACATTCCAATCCTCTCGCACCTTGTCAGCCGTTGCTTTCGCAATCGCGAGATTCAATCCCTCTGTCTCCGGAAGCCATCCATACAGTCCCACTAACGCGGGGTGATCGTTCGTGTACGTCGGATCCGTCCAAAAGTCGTTTTCAAGTGTTTCGTACACTTTGTACGTGCCATTGTCGACAGGAAGTGCCGCCAGATTGTCCTTGACCACCGTCCAATTCTTTGGGACCTCTGCGCCGAGCTTCTCCATCCATTCTTCGGCGTAGCCCAATCCCAAACGCCAGTACGCCAATTCGAACGCGGGATTCACAGTCACATTGGGACTAGTATCCTCGCTGACGACGTACATGGGTGGTCCAAGGTCGTAGACGCGTGTAGACGCGTTGTACCACGCAAACACGGCCATCCAGTTGGCCGTTTCCCGAACCACATCCTCCCACTTACGGAGCGTGTCTAACGTCGGTGATGCCCGATAGTCATACTGTGCAAAAATGAGCGGGTGCGGCTGCTGCCAGATTAGCAGATTGTTTATCTCTCCTGGGGATGAACGGCCTGAAGGGTCGGTCATCTTTGGCCACCGTGCGCCGGAGGGCCAATGTTGTTGCTCCTGCGATCTTGCTATCGAGGATGGGAGGAAATTTGCGTAGGTATTGGTGGATCGGTTGAGCAGCTCCCAATTATTCCAGAGAGCCCAGTGTGCCGCGTGCCAAAAGAACATCTCCATGTGGAACTTGCTGTATTTCCGGGCGGTGAACTCAGAGGAATTATATATGACATATCTTGAAGAGACTTACCCGTACTGTCAAAAGGTTTGTATGTTTTGTTCTAGGATAACGCAAAGTTACTCACCCAACCATTGTTTACTAGCCCGGACTGGCAGTCTGTATTAGCATCGACTATCCCATACGCAATCCAAAAACTCCTTACCTCCTGCGGCGGCGTGTTTCCTGCCTCATTTACCCGCATCAAATATCGCGATAGAATAATCCTTCTTTGCAGTTCATCTGCTCTCGGATCCGAGGATTCCGTAAATACGTCGACGAAACCACTTCGTGACCAATAGGTATCCCACGTCGTTTGTGATGAGATGTCCGTGGCCTTGTAACTCGTCTTCTCGCCTGGACTTGCGATGCCATAGGTGGCTGCCATTTGGAAGGTCGGCGTGGAATTTCTAGGCAGGATGGTGTAACGATGAGCATCGGGAGAATCTCGGGATATGGCGAAGGTATCACCGTCGAAAGAAGTGATGAACGAGGCTTCGTTGAGTGTGTGGGTAATCTCTGCGTTGTGGTCATCGACATCAGTACTGATCGAAGTCGTGTGGTTGGCAGGAATATTCCAGTTTCCGACGAAGGGCGCGCTGAACTTTGCCGAACCATCGTTCCACGGATAATCCACGAACACGCCCAACTGGCCGTCACTTAGTAGCGCGGACTCGATGCTTATCCCAATGGTATCTCGATCCTGTGCACATGTCGTTATTACAGTAATCGGCTTCCCTCCAAAAGAGAATCCGCTTGTAATCGTTCCTGTCCAAAGGTCGAGTTCCTGGTGAACGTCTGTCAAGTTACTCTCCGTCACGTTGAGCACCTCTCCCTCGACCGACCGGAACACCAGCCCCACCCGTCCCAGATTAACCCGGTTGGGATTCGAGATGAGCCATTGCTCAATCAGTGCATCACCACCCCCAAAGTCATATTCGACAAGTCGTCCGTGGTTATACCAACTCACGCCGTGATAGTCATTCAAATCTTCCATTGTCTTTCCTTGAGGCAAACTGTCATTTTTCCATCCCCACGAAGAAAGGATGGCGAATGGCTGGAACGTTTGGAGACCTGTAACGTCGGCGCCGAAAGCGAAGTTTCCATTGCCTACTTGCATCGGCGTAGTGAGGCTGGATGCATTGCGGGTTGGATTATACCGTGATACTAGTGCGTGTCTGCCGATTGCTGCCAGCGTTTGGCGCGACAGGATGAGCAGGAGGAAGAAGAACATTGGGGTTCTAACTACTTCGAAGATTGGGTATTAATGTTGCGCGACCTCTGTCGAACCCGGGCCGCCATACACGACCTTGTGACAAGAGTCCGTCCGCCTGACGGCCGTGAATGTGTTCTTCTGCTACCAAAGGGCATCGCTGCACGAGGTCTGTTTTCAATACCTGTAACTATTTTCGCGCTCGTTGCAGGCGACGATGATGTCATCAGCAACCCATTTTTCATTTTGTTCCACCTGATACACTTTGGCGAACTGGAAGCAGCTGTTCGTCCTCATGATCCTTTGCAGCCGCTCTAGACTCGTAAGTCTAACCAATGGCAGTGGACTCTTGCAAACTCAGAACATCTGATAGGTGCCGTACCCTGCTGCGTTAACCAGGCATTTGCGAGTCCGTCCCACACCAAAGTCAGGTTAGCAAGTCTGACGTCACTTATGATGCTTCTCCCGTTCTCCATATAATACACAGCGGTCTAAAACATCGTCTTTCACAGGTATCACCATGCCCGCAACTACATTGGAGCTTTTCCCTGCACCGTCTCCCTCCCCTTCCAAGCATACCCCAAGCATCCTTCCCGGAGCTGACGCAGACTCTACTGTTGCGTTGCAGAATGTTCTTCGAGAGAACCATGAGAGGTGGCATATCTTTTTCAATGACAGAAGATTTCACAAGTAAGGCGAGCAGGCGGTTGTTTCCTGGCCGAAGCTTACCTTGAAGAGCAGCCATACCACTCACCACGCACTGGCCATCTGGGCTCTCGGCGCCAACAAAGAAACCATTGACGCTGCGTATCGCGAGGATGCTTCCATGCAAAAACCCGCTATCCCGTCTCCGAGCCCCATAACTTCTGTAAACTTCACCAGTCACCTTGGAGATGACAAGTATGTTTGCTTCTCAGCCACCTTTCCAGGTCTTGATGGATCTTTTCAGATATTTTGACGCGTACATGGATTTCTTCAAGGAGAAGATACAGGAGAAAGGCACTGCTTCGGTGTTAGAGGAATTCATTTTCTCTGAATATGCCAACGTTGATGAGACAGTGGGCAAGAGCAAACAACCCGCGCTTCTCAACCGATTAATGAATGGCCTGGTACATCCCATGATTCATACAGGGTACGGGCTTGAATTCGGCCTCCCTGGAATGGTTGTCGAAGGTTGTATATCTCGTCAGTGCTTATTCTATCTAATATGGTAAATTTAGGTCTCGCTGAGGCGGCAGTACACCACGACAAGCTTCAACCTCTCTTCCCTTCTTCATTTTTCACGTCGTCACCAGCGATAGATACACTCACAGAAAAAGCTTCCTCCGAACTAGCTCTCGACGAGGTTTCACATGCACAGACCGAGAAGAAAGGAATCCATGCTTTTGACGTTCTAGCGCGGATCCTCACAGACGACACGATCGAAGTGCCCTACAATGATGAAGATGCCTTTACGAAAACGTTGGAAGCAAACGGAGAGGCTCTGTTCCGATATGCAAGTCAGTGGACGTTGGATTTGTCGGATCCCAAGGAAGTAAATCGCAAAGTCGAGGAATTGCAGTGGATGAACACCATCATATACGCCATAGGTGGTTCTCAGCCTGGGAAAAAGTTCAACAGCGATTTCTTCCTGTATGCAGCTTGCTCTACAGCGCGCAAAGTATCTTACCGTTATCCTTTCTTAGCATGCATCTTGTCACGTCGTCGTTATTCCTGCCGTCTTTCGTAGCATACCTCACCCCGCCCTCCCAAGCCCTCCTTCTGCGTCACTACCTGGCTGTATCCGTCGCTTGGTGGGTCTCTCGAGGGCGTCCTGGCTTTGACATACCAAAATTCTTCGGGGCGGATACTCCGCTGGCCCCTCCCACTTCTCCGGCTACGAAAACCCCAAGCTGGAAACTGACGTCGACGCATAATCCCTGGTTCAAAATCATTCAACACGCTGTCGTCCACCCAGACGACCACCTGTGCAAAATCCAAAGGGCATTCGTGCATTACGCTACGCTTTACGGGATGCGTCCTAGCGGCGAACCTGAATTTTCGCGGACGGAGCTTCCGGGCGCAGAGAAACTCGATGGGACGCTCTTTCTTCGAGCCGCGTATTTGACGGCGAAACATTTTGAGCCGCGTGAAGGGGAAAAGCATGGCGGCGAAAATTCATTTAAATGGGACCAAAGCGGATTCTATTAGCGCGGTAATCTTGTCATCCAGCTGCGGCTTTGTAATACTAGCACCCGTTACCTCCGAAGGACCAGGTTGAGCGATGCTTCAACGATTGTAACTTTGAGATGTCCGTGCGGCCCGCCGGGCCGGTATCCACTTTTTTCTAGGCTTTTGTGAGAGTCTGATTCTTGAGAGTGACAGACATACGTATGTACCGGTCCTTTGAATATTGAATGATGATGATAAGCAGACAAGCAGGCACCGAACATTACTTGCTATATATATATGTTTAACTACGATACACAGGTACGAGTTCTGCGAGTATCTATAAAGCGGCTTGCTAGGCTAATTTAGTATGCGCATCGCGCGTGGCAGTCACGTGCTCCTTTCCCTGTCCTTTCGAGTTTTTCTGGGAGAATTTTTCTTTCCCCCCAAATTGCAGAATCCGAAACCGCTCTGTTAACGTTTCTATCTAACAAGAAAGACGAGATCTCCTGTCCTTTCGTACAGCATTACGCGTCGGACGCGCGGCTGTAGAGGATATCCGAGTGGCGGTCGCCAAATAAATAACGTGCGCTGTGGCGCCGTCCTAGGCTGCCCCTTGCTCTTGCCCTCCTCCAATCAGTATTGACGAGCATGCGCAATAATATCGCAGCAACGTAAATTCTTCCTCCCTGCATCCGCGTCCTTTCTCTGGGTAAGATCCGGATTTGTTTTCAATGTTGTAGCGCTCAACATTGTGTCTGTCAATTCCAGGTGATCCGGATGCATGCAGGGCAGTTACGGACGACGTGCCAGATTCGGGCAGTTAACTGGCTTGTCCAGTTAAAATCTTCGCCCACACCGGGAGTGTAACCTCCGTGAATAACAGCTATCAGGTGCCTACAGCCTCCGACTACACACCTGCATGTCAACGGCGACAATGTGCCATCCTGTGGGCCTGTGTCATCCCTGTTTACCCGGGCCGCGGCTAGGATAACGCTACTAAAACTGTGTATGGCATGATGCCTCTCAGGTTTTCTTCTATGCCGGTCGTATCCCCATTCCCGTGATCTTGGCGTTACCCAAGAGGCGTGGATATATGTCGCTTCTGAACGTCAGGCAGCGGGCGCGGACATTCTGAGTTCGATAAGCAAACACGGCATCTTTACGGAAGCAGGATAATGCTCCCTACCTTACCCGCTCTCCAGCGGTCATCTCTGTTCATCGTGATGCCGCAGTTTAAAATCGCGAAAAAAATCCCTTCC